>OX104071.1:8103841-8165029 GCA_944474145.2 Dicrocoelium dendriticum
ACACCCCCCCGCCTATTCGCCGACATTCCAGACCGAATTTTTACTTGTATTTTGAAACACCGAGGTCAAGCCCTGCAGCGGAATCTTTGCGATTGGTGCAACAGAGCATGAATAAGTTTCATGGAACTTCGCCCATTTGTCAGCCAAGTGAGAATTTAAGTGGTTTCCTAAAGCCGTAACTGTACAGTTTCCTAACATTCACACAAGTAAACCTCTAAGAATCTTCTCTGCAAAAGAATGAAATCTACAGAGAGCTCCTCACTGAATATTTTTTTAATAAGTTTGTGCAACAAAACTTTATTTTCTATAACATAAATGCCTATATCCCTTCCGTATAGAATACACTCCACCGATCGTAGAAATGTATTCCGATTTTACCTATCACTTTAGGCTACATTGTTATTAGCGAAGGATTATTTTCAGTAAAGTCAAGGCTACGTGGTATGAATTTTATGTAAAAGTACTGAATAACAATATATGCCGGGTGCATATATGTGGCAAACACATGCCGATTAAATACTGAATACAGCCTGGCACAGGCTAATTATAACTTTGCCGAAATCATCGCTTGTATTCCAGAGCCTTCACGCTGCAGAAACCATGAATTGTCAGCCATGATAGAAAAGTTATTATTACCACTGAAGAGCTGCTTCATGACTGAAATGTCTTGGTGAAAGTGCTCACTTGCTCATGGCTAACAGATCGCAAGTTCTCAGGGAAAACATCAAGGTGATTATGCAGAAAGGGCATCTGGATTTACATTAGAGCACCAACAGTTCGATAGTCCGCAATGACCATTCATGTTATGTCCTCGTAGTTCTCCGCCTTTGTTCTACCCCAAAAACCTGCCTTTTAGGAGCAACACGAATGTAAATTAAACGAAGTCAACTAGCATTCGAAATCACTGTCTGCTATTTTCCGTTGAATATCAGGCCCAGTAATTATCTCTTCTTTGAACTTTGCATCAGTGATCTTAGGAAAAACTTGTTTCTCGTACTGGAACCTAAAACAATCTCGCTTGTGGGATTTGGCAAAGATTTTATCAAATCAATTTTTATGTACAGTGGTGGTAGATTAACATGATCAGGTTGCCCCAAGGTGTACGCTTTATATTCACTTTCCCTGCAGCCTACTCCGTTCTATCTGGCCACCTTTCAGTCGTGTAGTGCCGTTGTGTGGCTCTGCTTTTTTATAAGTACAATAAACCGCAATATGTTGTGATGCCTTCTTGCATACCTATTAGTGTCTAATGAGTTTGAAGTCAGCACAGATGTTTCAACTGTACTTATCGCTTTTAAGTGCAGCGATTGGATCTTTTCCAAATAAGCCCCGCCACTAGTGCAAAAAGAGCACGCGCAAAAAGTTAAGCCCCGCCACTAAGGCAAAAAGGCTACACCTGAAAAGTCAAGCCACACCAATAGTGCAAAAAGGGCACGCGTGAAAAGTTGAGCCTCGCCACTTTTTGCCAGCTCCAGTGTACGTAATGCATGTGAACGTGCCCCATAAAAACACTCCTTATCCGCTTCTAAGGTCATTTTTTGTCCAAAACGTTTCTACGTTCGCACGTAAAACCTGACATAAACTTTCTGACGCTTTCGGCGGTCGTTCAAGACAAGGAAACAGCAATACGTTTTTTGCATAGCCATGGAGTGATTCATCATCAACGTTTATGCAGACGAGGACACCAAATGACACTTTCAAATGTTTCTGACAGGTGGAGGTGTGATGCCCGACAGTGTCGGCAAGAAATCGGTCTTCGAAAGGGAACTTGGCTGCAGCGGTCTAGGATGGAATTCAGGACAATAATCCTATTCATTTATTGCTGGTCCAAAAAGCTGACAACAATCAGATTCTGCTCAGAGAAGTTATCCATTGGCCACGCGACCGCTGTCGACTGGGAGAACTTTCTGCGTGAAATTTGCTCCTGGCAGCTTTTGGAGACTGCAACGATTGTCGGCTGGCCAGGTCTACATGTCGAGGTCGATGCAACCCTAATATCACGTCGTAAAATCCATGCAGGGCGAGTCCTTCCCCAGCAGTGGATTTTCGGAGGGATTTGCCGGGAGACTAAAGAAGTGTTCTTGTATGGAGTGCCAGATCGAACTGCGGCCACTCTGCTGGACACAATCCAGGCCTGCATTGCTCCCGGCTCAACTATCATTTCCTATATGTGGGCATCATACCAAGGCTTTGAATTGATGATTGACATGAGTTATACTCATCAAACGGTTAATCATACCGAAAACTTTGTGGATCCAACGACTGGAGCTCACACACAAACCATCGAATCTCTCTGGCACATTTACAAGATGCAGAATAAGCGCCAGTGCGGCACACACCGATCTTTAGGGGACAACCACCTGTGTGAGTTCCTTTAGAGGCAAAGACACCGAAAAATGGACCTTTTCATGCAAATTATATATGACATGTCTTAATTTAACCCTCTTCAATAAAGAGTAAAAGTTCAAGTTCCATATGCTCCCTTTTCATAATTTGTTTGGGTGGCGGGGCTTAACTGGAAAAGATCCCAGCGATTATCAGTTGCATACTTTTTACGTCTCCTTCATATTGGTGGCATACTACAAAGGCATAGTTGGGAACACATTTACATTGTGGAGCAGTATGACATTAAGCCTATTCTTGGACGAGTTAATGAACGGACGACACTGATATGCATCAAGCTAAACTCCTTTATCAGTCCGTCCACATCGTAAGCATAACAACTATTTTCCCTTGTGTCATAGAAGCCGGACAGTTTACCACCACTTTCTCCATGCAGTAACCTTATTGTTCGCAGCAAGTAAGTACCAATGTTAAAGCCTTGCTGCCACCGACTCGGCCTTGTCTTTAGGCAATTTCAGGTCATGTACCAAGTCGTTCAGCTCTGATTGTTTATTAAGACGTCAGCTGACTTAATCAGTATCAAACTTTACACAGATCTCAGGATCAGGGGAAGTTGACGATACAGAATCACCACTCATCATCAGTTACATGTTAACTGGGGACACTGGAAGTGAAAAGGTGCAATCACGTGGGACATTTGGAATAGCTGACTGAAAATCGAGGTTACGAAATTTTGTTTTTTTTCGGCTGCCGATTTCAGTGACACTGGATAGACAAAGTAGCAGTCAGTTGTGCGTTTATTCGGCTGCCTTCATAATAGGAGGATTGTATAGGGCATCTTGCCTTTGCCCTTGAGCCACTAAGTCAGATGAAGATTGCACGATACAAATAATACGCGGCGCCCGCTACGGATCCTGATCATTCGGTTTCATCCAGACATATGCGTGTTTGGCCAAATACAGTAGGGAAGAAATTCATCTGCAATGCGACCTTTAGTAAACTGTCCACAAATGTAACAAAAATGGTTCCGGTCATTGACACAGCAGCGACTTTGCAACATGATCGAGAGATCAAAGAAGATAATACAGCTCTCAAACGACTTTCATTATCAGATGGAAACCATGACCAAGAGGACTACTTTTCCACAATAACAGGGAGCCAGCTGACCAATCACAGGAAACCGTTGGATGCATAGAACGCACAGCTTAGTTGAAATGAAAAATTGTAATTAGAAGTCATACGGGATAGAAACATTTGGTTACATATTAGTAACCAACTCATTTGGTACTATTAGAAACATGCACTTCATTTATGTGATAGCAGTAATGTTGTACATTGTAATTATTACATTGTTCAAACTGCAGGCAATTAGTTATCCGCTTATTGAGTGCTAGGCTGAGAAAACTGACAGCTTTGAAATACAGGAATTATCTGAAAAAAACGAAGCTGAGCAACAAGAAATCAAGCTGGTGCTCTCTTCAGGTCGCTGAGAAGACGTTCTAAAGTACGGGAAAACAAGGCTAAACTATGGTAAATTAACATGCTGTCAAAGTTATCCGAAGCAACACAAACGTGCAACATCTTATTGCAGCTCAAACATTGTGTTATACCACAGGATATTTCCATTAGTTATATGGATTCCTTATGCTACGGCAAAGCGCTTAGGAAATTATTCTGAATTGGACAAAAGTAGGCGTACCTCACCCACCTTAACGTCCTACTACAATGTTTGGAATTGCAAAAGGTGCATGTTTTGTATTGCTTTTAGTAATAAACCTGCAACAGTTTTCTTGAGAATCACGTGAATGCGTCACACTTCAAACATATTAAAATGTGTTTGACAAATAAAATTCTCAGAACCGTCACATTGGCAAATTGTATTCGAATTCTGCTTTGAATTCTGCTTAAGAATAGCTTTGGGTATGTCCGGCCGCGTCCGGCCGCTCAATCTTTATAGTGGAAACGTCATATATTACCTTCGCAGGGTGCCAGGAAGAGTGCAGGTTTTCATTATTTTCCTTAATTAATTAAATTAAACTGGATGAAGCAAGTCGTATGCACTGCTCTATATTGCAAATGCTTTAGTATCCATTAAGTAAATAAAACGTTTTGGTTATCTAATCTACAAATGTGTTCGGTTATTCCTGGTTAAAGCCAAGTATCCCTTCGTTCGGTAGCCAACCTTTGTAAAACTTACGTTTTGGGATAAACCCTTAATGATACAATACTGGATGTGGTTACTAGTTCCAACAATCCAATCCTAAGTCACCTAATTTAGATAAAACTTGAAGCGCTGAAGATTTCTGAGACGCAATAGACTGTTCCACTTTTATTCTGACTTTGCCAAACACACAAGCGGCTTTCTTTGCTTATGTGACAGAGTAGGCATGGCGTGTGATCTCCATCTATTCGGCGTTTTTGTCATAAATATCGATTCTCAAGACTCAAGCAGTAACCACGAGCTTTTTACTGTCGCACGTACAGGCAAACGGATAGTTATATTTTGGGAGAAATTGGAGTTCTGGTTAGCGAATCCTTGTTGACAAGGCTCCAGAAGTGCCAGCTAACCCAAATAAAATTGCAGCTTAAACTATCTGCTAATATGCCGCCGCGCTTGTTAATTCGAACGAGCTAACAATAGTTTAAATTAATCGGTTTGATTACGCGCGACACACGTTCAAGCTGGAACCTCACGAATAGCTCGAAAACCACTAGTAATTTTGGTAATCGTTGCGATTTTCAGTATACACGCAAATTATGGCATATATCATGGCTTATTGAACACCAACGGAGCACCAGCCATACGGTTCTCAGATATTTTCTCACTGGGTGATGCCTCTAATATCTAACTAGTGACACACATTAGTTATCGGATTACAGGACCAACGCGGTGTGTTTGTCTGCTATGCATATCCTCAATGAGATTATGGTTTTATTGAAGTACTCATAAACCAATATCATCTCCAGATTGTATCTGAATAAGAGACATCCTGTGTTTCTGACACATAACCCGTGCTGCACGCCCAGAATTGTCTTTAAGATTTTCAGGTATCTGAAATCACAAATATGGTCAAAATAGACGTATTCGCTTAGTATTAGCAACCAAACTCAGCTACCGTTGTATTGCAAAATGCTCAGGAATTCGATTTTATGTGTTAGATAATTCACGTACCACTGACATCAAAGAATATCAAACGTGTAACATCACAAACGATGCGTGCTAGCCGCATTTCTTTTAGTCACCTATACGTGGAGGTGAGTGACATACATCTCTTTGAGTGAAGTGATTCCCCGTTGAGTACATTTCTTAGCGAAACTATGATGCTTTGAACTTAACCTTCTACATCCGCTTCCTTTACACAGATCCAGCATTAATGCTAGCACTGTTTGCAGTAGCACTGAGTTTCTCGTGGTAAAAGAACGCAACCTTTTGCAAATAGACGGCAGCTCCGTAAAAATTATTTCATCGCTCAGCAAACTGCACAACTGCACACACACCTGGGACAACGCTCAACCACTTGTGTATGGTAAACTTGAAAACACTCCAGAATATATGGATCAAATCTGCCTTCCTCTAAAACCCAGTAAATGTCTGTGATGAAGAACGAAGAAAACGGCAAACTTCTACTGTCCAGAGAGATAATTTACATGCCTATGTGTCTGTTAGTTTATGGTTTCGGGACTGGAAACCGAAGCATATGTCCTCTCTGAAACAGAAGTGAGTGAAATAAATTGCTGAATCCATGCGTCTTTGATAATTTTGAGAGATTTATTGTGTTCGATGCACTTGATAGTTTTATATAGGTTTAATGATAGCTGTTCTCTCATCGACTAGAAACAAACACATATTATATCAAGTAAAGCTCAACGACACATTGAGGACTATAGAGACTGTTTAGCTGCGCCAACTGCACAATTCAAGTCTATGCTACCTGCAGAGCGGATGTTGAAGATTTCGCTAGCCTAGATGCAACAAAAATAGTAACATGACACATGCTGTATTCCTTGTAGGGTGTCTTCATTTTTCACGTGGGATTACCACGTAGGGTTTGTAAAGGCGTAGCAGCACGCATACTTGACGCTGTTAGTAAGATACAGCTATCTTTTCTGGTAATTTAGGTTGCACTGGTAGAACGAAACTGGCTGGTAGGAACCTGTAAGCGGTAAAGAACTCAATTTAAAGATACAAATATATAACCTAATGCATAGGTAAGCAATTATGGTTTCATGTTCATAATATTGCTTTCATTTTTAAGGTAGGTTGTCCCAAAAAATACACTACCTCCTTAGCCTAAACTTTCATAATAAAAGACAGAGAATGGTATTAATATATCTGTCTTTGCGGAACGGAATTCAATACTAAATACAGGAATTTCTGAGGTACGGAAACGGCGTGTTCTAAAAGCCTGGACTCCCAAATTTGGAAAGCTGCAAACATCATACAGCATAAAATACGCAACTGGTTTGGATTACCATTCCGATGGTGTACATCAAAGTGGCGAATATTCGAATGCTTTGTTAAAACGCTTTCAAGATTTGCTGAAGCACACGTATCTTCCCGAAAATATACTGTACATTCGTAACCAACCATAAAAACAACAAGCATACACCTGCAAGTCATTAGTAAATAAAAGGGAATAGACTAAATGGTGTTCAGACCACAGCGTGCACGCGCGACTGCAACAGGACTGTGTAAGGGGTGAGCGATTGTGCAAGCCCTCCGCTTGATCATTGGCATTGTGCACATCGAGCAAAGCCGGCGACTAAGTTGTCCAGTTTTGTTCCATGGGCTTTCACGTATTTCCTACGGGCGCGTGGGTAAATCCATGCAGTGCAAACATTGGAACACTGTTGATCATTACGAATCCACCTAAACCAGTCTAGCTTTTTTGTTTACAGCTGTGGCTTGTTATCGAAGTCAGAGGAGTAAGGGGACTGTACGATATTCCAGTTACATGGCGCCTACACGAATGCAACCTAAGTGCATAAGCAGTGCGCGATGTCGCAATTCCTCCTCTTGATCAAGGGCATCCGTTTTCTCAATCAGAACCGGTAACCCGGTAGTCCCCTGTCGCTCTATGTGCTTTCGCTGATCTTATCTGGGTGTGTGGGCGAGCCTATTTACGTACTCGATAAGTGCCACCAAATACGCAACAAGAGGAAAAATGCGAATACCCATAGGCTGACAGCACATCATGTGTCACCAGCTCAGACGGAGGTAAACGACGCCAGTGATACAGTGAAAGTCCTGCACCACCGCCCAATGCATGCAAAGCCCCTATGCATTCGCAAGATCAATATGTGGTGTAAGCACAGTCCAGTCACTTTATTCCCCTGCCTTGATACAAATCTTCAACTTTGGCCAATGATATTAGACTGATTTTGGTGGATTCATCAAAACCTACACTGTTCCAATATATGAACAGCTGAATAGTACCGCCCACACACCCAAAGGAAAGACGCAGATGCTGAAAGGGTGACAGAGCAAAATGCGCCAACAGAACCGATTGCAGTGAACAATGCCAATGATAACAAGGAGGGTATGTAATATCACACAATGCATGCACATTCCTGTGACAAACGCGAGTGAACAATTTGACAAGAACATCGCCTAAACCATTTCTCGATCACGTTGTTCCCTTGGTTTACATAATTAATTTGAACCGCAGATAAATTGCAATAAGGAGCGAAAAAGTTAAGTCATTTACCAAGTATTTCGAGCATTGCGTGCGCAGCTTACTTGTGCAGGTGGGTAGGTTTACGTGTATAGTCCGGCACCTTCAGCCATTAGGGCCTCAGCCGTAGTAAGTCATAGGGTTGCAGGTGGAACAATTCAGCTCCTACGTGCTACAGTGTCGGTGGACGATGCACCACGTACGCCTGTGTTTCTCTGTTCAAGGAACCGGTTTCTACCAATTAGAGTAAGTGTATGGATTGAAACTTCGGTTGGGTTGGTAAATCGAGCCACAGCCAAATAAGTTCGCTATGCGAATTTGAACCTGCAGATCAAGGAAACGCAATGATTGGCTTGTTGGTTCGGCACCCGATGGTGGTAAAGAACGTCATACTAGATGCGAACGAGGAAGAGGACGATTGCAAGCAGGTTGATTGTACACTGAATGTGAAAGTAAAACCTTGTCGCAAGCAGATACGAGTATACAAATCGACGGAACCGGTGGAGCAGCACGAAGGAGTCTGTCACATAGCACTTTGAGGAAACCACCCATGATGGAATAAGTTTCTGCGGAGCTTACAGTTATCCTTGAACCGCTTCGTTTGCGGTTGTAAGCTGAGTTCGAAATTTCTGTAACTATCGGCACCGTCTCATGATAGTTGAATGGTAGACTGATAACACTGAAGAAACCGCATACCATTCCAGAGTCCATGAACACGATGGAGAACAAAAAGCACCGCAGGTCATTCGTTTTGAAGCTCGTGGCTTATGAGGTGGAAGGAAGGCAACCAGTGTGGATTTATGAGAACAACTTCAACTTATTTCGCTCCTGCACTCGTGACCGCAAACAGCGTGGTATTCGAGCACAGTGTAACGTGGCGAACAGCTGGGGACTGAATGTTCATCCTGTCGGCGCCACGACAAACAACAACTTGATAGTGCTTTCGGTACTGAGAGGGTGTTACGACAAGCGAAATTGTGTTCAGTGGCTGCGACAAGTGCTTGGTACCAACGGAGCAGGGTTTGTGGAGTGGTGTATTTTGCTTTGCAACAACGCGCCCTGTTACACGCACTTAGAGCATGTTTTCTTGGAGGAACCGTACCGCTCTGGAAGACTTCTATGACAGGCGTCATACTCTAGCACTCATTTCCATCGAGGGCATCTGGAGCAAAATAGATGCGCAAGTAAAACAGGCAATGGGGGAACGGTACTCCGTGGTGCTCCTGGAAATACTGCAGGCGTTCTGAATAAAACCGAGTGGAGGATTCGTTTTTTGGAGCACGCGCTTTCGGTATCACGGGTTTTAGTGACGCAGCAGCACTGAGAACAAATGGTTCCGCATGTCAGTAAGAAATATGGACGGTTTGTTCATTTACCCGATCTGTAAAACATTCAGTCGGCAGTAAACTACCTGTTTTAAACGGGTGTTGTTTTGCTTTATTCTGAGGATGGGTCAGAGTGCCCTCTGTAAGCTGCTAGAAATAACCATTTCTCTATTCTGGGGAACATCGTGGATTTCCTGTAAGTAGGTGCGTGTAATAGCATTGCATACCCGTTTTAGTTGCCGCGTTGTAGTAAAATCATATGCGAGCTCAACAAGTAGATGTCACACTAACACGGTTGTCTGGCAAGCAATTATGTTCTACTGCCTGTCTTTGTGTTTGGAGAACCAGTGGATAAGGACTCTGACAAGGGCATTCTAAATAAGAAAATTGACTTGATGCACACGGGTAGCGTGTGTGGCCATTTGCCGGATTGCCTAACCCGTTACACTAACGCAGGTGGCTGGAAGCTATTTCCTTCTCGTGTAAGGAGGATCAATTCGGAAACGCAGAGCATGTAGGGAAAGCACAACTAACGTACGTCACGCGCTCTAGGAAAATATTTCCGGATGGGTATTTTTCAGTTGCGGACTGCATTCATACACATCACAGGGTTGCGGTGAACAGGTGCTTCTAATTCGCAGTAAAATGTACTCGCTTCGGCTAACCCTACTTACTCGTCAGGTTGTAACTTCTGTACAGGGATGAGTGGCTCCGCATGACGCAAGCCGGTCCGTGCGTTCATATGACATTCGCCATTTGCAGGTGGAAGTTGCTATTTCCCTTCATCACAATTCTACGTTTGTAAATGATGCGGTCATAGATGATCTTCTCTTGCCATCATATGTTGTGCATAATTTAGTCCTCCATCCACGCACCATAGGCTCCGTCCTCCGTCGTCATCTGTGACTACATCTTGCAGTGAAGCACGAGACATAAATCAGGCGCACTCTCCATCCACCTCCGACTCCTATTAGGTGGTTGTTATGAAACTGCATACCCGCCTACCAAATATCTGTTTCGCCTTTCAGCTCCCTGAGTTTTTGACGGTCCAATATACGCTGGAATACGGAAGCCATGGTTACTTTCGACATAATGCATATTACACTAGGCGAACGATTCGACTAATCTTAGTTCCGTTTTTCTTTGCATAAAATGAGCTGTTACTTTGCGTCCTTATTTGCAATCGGCTAAACTTACGCATGGTTTACTGGCACACATTGAACCAGAAGCTTTTCATCAGGAGCGTCATGCACATTGTAGTTAACCTAGTGATGCAGTCCAGTGTAAGCGGTTTCGTTTCCAGTGCACTCGGTTTGAATTTAGATGAGAGAACATCGATAACTGAGCTATGCTCTTATTCCTTGACGCAAAACACGTGATCGTGCTTAATGAGGCGGGCTTGCATTCGGTTGACGAAGAAACCATTGATCTGCTCTGAGTACATTTAGTACTTGCGACAGCAATGATCACATGGACTGTTGGATTTAAACACAGATGGATGGCTATATTTTGTGACTCATTGTGGAATGGTGTCAAGCTACAACGAATCCCTGTTATATTGCAAGACTTCATCTGGGTGTACGTCAGTAGAACTGCGTATGGGATATTGAAGATAATCGGACTTGTGCGATCTGAATACATTTTGGTGCATTTCAGCTACTATACTATTTGTTTAACTGCACACTATATTTACGGGCGGGTGAGCCTACGGTGTGTTGAGGCTAGTGGTGGCTAGATCTTGAAATATGGTCTATCCACTGCTGCTACTGTTGTGCTATGGGCGCATGTCCTGGACTCCTCCTCGTGTCGACCGCTGGGTGGGATTTTAGTTGTACCCTTCTCCCTGTTAAGATCCAGGATTGGGTAATGCTCATGGCTTTTACATTTTAACTATTTGTTGTAGTGTTGACAGGAAAACGAGTATGTTAGCACTGCTACAGTTGGACGTTAAAGGGAGACAAACTGTGTGGACAGATGGAACAAAATGCAGCTAAATTTTCACGCGCTACAGGGGGCGTTCAATTCGTGGTGCAGTATGCAATGTGAAGTGGTTAAAAATTTAGGGCAGTTCTTAATCTTATTAGAGAACTAACGACAAACGGGTTTATAGAGTATGGTATTATGAGAGGCAGTTACAAAAGGACACTGCACGGGGTGGTTGCGTCGAATGCGAGATACTTAGGGTTTAATTTTTAGTATCAGTAGGCCCCTTATCCATGAGAACGCACCATGATACACGGATCTGGAACTCATATTCCAAGGGGAACCATACCGTTTAGGTAGCCTGCTGAGTCCTACTGATTTTTTTGCCGTGAGGATCTATGACGTTCGTGCACTGCAGTTTATGTATGGTAACACTTCTAGTTTATTAACATGAGTTTGTATGATGTGAACTGATATTGTCACTTCTGTGCATCCCGAAACCAGTATGTCGATATTCAAGGATAGACGATGACGTTTAAGCAATTGCATCCGGGTAACTCATAGCAATCCGTGTGACAATGACGTTGTGATGTTTGTTGTTATACCACGCTGTTGAGAGTGTGTTATTGCTTGACCGGTGACGTCAACTGTGTAGCCAATTCAGCTTTCACAGAAGGCCTTAATGCACCGCTCACATTAAGCACACGGACGTTCTCATATGTGTCTTCCGTACGTGGCCATTACTGCGTGTATTGGCAGACCTTTGTTAGCGTTAATTCAGGTGCCCATGACGCCACCAGCAAGTTTCACCAATTAGCCATTGCTTCAGCATTACCGTAGATGAAGTAGTTGACCGCCGGGACTCTACAAGCGAATAAACGCAAGCACAACGCACAGGCTCGGTTTGTGTCTGCGGAACACGATGCTCTCATGCATGAACGACATTAAGAACCACACTGACCTTAACGACATTAACAGCTGAATTGCTGCCTGAGGTGGCGGACAACATACAAACAGGTCGTTATGGAATTAAACGTCGTCCATACTGCAGAAACATGGAACATGTATGCACAATTACCGTTGGCAATAAGTGAGACATTGCAGCGAACGCAGTGCATTAGGCATGAAGTTTAACTGTCCTGACCAACTGCCATAACAGGAGAAGGGGGCGGTGAGAAAGGATGATCCAATAGGTGAAGAGCAGTGATTGCGTACTACCTGGGCTAAAACACATCAGGCTGTTACCATGTTTAGGAGAACTTGCTCAACGGATACGGCGTGATTACCTAATTGTTGTCTATGGAATCCCAAGGTAATCATCCTTGAGTACGTATCCAAGCTAAAATAACTTAATTAATCACCTCCTGAAATTGCGTACTCAAAGGAAAACTGCCGCTAACGCAAGGTCCGTTCTGTGTTCGGTGTAGTGACCGTTCACACAGGTTATCATAACAACCTTCACAGTACATAATATTTAGTGTATCCAAAGTTCTATAATGCAAATTCCAGGAACAACTTCAATCTTCCTACTATTGTGGTCGCTACCTTTTACTCACCGAAAACGTGGCTGGTGTCGGTTACCTTGGCTTACTTCAGGAAATTTATCCCAGCTGAAATGAATTCTACAGTTGCGACTCTCAAGAATCCCCATACTACTGGGATTTTGCCATCCAAACACACCATGTCGACGCAAGTAGTATGCCAGAAGTTGAATCCAACAAGCTGTGTAAAGCAACGTATTATCGGAAAGGCCTGCGTGGTTTCCGAGATGATTGGTAAACTGTCGGAGACAAAGATTGAGCCGATCATGCTTAAAAACAGCACGTCTTCTTTTCTAGCGTCTGACACAATGTAATACGAGGCGTTCCCTAAGTGCTAACCACTACATATATATACATATAATATATATATATATTATATATATATATAATGGTTCGGATTTGCTTGTCACTGTGGCCAGCTACAGGACGCCTGAGGAACAGAGGAACCATGCGTGGCTTGCGTTGCAACACACAACTCCATCCGCACACACCATATCCAGTTTAAACCCAAAGTAATAAGACCCGGAAGGCATGCGGGTTAGATCCATGTTTCATTAACAGAGCCGGCTCACACACCTTTACAGATAAACACAAGCACGCTGTATTTGTGGAACCAAGGGCACATAAGACGTTGGCTGGACAGTAGTATGCTCCATACTGAGTGCGTGAAACAACTCTTCGAGCCTAGCACGGCCACAAGGACCGTGCACCCCGTCCCCTCCAGCAACGACTAACTTTCTCCTGGAGCTACTATGGCTAGGTACTGAGGGGTAGACACCTCATCAACATGCACATCAAGCGCAGACACATCGGAGATGTCAAACAAAAGCCGATAACCTGAAACGAGGATATCAAATAATATAAACTTAAAAATGCATACAGATACGGTGACACAACTACTCACTAAATGACCATATGAGCTAGACTGTTTGTAAGCAAATCCGCAATAATTACAATACGTTAGAAAATACACTTTAAGAAACTGCCACAGACGCTGAAATGTTATCGAAGTTAACTAAATTAGTTTAAGTGACGTGTGCAAGTTTACAGACTATAGTTCAGGTAGACATTAGTACGAGATTATAAATGCATTGACTAAAGATAGCAAAATCACCAACTGAATTAAATGGATAGCATGCAAGCACGTGGTTAGTAAACCGATTGCAGCGTACCTACAAACCATGCGACGGTTCTGCCTACATTCTCTGCAGCACTCTTTGTCGTTTCATTTTTGGCCCCGAGTGGCCTAGCTCATGGCTCACTAGGCCTGCCCGACTCAGGTACTCTCGACCGCGTGTGCTGCAGCACCATGCGCTTGATGTCGATACAATACAATCCATCGGCGCCTGTTGTTTCCGCAATTAGCTCTTCTTCTCCGCATGCACAAGGAGTTTCTCTTGCACCTCGGCAAAGGCCTTCGTGATCAGATCACGCCATGCAAGCCAATCAACCGCTTTCGATTTCTATGATCTGCAATCAAGATTAGAACATGATAGGCTCCCTCTGATTAGATCTTGGTAAGGAATCTTTTTTGTCTCCACATGGCGCTTCCCAACACTCAGCTGGCCATACGATTGCTGCTTCGATATCTGCGTCGGATCCATACACCACACATAACCGAGACACCTCAGGTGTCCCAGCAAAAGTATGTAGTCCACTGCATATATTCAACTAAGGCGCAACACTTCCGTGTCCGAAACTCCTTCACACCAAACCATGCGCAGAATCCGTCGTAAACACTGTTATTGGAACCGCTGAGGATATCGCACATTTGCCGGTACATAATCTAGATTTCGCTGCCGAATGGAAGAATGGATAGCACTAGGGATTTGTACACTATCAGTGTCGTGCCAATGGTATGCTTATGGTTGTTCCACAATAGGTACTAAAGCTTCTCGAATGCCGCAGCTGCCTTCTACACGCAGATACGAAGCTCACTGTGTAGCTGCTGGTCAGTCGACATCACACTCCCAAAGTATCAGTAGGGAGAGGTGGTTTCCAATAAAGTCATCATCGGTGCTGATTTGCAGCAAATTTGCAAATTGCACCTCCGGTGAATGCTGAATGTGAGAGTCAGTTTTGCTTGTGTTGATGGTGAGACCGAAGTTGGCCGCTGTCGAACCCAGGGCATAAGTCATGTGCTTCAATACATCAGCGCTATGTGCAAACAACGCACATTCGTCCACAAACAGCAACTTATGGACAGTTTTCTCACAGACTAGGATTCTCACAACGAAACAATAGTCTGGTCGCCTTGCTTCTCCTTTCCTGCAGGCGAATTGCTAATTTTCTGTTTAAAATTTAATGCGTTCAAATTACTTTTCAAAATGTAAAGTTTGGATTTCATAAAGTGCATTTTGCTTTGCAAAGCGTCCAGTTTAATTTGAAAATGGTGTTTATAAGTGGCGCCTACATTCCAGGAGGTTAAATCAGCATTTTTCGGATTCATCCGATTGTACTATATTCCTTTAAAATCTTAATGTTTGTAATGCAAGAACAGAATTGGCCAGGAAGCACTTAAAACATTTTTGTCAATTGTCAAGCGATTTTTGTGATATATATCTTCCTGTATTTTGAGTCCACATTAAATTATTGGACACACAAATAATTATGGGGAGCTTTGGCAACTGCGGTTTGTACCCTGGACGAAAAAGGTAGAGGTTTTGGAATTACTGTATATCGCCGAATATGACAATGAATTTTGGAAAAATGTTTCATTTCTTTATTGAGAGGTCAGCTTATCCATAGGTTATGCGCAATTTGGGACGTCACATGCAAAATCCACCCAGAAATTCAAAGCAATTCACTTACCCTCTCTCCCTATAGCACCATCCGTTATTGACGGGGATCTATAGTGCCATATTCCTTCGAATGGTGCCTGTGCAGCACGGCGAGCATCGCACTTATAACTTTACATGTAATTTGTGAAATTGAAATTCTCGATATTTTACGTTTTTAACCTACGGTGCAAATTACATAACAGAAAAATAAAGTAATATACAAAACCAAATACCATCACACACACAAACACACTAAAATGGGGAAGAAACAAGAGAGAAAAGCACTTATTTGTAGCTTTTTTGTGATCGGCTACTGAATGGACTTGCGACTTTGGACAAGTTTGATAGTGCAAATTTATACTGTCGGCCTATCCAGGAAAGGGCTTATATTCGGTTATAAACGGAATTTCTTCTGTTCTGTTGAACAGGTTACTCAGTATGTAATACTTACAGTACATACACTTGATTAGCAAAGTTCGAGATGCTTAATTTTAAGCGAACACATGATTCAGAAGCAGCTGGTTACTCTGAGTGCACATCTGAAGGTGCAGCTTGCGGATGTTTACTAGACCGGTTCAGAGTTAATTGTGCAGCGCCAAATGTTCCTCATTGTTTGAGCCGACTACATTGATGATTTGCGAGTGACAAGGCGAATTAAAGCATCAGACCACCTCGCCCTACTACCGGTTTCGCTAATGTTAGATCTGATCAAGTAAGAATGGAATTATCGTCTTAACATTTGATGACTTGTGCTTTGATTGCTAGTCCACTCATTTTCCTAAGCAAGGCTTTTCACAGTGGTCAGGACTTCAACGCTAGGGTCTAGGGCATCATGCACCATGTCTTTGTGTCTTAACACTGCATGCACTCAGCGGACTGCGTTGTGCTCCGTCCAATCCAACCGGGGGTAAACCAACGACAAGGCTTGCCAGAGCAGTGTATCATAAGGACTGTGAAGTGGCAGAAATGGTAGGTGGAAATTAGCTCTTGCAAACGCGATTTAGGCTGTGTAACATTGGTTGCTGACGTTTCCTTGTCGTGAACATTAAAATCTCAAGCGATAGAAATGTAGCTAAATGATATTTCAAAACAACCTGCAAAGCGTGGTTTAGTTTGGAGTACATTACCGACGTAGAGTTTGGTGAACGGCTAATTATGGATACAAGATATGTGTTTTTGTTCTACAGCCAATGCGGGCAACAAAGGAAATCAGAGGCGCGATTTTTTGGGTTGTCAAAAGTTTCACAACGGGATCACAGCACCGTCCGCTCCAGTTCTATCTTTCGGATTTAGCTACATACTAGGTGAATTCATCTGTAACAGTTATTTCTGTTTTCATCCATATATCTATAAATACGAAGAGTTCAATTTGCTGTGAAGCGTGGCGTTCCTTGAGTGCGACGAACTTACTAAGAGGGACTTAACCGTTAGTGTGAAACATGAAAATGCTTTGGAATTTATTAGTTCGTTGTTGGAAGCTTAACTGCGGCAGTTTAACCCTAACTTTACGTGGTCGGCCGCTATTTGTAGGTCGTTCTTTCAATAAAGTGCACTTGAGCTACATAGCTATAACAGCTGTTCCAGATCAATATGTTCTATTGCGCTTCACTCAGCCTTGCCTTATGATTTGGGTAGCTCTGCATGACTGTGGAGACAGAGGATTTGATGAGGTTGTAAGTTCCAGTGAATTGCTGACCAATAGTAGCCGAGCGCCTGCTGCCTTGAGCCGAATCTCGGTTGACAAACTTAAACCCCGTATACAATCGGACTTGTATAATCCGTTCAGAGTGCAACACCGCTTTCATTAAAGTTGGACCACAGCCCTTGTACTTTAGTGAGGAAGGAACTCTCGACAACGCCTTAGCGATAACATCGTTCAATGAGAGTGCTTCGCGGATGCAGCAGTATTGCCCTCGGTCATGAGTTTGCACCTGGTGATAAGGAGAATTTGGAAACTCTAGAACACCATGAATTAAGATGGCTTTTATATTATCTCTGTTCGAAGAGCTGCCTTGGTTGTCCGTTCCAAGAAAATTCGGATAATATATGCACGCCGTTCGGTGAATTTCCAAGACGCACTTCTAAAAGTAAGGCGTCGTCTATTTCCCCTGCTGACTTCAGCATTACTCGAAGAATTCGAGACACAATGAAGTCGCTTGATGCGCTACACGTCGGTTAATATTAGGCTCAACTTGAATACTGATAATATCGCCAAAGGATTTACACCGGATTGGATAATCTATTAACCTGTTCTTTATTGAGCCATATTCTAAATCGGGAAGCCTGTTTCGCAGCAGAGTAAACTCAGTGTTGTTTAGTCGGTTAGAGCGCAGTTACTGGAGTTGTAGATGTATAAGGAGTGCCACGCGCGGGGACACTAAATCAATCGTTGCTCCGATTGTGTCTGGTAAAAAGATAGATCTATGTTTGTCGCTTTGAAATAATTGTACAGAATTCATTTTTCCTTGCTTTTTACTACAGTATACAATATTCAGATAAATACATGCAACAAAATACTGCTGGGAGATGTAATCGCAATGAACGCAGTCTGCGAGGGAATTAGGGAAACAAATGGGGACTAATAATCCCCAATGAACTTCAAAGATACTTAAAAATGACGTTTTTATTATCCGGATATTTCTTTCATCTTAGTTGATCAGTATAGTAGTCAAATACCACTAATAAATCTTTTCATTTTGAACGCTGTCTTTCATTGAACTTGGATCAATTTTCCTATGTACACTAAAATATAGGAAATAATAGCCTGCGAATGAGTCTATTTACTCGGTAGCTGTCAGTCAACACGTAAAGTAATTTGGTTGAACGACGGTGCAAGTACTGAAGATATGCTGGCTTCAAATGTGAAAATGGTACTTGAGACCACCAGGGTGCAGGTTCAAACAGTGAATGGTATTTGGAAGTGGATAGAAGCACGTCAATCATGGTACAAGATTTTCCACAACCATGTATTTTACTTGGAATGCAAAAAAGAAGTGGTGTAGTTTCCGTTTAGCTGAATCTGCAATGTCATGCTTTGCTCGCTGGAAAGCCGTAAGCGTTTAGAAACGGAAATTGGTGCTTGACAAATTGCGAGACATAACATGAGAGGCCGAGTGTACCTTCGCACGCAGCCTCCATTAAATTAGGTAGTCAGAAAATCGAGGATGACAAAATCATCTACAGTGACCCAACATTTACA
Organism: Dicrocoelium dendriticum; assembly: GCA_944474145.2. Taxonomy (NCBI): domain Eukaryota; kingdom Metazoa; phylum Platyhelminthes; class Trematoda; order Plagiorchiida; family Dicrocoeliidae; genus Dicrocoelium; species Dicrocoelium dendriticum. The sequence goes on from OX104071.1 coordinate 8,122,628, forward strand.
TGGTCAGCAGTAGTTTGTTTGCCAAAGTTTTATAGACAATTTGGCGTATATTCGGTACACACCAGACCACGTTTTACCACTTTAGCGCATGATTCGCATTTGCTCTTCCTACGAGACATGTTCAGCGTGGGAGTGCTGTTTTAAGGGGTAGCAATAGTATAGGGTTGAATTCGGCGCATATTGCATAGCTGGTATCGCCATGATCACTAGGCAATTAAGCTCCACGAGCAGTGTTTGAGGCAGCAGTTAGAAGTTTATTTTTGAGCACCCGGCTGTGTGTCTCGGATTGCGAAGCGCAATCTCACTAGTGGCGTCGGTTGATTTTGAGTTCAGCCTCTGCCAATACGGTCACTGGGATGGTCACCGAAGTAGACGGTTTCGGTGGGGTTCTCTCCTATCCCTGCACTCCACGACTGACGGTTTCGTCTTTATTTAAACTCATCAGGTAGAGATAGCCGAGCTAGGAGTGGAACTCGGTGCATAATGCTTGGGGGCTATCGCCATGATCATTAGGCCATTGAGCTCCGACGGCAGTGTTTGACACAGCGGTTAGAAGCAGATTTTCGCGTTTTTGGAGCACCCGCCGCGTGTCTTGGATTGCGACGCGCAATCTCACTAGTGGCGTCGGTTGGCTTTTAAGTCAGCCTCTGCCAATACGGTCACTGGGACGGTCACCGAAGTGGATGGTTTCGGTGTGGCTCTATCTCATCTTACACTCTACCGCTCGCTTGCGCTTGATAGCTAGGTTGGAAGTTGTGGTCTGTAACAGTAATGTTATCAGGTAACTCGACGGGCGATTGATAACGATGAAGAAGTTACATACATTTTCTGAATCCCTGAACACGCAGGTGAAAAAAAGCGACGGAAACTGTACGTCCTACAGCTATTACATTTTTAAGCGGAAGAATTAGAACCGATCTGGATCAACGAGACGAACTTTTATCTCTTTTTCGCACGAACTCAGGGCCGTTCACCACAAGGCTGCCAAGCGTAATGTACTGTGACGAACAGTCGCGTGCAAAACGTGCACCTTATCAAAGCCATGACAAAGGACGTATTAATAGCGTTCTCCGTTTTACGTGAAGGCTACAATAAACAAAAATGTGCGCAGCGACTGCGACAGTTGCTAGATGCACAAGGTGCGAATGTTATCAAACTTTGCCTGTTGATTTGTGACAACGCGCCTTACCACACAGATTTGGACAACTTGTTCCAGGAAGAACAGTACCATTCAGGGAGGATGTCACGATTATCCCCATAATCTTCGGCGCTGAACCGTATTGAGAAAATCTGGAGTGTAACCAGAAACTACGTCAAACAAGCGATAAAAAGCAGGTATGGGAAATGCTATAAAGGGACCCTGATTGTGTTCTCAGCCAAAGCGACTAGCGCATCAGATTCCTGGAGCAGGTTGTGTCAGAGGCACGATCACGTGTGACACTGAGTCACTGCGAGAAAATGATTCTGCATGTGATGGGGAATTACGGACGTGCTATTCACATGTCCGATTTGTAACTAGTTTTCATAGTGACATATAATTTTATACATAGAACTGGTGTTTTCCTCTTTTCATAATCGAGCAGTTGCGTGGAATACTACATGTCTCGCTTGCAATATGCAGGTTTACGACAGTGGAACAACCTGGCGCCCGTTTAGAAAGGAGTGCGCAACGTCATTTAGTGGACTCGTTACCGGTGGGACCAACCAGACAGTGGAAAATTAGACCGTGAAAATGTAGCATGTTTATGAGAAAAGAATTGGTAGTTGGAAAAACTGGTCGATGAAGCGGGATGGGCTGTGATCCGAGTAGGCAAATAAGAGTGGTCCATTTATAACACACGTGCCTGCTGGAGGAGAGACATCATTCAGCAAAGCATGAAATTCCCGAACCCTACGAATCTTCACGGAGGGCCGCGAACAGATTTAGTGCAGCGATAAACTTTGTTCTCACACCATATACTTACCAGGTTGACAAGTTAGGCTCATGTGTCACCATGAGAGTTTAAATTTTGCAAAATGGTTACCTGTACCATTTCCGTGGTTCCCACTTCGCAGCTGCGTATTTGCAATAATACTTTCCTCTCATAGTATATAAATGGATCACCGTTGCATTTGTGCACTAGTGCTTGTGGCTTGCACCCTAACAAATACGAGGCTTACCAAACACTATCTTTTCTTTGCCCGTGATATTATATTATTTCCTCTAAGTGTCCCTCTAACTCGAAATGCGACCAGTTCAAGGTTGGCACATGCACTAAGTGTGCCATAATATTGACAGTGTGCAGTTAGCGTTGTGCATTTTCACAGTTAGCAATCACACTGTTATTTAGTCAGCAGAGTTATTGCGCTGCGATTATCACCACCAGATCAAAAACCACCAGATAAAAACTGGACATCAATGCCGTGTCAAATAATTATTTACTGTTCTCCAAGTCGCCCCATAGCCATGTCATAGGGACACGAAATGGGCATCCTGTATATAGCTGAAGCTTTTGCTAACGGATGCGTTCAGCCGTAATTATACATGCAGCGAGCTCTCGTACAAGCGCTAATTCTGATCTGACCCTCACGCAGTTAGTACACCTCCAGATCACTGGTCCATCGTTACTCGGTTAAACCTGTTAATGATTGCTGACATATAAATTTCCTAGTTCAACTGTTTCTCCAATCATCTGTAGTCCCTGTCCTTGTTCATAGCTAGCAATAGCTTTTGGCAAGTTGTAGTTATCCGCTTCATATTTGTACCGCCTGACGATATTTCTCGAAAAAATTATTTTGAATTTTTTCTCTTCATGTCTGAATGGGCATAACTTATGAGCATAAGAATCTATATACTACTGTTTATCAATTGATGGTCCGCGGATGCCCAGGTTGTCCGTAGGCTACTTTTAGGGGTTCCGCGTAATATTCTAAAGAATTGCAATTCTATTTGGCAACTGTTTGTATGCGATCAGTCTATTTCACGAATTTATGACAAACATGCTGTGAAAATATTATAACCAAACCTAACGGTTTACATTATGGACGTATGCGTTGCTCATGGAAACACACCCCTTCCAAGGAGGAAGCTGGTTTTGGCAGGGAATTAAAATGCGAGCAAACGAGGTTTTCCAATTTCAGAAAGTTCGTGTGTTAATTTCACCGTGATGCCATGCGCAGTGGCTGGATGGGTCATTCTACGTCCGCTCAAGCTCACATAACCGAGGCTATGTCTCACGAGGGACAATAAGCAGTATGCCATAATATTGGGCCCAACGTTGCGGGCATTTCAAGCGTTACTGTCCTAAGAAATAAACAAACCAGAAGGAGTGGCCCGTTCGCTAGATCGCGTTCACGGAATCTCAGAAGGAATGCGTGGATATTTCTGTGTTTAACGAATGTGCTCATCCGATTCCGCTAATTCGGGGAATACTACATCAGCGACGTTACAAAGGGTGGATGTTACGTTCAGCATTTTACTTCTTTCAAAACTCGTTATCATAGTCACCAAATTTCTGGTGTGTTTGGACTGTTGTGTTTGATTATTTCTCTCCATTGTGGTAGTTAGACATATGACATCAACAGGGACCAGGAAATGTAGAATGGAATATTGCTAAAAGTTTTAGAGAAATATTCTTCGTCGAATAATATTTGGTAGCAGTTGGGACAACCAATATGTCTTGTGAGCATGTAGTAACTGAGACGCGCAATGATCCTGTACTAACTCATGTGATGCAGTATATGTCTGTGCCAACAGGATCCTCCTTACCATTTGGTAAGAGGCGAAAATACAACAGCGTTTAACTTCGTTTGGATTTATGCAGTCAAATTATTATCCACCAGGTGACTTGTGTAACAGAGTTCTTCTGAACATGTTGCCTATTAAAATGCAGCGGCATTTTGAAAGATTCATACGGACTGTAAAGACAAAAAAAGTACTTACAGTACATGCGAGATGAAGTATTGAACACCCAAATATACATGCATAACGCATCGCAGCCTGTTAACAGAAGCTACAGAGGCATCTTACATAGTTAGCTATCGTAATGCGCTGATAGCAGAACCGCGAAACGTATCCAGCATTGCATACAAAATGCATGGGGATGACCCAAGACTCCTTTCAAAAAGCTTTTCACAGACTATCTCTCTGACTTCTGATGCAAAGCGTACGATGTGTAATTACATGGTAGACAGCTATCGCCGTGCTTCTCCCATTTGCCAAAACTTAGCTGTGTGAGATTGCAGGCTCGCATTATATCTATACAAAACAGGGTGCAGAAACAGACCTGAAGAGTAACGAGAAACCAGGTTATAGATTTAATCAATAACACCTATCATCGAACAAGTCAGCGCTGCACGTAGGAATGAATTTTATCCAAGGTATTAAGCCTTAATGCAGTTGCATTTCCATGTAAGTTCAACTGCTTTCAATTTTGACAATATAAATAAACAGCTGCGCAAATTCAGTGTACAGCGATGAACTCTACCTCATTCTTATGTTATTAAAGCCTTGTTCGGTGGATAAGAAATGCTCAGGGGTCCATCGTGAAAAGTTACACCACAATCGGGTGCAGGTGACGAAACCTTTGAGAACACCTGCTCTATATTGACACACAACATCCTGTTTGTCGACGGCGTCTGACCAGTGAGGAAGCTATTCGACGGTGCGCGTGTGCACCTAAGCCAACGCGGCACCTTGAAAATGCTTATGAACGAAGTTGGAAATACGTTCGCACCAAGATGAAAATACTTACGAACTGATTTGTTTCATCTATTAACTAAATGCACTAGGAAACGTTATAGTTAGTGAGTTCTGCAATAAGACCAACATTTGAGTTGGGGAAGGCAGATGGTTGTTGTGGGGTCTGATATTATCAGCCTTGTTCCAGCTATGTATAAAAAAGGGCCCTTTTAGATTGTGATAAGTCTTGGTATTGGTTATGGTAACTTGGAACTAGCAAAATTATTTGACTGCTAGATAAGATGTTCACATGATGAGGGTGAAAATATAAAAGTATCCAGTTTTGGTCTCCATCTTTTGAATTCTGCGATAGTGGTACGCTCAGATAACCACAATTAGTACATTATTATTGCTCCGTAGGGCATATCCATATTTATTGATATATCGACCTTATCCTTAACTTTGGAGAACTAAACATTTCTGACACCACTATGCAAAACTTGACGATAAGCATAACATGTTGAACGAAACAAAATCTCACGCCCTGTCAGCACAGTTATACACCGTAACGGCGATTTTAAACAGAGTTGCTTTCTTGTTTGCCTACATTAACAATTTGCAATTAGGTATTTCCTACATTGTGCAGAATATACCTTTTGTGCACTCATAGATATTATTCCTTGGATGTTTACAATATGGGCAGATTGACAAGCATCGCAATTTTGTTCGTTAAAGGGAGATACTGAATCTCTGATCTACCTAATTTTACCCAAATTTTATTGTGAGACATTCTTTTATGAAATTTAATATTAAATCTGTCTTGTATACTGTGGTTGAATGAATGTTTGTAATTAAATGAATTCAAAGCGCTTCGTATTACCCATCCTATTATTTTTAAATTGAAACTACGTGCAATGTTCAATTTCCATCACACATGTTTATTCTCAATTTCATCAATAAATACATTGCTATATCAGCTCATTTTACAGGCCAAACAAATTCAAAAATATATTTATATCTTTCGCGATATTTTAGTGCGCTGATTTGGACTGGAAGGTTTCGATTTGCTTTCCACGCAGCACTGAGGGGCAGGCGTGAGACTACTTTCGAAAATAGCTAGTTTTCAACCATAAAAGGCAAATATTTAAAGAGGTATTGCTACCACTTTTGTTATAGGTTCATGGTATTTTGACAACAAAAGATACCTTGTATGACGTTTTGAGTGCTAATACATATTAAACATGGAAAAATTGTTTGCGTTAGTATTAAGCGGTCGATTTTGTCCCCTTCACCATAACGTTTCACATAGTATATGAATAGAATTATCAAAAACCAATACAAATAATGCCAGTTCTCAATGATACCGCTTCTTAGCCAAATTTTAATAGTTTAGCTCAGAATAGTTATTTAATAATCTGACAGTAGTTGATATATAATAAAACAAAATGAAAATGCAGCTAAATCTGGATAGATGGGGTAACCAAAATCGTGGATGTTTTCTATAGCCAAAAATGTAGACGAAATCTGGAATATGTGCTAGGATATTGCTCGTTTGCAGCAAACTCACTTGTGCTCGACACATTGGAGAATGACTGAGTAAAGATTCCAATAATTGTAGCAGACAGTCAGCGCACTACCGGAGATTGGTAAATGTGCCTCGCAATACGAATTCCAGAGTAGCTACATGACAATGACTGGCTTTAAACAGAGCCACCATCAGCATGGCCAAATAAAAAAAACTCCGCATCATATAAGGTAGCGCCCCAACAAGAGTCATAAAATGAGTCGCGAGTTTGCTGTGTCACCTGTTAAAAAATTTACATCCAGGTCTCCTCACCACGTGGGAAATAAAAGAGAAAAAGGTAGCATACACCAACATATTTGGCAAGCATGATGCTGCAACAACCCACACGAGCTGGGTTCTGTTACTAATTCGCTTTACCCGGTACCCAGAGTTCGCAAGGCAATCTGCGAGCGTAGTTTTAGATAGGGTGTAGTGCATGCTTCCAATTGACTTCTCGATGGCCATGCCTAGCTTTACCACAGTCACAAGCACGTCCTCTTCCAGCGCCGCTTAAACATAACTAATTTGGTTCACGATAATATCCTTCAAAGTTCGATCACACTGTGCACAATTATCCAGGGACCAACTCCCATGCTGGAATTACAGAAACCAATAAAACACAGTGGATTGCAAAGGAGCATCAGCTGCGTTGGTCTGTAGTTATAGAGAAAGGTGAGTTTACATCAATGAACAATACATTTGAATGTATTACAGCTCACCATTTTCCTCCCAGGTTATCTTCAACTAATCTGTGTACTGCGTATCTGGAAACTAATCGCATTGTTTTGCTCGATTATCCCCACTCATTGTAATATTTGCCAAATACGAGTACTTAAATTTGAGGTTATTCGCAGCCTGCTTCAAATCAAATAGCAGCCCATATGACCGGAAATGCACTAGACTGCAGTTTCAGCCTGTTGGGCATCGACAGTAGTGCGCATCCGTCGGATCCATCTGGAAGCGAAAAGATGACCACCAGTGGATTGCATCGCCAGTCAGCAAATTATGCAGTTGGGCCACGAGGGACAACTGCGGACCGTCATAATTTTACAAGCTGACTGTGCTATAGCGCGTCTTATCCTTCAGACTTTAGTCTACCGGCTAGAGGGAATAAGCCTGAAATTAAAATTTTAGTACTTAACTTAATGGTTAGCTACTACTAAACCCTTGGTTCCTATAATCAAAGCAGTCGTCCACCTAACTAACTTTATTTTGCAGTCTTTCGCCACTTACTTGTCTTCGGCAAATGTATTTCCAATGTTTACACATTATACGCAGTATACCAGTAATGTCATGCGCATTCATGTCCATAATATGTCGCGCCATAACAGGATAAGAAAATTCTGATAGAAAAATATTGGATTCAAATTCATTAGAGCTTTGTCAGAAATATAATAGAGGGAGAGGAATTTCAAGTACAAAGGGTATATTGATCAGTTATATTTAAATATTAGCTTATATTGCACACCAACATTTAAGTAGCATTTCCGTACATTTAAACACCGGGGTTATTACATACCAGCTAATTAAAGCAATAATATTTATTTCATTTACTTTATATTCAACAGCTCACCTACATCCACCGCAGTGCGCCATATGATAGTCAGTGATAAATGCACACAAATGAGCAATCCGATTATTTTATTTCAGCATTAGCCACAAAAACCAGCTAAGATTAGAAGATCACCCTCACCCACCCACAACCCAAACACGCTAATTAAATTACCCCATCGACTCAACGATGCGCATTTTATTAAATCCAGTTTTGTGCAATCTGATATTGCAATCACTTTCATTACCAACACCAGGAAATGGCGAGCTCATAGGTTTACAAGTCACATTCCATCATTATATTGTTCCAACACATTAGATCTCATGAGATGCAATGCACTTATTTCAAACCAGAGCAATTACAGTGAATATGTTTATCTCTTAGCCACCAATACAATTACTGTGAGGTTTCCACCTTACGACGTTGGGGTAGCAAGACTTTGGTTAACATTTCGCAGTCTAAACCTGTACATTTCACATTCAAGTTAGACCGTTGTAACGGGTAGTGCAACTGACTTTTGAGCAATCATTACCTATCCGCAATCATTAACACTCAGCAAAGTACATTCTCCTACATAATCTGCATTCCCTCCAAATTATGATGCATATTTGTACATCGGTGATGAGTGCAAGTAAAAAGCATGGTTACTATGCCTAATAAATTGACGCAGGTTCATTTCCGTGTGCATCCAGCTGATGTGCGGATTCGGTTACAACTCAAGATGGATGCCAGATTCCGATAACCTTAGGTGCTGGTGTGTGAGTGTTGGCTCATCATCAGCAGCTAGGCAGCTTGCATGACAGCTACCATCTGTTTCTCCACATCCGCAATCAACGTTTACAAACTTGGCATCGGGCGACATCTATCATAGTGAATTATGCGTGTTCAAGTTGAGCAGGAGTGTAGATTTGATCAAAGAATGAGACATGGTCATCTAAAGTATTCCTACCATTTTCGATATTGAAACAGATGGAGTATGGCGTTACGCAATCCCATGGTTAGATAACGTTAAGCTGAGATGTCATTCGCATTAGTTAAATGAAAATGCATGGCTTTATGATGGGGAGTTTTTCAACTCTCTTAGTTAAACATCGCTCAACATGTTTCGCGATAGAAAGTTACTCATTTAAAAGACCGTGCCATTTGCGTCTTCAATGTTTAATGGAAGTAATCCATAGAATCGTGTGTACGTTAGCGAATATATAGAATCCTTCAAATTCAGTTCAAAGTTTAGATCAGAGGAGTAGCTTAGTGTGCTAGTGTGGGGCGGTCCACTCTCGCTGGCACGTGACAGGGGCGTGTCATATTTCGTACCGTCCGTTGTCCGAATCGAAGTATAAAAACCATAAATGCCTGATAGTTTGAGTGTGGAGTATTTTGATGTTATCATGCGCTATGTCTCACAGCAATCCCCTTTCTTGTCTTACTGTGGTCACTTTCACCACATTTACTTCCGTGTCCCAAAAACGATCCTTGAATTCTTTCGAAAAATAATGTGCGAATTTAACTGATCTGATTATGTGTCATAAATGAGAATATCGTGCCCTCGGTCACAGCAGAAATTTTGCTACAAGACTGGGGCAGCGAAGGTAGTTGCATCGCCGCGAAGTCCCAAGTCACTTCCATAGCCAGAGCATATTTATAAATCAAACTGATTTATTTTATTTCTTGATTTACACAAAAATGAGTTAATTTCTTTAAAATTGAATAGCAAACCAGGCACTAAATGTGTGAACATGTGTTGTCTTTTTCCTCACTGTGGTAAAATATTTACGCTTGTCATATCGTAGGTGCCACTTGTCACTTGTCAGTGTAATGGCCGATGGAGTTTAAGTGGCAAGCCCAAGCGGTATTTCCATGCGGATAAACGCCATCAGTTCGAAAATTTACACTGGTTCACACACTGTAGATTTTCATATGGCAAATTTTAAATGTTGACGTAAATCCATGTTCTCAGAGGAATGACACTCTGCCAGCGTAGATAAATATCTAGTTACATGTGGTCCATCGCAGCCATTTTCTAAATTAGATAATCGTCCACATGCCGAATGGGTGCGCACCACTGACGATGCCCAACAGGCCTAAAGTGCAGTCTAGTGCTTTTCCCTGCTTATGGACGTCTATCTGATTTGGAAACTGGCTGCGATGGACCTAACACCATCACTTCAAAATACCCTACCCATGAGTACATCAAATGTCTATTTGTTTATTTTGACATTGCTTCTAGCCTGCGAATCTGCAAAAATTTAACACGAAAGATTATAATTTGTAGTTCTTATTTCTGCCAAACTTTCTCTAGTTCTTGTTTGACAGACGGCATCCACACAGAGTGTGGCCGACAATGCAGCATTAGTTGACATGGTTACATACCATTGTTTCAACGGCCAAGTTGATAGAGAGTTCCGCTTTGAGTGCTGCCGCAACACAGCTTTTGGTTTTAAGGCTTTATGCCATTTATCTAGCTTGATTTGTGTTAAGTGCACCGTGACTTATGGTTTTTGGTCTTTGTGTTCCCTCCATGTAGCCAAATATTTTTCGATAAAGCGGGAATTCCGTTCCGGCTCATTGTGCTTCATTTGTGTATCCGATTAACGTGCGCCCTCGTCAAATGCTAAGGAACATGTGGATTATGGTATCCCTTTCAATTTTCGTACCACCACGTCCGTTTATTCGGAGTGCTTAGCGTAGTCACACCCTTGCCACGCTGGTGACTGTTTAGACCGGCTGAGCTAAGGCACTTACGGCCGCATGCACTACATCTTTATGTGGGAATGGAAAAATAACTGTATTCGCCGGCCGCCAATGCTTTCGTAATAACACGCTTTGTTTCCCGTTACAAGAGCTTACATTTTTGTATTCGGGCACCTGTACTCATAGTGAAAGCACTCCAGGTATGGCGACCCGATAGGTTAAAACTTAATCGGGACAAACTAAGCTTGATATTTTCTTGGTGTTGCAACTTTGTTTTGCCTGCAATTCGGCCACCTGCGTTCTGTTACCCATACAGCATTTGCTTCATGATTACTATCGATCCATATGACGCACATATCCAACTTACCAGAGATGTCGCAGTAGTAGCATGCAGTCCATGGTACCCATGTCACTTCACCGAATCACATCAGCGTCGAACACATATTTCTCTCATTGGATTTGCAAAATCCGTCGAATGAACTGTTAATATAATCGTTCCAGAAACCGGATATAATATTTGTGGAATGTTTAGGTTTACGATCCAAAGGTAAGGGCAGAGATAATCATAGGCTTGTAAACTAGGTAAAATAAACCCAGTGCATTAAGCATATATTTTCATAAGCTTAGTTAACATTTGCTGTATAATAAAAATAGTTTGCCGTTGTTTTATAGACCTGATACTCTCATTTTGTCTACTGCTGCAAATAAGTCATGTTTGCGCATATATGAATGTCCAGAGAACGTAATGTTACTCCCGTTTCAAGATTTCGTGCAATCAACGCAACGCATCGAACAAACACTACCTGCTGATTTCGGAATCAAATGAATTTCCAACCGAGCCACCAGCGTAGAATAAAAGCTTGGAAGGCCCATACTAGGAAACCTTCTTTGCCATATCCGCCTCGTGTAATGTTTTACCTAGCAGTCGAATTGTATTGTTTTTGCCAAAGTTACCATGACTAATAATAGATCATTTTTCATGCGGCAAGCGATAGTTTAGTTACATAGCTCGAACGAGGCTAATAATATGAGACTCCTGAAGAATTACACGCTAACCCCACTCCAAATGTTGGTCAAATTGCAGAGCTCACAAACTGCGTCAACTGCTTGGAATCCCAATTTAACGTGATAAGAAATTTTGTGGCCATTTTTGAAAAATATAAAATTTGCTTCATAGCAGTTAACAAATTCAGTAAACCAACATAAAATGCCGATGCAATTCAAGCATGAAAGCTGGAAAATTAATAGCATACTTCGCATTGGAAGTGTTTGATTGAACGCATGGATTGCGAAATTATATGGTTTTAATATTCCCGATATGATTTGTACCGGTAAACCAAACTGTTAACTATGAATTACTGCAACTTATATGAAGTGGCCTGCAATTGCCTGTAACTTAAAAGGTAAGCATCAAATAACTGCTGCCCGGTCATCTTCAGCTTCTTAATTCAAGAATATGCGAACCCATTCCCGAATAGTCAAACTGACATAGCTGAGTTCAACAGTAAACATAATAATGGTGACGGAACGCCTCTACAAAGATTTAACGGACGTCTTTTATTATCAGCGTCGGAACCGAAGACCATAGGTATCGGGAATTATTTAAATGAATCCAGAAGTACTTTTTGCATATGCTGTGCTCATAAAATTGGATGTTAACACATAATGTTATGTGGTACGTACCTCGAGCAACATGGTTACAGGATAGGTTACTATATAACTGATGCGGCAGTTGTACAAAGTTTACTCCGCAATCCTAATAAGAGTAAGTCAATTAAATTGTGCGCATTGAAAAACGAGTTGGATAAGTCCGTTTTATTAGAGAGATATAGCAGTAGCAGAAACAGAAGCCAATGTGCAACTGACAGTTCAGATCAGGATAACTAAGGATGTGGAAATCCGACTAGCATCTAACGATTATTTGAACATCATAAGGGCAAGTTTCAACAAATTCCAAAATACTGTTGAGAGCAACGCATATTCTCATAAGTTTTATCGTTCATCTACACGGAACGAAATCCTGAGCCAGTTATAAGAGAGAACACATATATATTAGAAAATCTTAGTCATCACACTCAATCGCAACATTTTATATAGGTAATGGTGACAGAAAGAAACTTGTCACTTAAATAGCACCATTTCCTCTTTCGTCCCTCTTATATACATTCCCCCGCACCACCTATGAGGTCCTTTATTCATGGAATTGGGTACAGGACCGCAAGCATTCCTACTCCTTATATATTGGTAAAAGCTACCTATCTGCTCTCATTTTCTAGCATGTGATTTAGAATACCCGATTATTCTAGTGAAATACAGATAAAAAGTTTATTTTAAACTTCAATATCCAACGTTTCTCCGGCTATTTCAAATTGCCAATTTGCCTACGAAATCCACACGATTTATCTGTATGGTTTATGAAACCCCGTAAATATATATAAATATAAAACGTTGGAAACAGGGGATATAATTAGTTATAAGGGGCAAAAAAATAATAATCATTAAAAATCCTGGGCAAGTAAACAAATAAATTCACTATTGCTGACTGCTGCAGTGAATTCTAAATTTCTGTGTTCGGTAAACGAAGCTTTTCATAGCCGCGAATAGAAAATATTTTCTGTCCAGGACTATTTGCTATATATGTGTTGTCAAGCTGTGCAAGCTCTGCTCTTTGCTTGGGGCTCTGTCTAACTCAAGCTGGGTAAAGCAGAAGACGAAATTTGCAAGAACAGCGTCTGTTGAGGACGGCGAAATATATCATAATTATGCGCATCGTACATCTGTCTTCGTTACTAATTTTCATTCCGAGTGTGCTTCGTCAGGATGATGGAAAATCTTCTAACTAAGTCGGCACGTGCTCGTTTTCTCCAATCTGTGCATGCTCGCAATGCAGGCCAATCTTATTCTGGCGCACGCTGGCACTGATGGAGTATTTCCTCAGCTCATGCAGACTACCTAAGAAACCGCGATGTCAGTATCGAACAGATTTCGTCAGCCACCGGCATGGTCAGCCACATAATCACTTCGCATCCGTAGACCAAGTGTTCTTCCGACTGCAACAAACAATAATTCTGAGGACTTTGGACTAGGTTGAAGCGCGGGTCAGTCATTGAATTTCTTTTACAACCACGTTGATCGGCATAACAGGTAAAGTTTACAGTATACCTAGGTCTATAAAGAAATTGCATGGTGCAAATGCAGCACAATGTGGCCTTACAAGTCTCAGACTCCATATTTCTTTACTTGCAGTCCTGGGTGAACTAAGAAAAACAGAGCAGAATACCCTCAAAATCCCTCAAGCTCTACTGTTTGAACTCTAGGGAATGAAGCACATTCTCCAGCCAGCGCACCTTCGTCGAGCAGTTTCGCAGTAACTCCTAATATGCATAGGAATTCAATAAATGTGAAACCTCAAAATTACTTATTGAAGAAGGGTGGATTAAAATGTATTCCTGAACCTTGGTTTGCCTTTACATTACATGTATTTCACACTAAATAGTCAAGGAATAAATTGGTAAAAGTATTTTGAATTTGCACAAACACAGTCGGCTGGTTTTGATATTTATGTGATATTTCAGGTGGGTTTCATTATGGTTCTCAATTGGCAACCATAATTGGTTCAAGAAAATGTATGAAGACTAACCTCTAGTTACATTAATGAGACCCTGTATCAATGTTATTACCGGAACAGCATTATGAACAGGTTAGTGAAATGGTGCATAAAAGCCGTTAGTTTTAAACAACATTAATTGGTGGATGTGGTACGCTTTTCCTTAGACTTCCACAGAACGACTTAGCGAAAGGAAAACTGAATCCTTACTCTAGTCTTCAACACGCCAAGTTGATTTGATACGTGCTGGCTAGCTGATAAGTTATTTAGCCAAGATTTCAACGGTATTAGCTACGTAGAAGCTAGTAAGACTTAAGGAATTAATACAAATTTGGCAAGTAACTGATATAGGTCATGCAACAAGTGCAAGTTTATTTACAAATTTCTTTATTAGCTTGCGTTGCGCGTGATATTCCTTACTTCTACTTTTCTGTCAGAACAAAACAGAGAAGTATATATATATATATATATATATATATCTGCTGAAGTGCCATTTGATGAATCTGATGTTCAGTACAAGTTACATAGGTGTATTGGTGACAACACTAATAACAGATTATTGGTATTAACAAATATAATTATGCAGCGCAAGAATGTGCGGGTTCACCAAAGCGACGGGATATGCCAAATACCCTAGGCAAAGCACAACTAAGCAGTCAAAAATAGTTTGTATGTGTGATGTGGTATAACATGGTATACCATGAATTATTTCGACACCGGTAACAAATCAACAGCCTAGAAATGAATTTCTCGTAAAGAAGCAGTAAGTTTACTTGTTTAGACGTATTAAAATTTCAAAGTGTTAATATATACAGTATTAAAGAAAAAATGGCTGCATGTTTATTGTTCATTTTATATCTTTTGTCGGTTGCTTTTTATAACTGCGCCAAACTTAATATATCACCGATTTATACGTCTCTAATCAACACTAATCTTGTCTAACTGTCCTTATGACAGAATATGTTCTGGATTATGTGCAAAAGGCTTATCTCAATTGCGCGATTAATTCGGTTTACATTGCCGTAGGCCTTTGAGCTTTAAAACGTCAAAGATGTATTTTGAAACCACAACGAGAGTAACTAACTATGCATCTTCTCAGTCTGCGCCTATTCAAGTGGACACTTCCAACCACATTAATTTATGGAATTCGACCCGTATAAACTATTAACCTTTTATGTGCAATACTAATGAGGATAGTCAAACATTTGATTTCCGGCTGGTGGCCGAGAATACATTCGTCAAAGCTTGATGTTAGTAAAATACGCCAGAAGTGTAGCCTTCAGAAAATATGATCACATATGAGAAATGGTTTACGACACTTGGTGAGGATGTCTGAGCTCCACAAAAACAATTTAACTGGTAAAACTAACATAGTCGTCCGGATAAAATATCCGTGTGGAGATGATGGCTTTGGGTATTTTAGTATATTTCATCTTATAAAACTTGATACTGCTCCAGCAAGTTTCATGTTTAAAAATTCGATCGTAGGTAATTTTAATTTGGATAACGAAACGTGTGATATGGGCAAATGTGTAGGATGTCTTCATAGAAGTTTCTGAGAGGGGCGTTTATATTGATTGTAATAACCCTATCGCGTATTATTAAGTTATACGTTGGTGGTAAATATCTGCCTCAAACACTGCAAGAATCTGTGACTGTAATTAGCGTATAATCTGAGTAAATAAATAAAATGCACATGTAGACGAATAAGCACGTAGGTTCAAAACAACAATGAAAATTTAACATTTCCACCGGTTATTTGCTTTTACCTTAGTTGATTAACTATGCATTCGCATACCACTAATGAACATTTTTGACTTCGAGCGAAAACAAACACTGTAACTTGGTTTGCTACTCCATTAACTAAGACACCGGAAATGTCAACCAACCGCTAAGCTTGTTTACTCGGAAGCTGATGTTATGGGAAAACCGTCAGTCAAACTTTTAATGTAAGACTAAGGAAAAACGGAAAGTATGAAAGCTTGAATAAAGGAAATAATTGGCGTGTTACAAAGCAAAATATTCCAGGCAACTATATTATACAACACGGCTTACGCTGCAATCAGCATTAAGAAAATCGGTGATCACAAAATCGTCTGCATCGAAAAAGCCTATAGAAATGTACAGGATCCATAGAACTGCTACAGTGACTCAGAGTATTCTTGCCTACAGGAAATGAATCGTTCATATAATTGATATACCGTGCAAGCGTGGAAGACTAGTTCCACGGCAAAATTTAAGCTCCGCCTATTTCTAACCTCTTACTACTTAGCATTTTCGGATTAAGGATCAACATTTATACTTTCAGATTATAACTTTTGTTTTACAAGGAATCTGAAATATGCCCTATACCTACGTCATACTGACATTAACTTAACCACTAAGGTACAACAACTGATTAAAATACTGAAGTACAATTCCAGCATACGCTTAATATTCTGTTTTCCTAATTATCTTTACTATTTTTGATATCTATTTTTTATATAGAAGCCAAAATTTTGTAGTTAAGGTATAGTTATAATTAAGTTCCACGATATAGTTTTATTCATAGTTTTAAGAATAAATGTATGACTGTGGAATAACTGAATATTTATGGCGTGTTTTAGTATGTGTATATCTTTTGCATTTGTAAAAAGAAAAATGACATTTGAAGAGATCCAATAAATGATCACATTTCCTAATACATCTGATACTATTAATTCTAACGCGCCAGATGTTCTGCACCAATATATCTAGAAACTCATTGAAAGTTGTAAAATCTATAATCTGAAGTCTTCAGATTGGATTAGACAACAAATGTTGAGAAATATCAGTTCTAGCTACCTTCAGAGAGGCAACCAGCATGCATCCGGAAGAGAACATAGCCGCTGTTTAATCATTTCGAAAACTTCTATGTCAAAATACTATTTTTTTCCGGGGCTCACAATTGTGACCGAAATCTTGGTATTTCGTCATAACAGCTAACATACCACAAATTTGATTGGCAGAAACCTTGGATCGGTAATTGATGGTGCCATAGCGCAAATTGCTTAATTAGGTACTATGCGTGCTTCCAATTTGGCGCCTGACAGTTTTGGTGCTTTTCCACAAACATTCAGTCGCGTATCCGCCGTCTTCCGATGAAGACTTCATTACTTCGTGCAGAAGGTGATCGTATATTTTTTGTCATTATAATATGTTTAGACGAAATTCATGTAGACAGCTTTGACCATTATCAACATAGAACAACCACTGTCGACCGGTTATATAACATTCATTGTCTGTATTCTGAGACTTGTAAGTGCGTTTTATTTGCTGCGTTTTATTTTACGCAGCGGATGTCAAAGAATCAGTTAAAAAACCGGTTCCACAAGCACAACTGAAGGAAGAACCATCCTCATGCTTTACATCCATGGATTTTCTGAGATGGCAGCGAAACTTTCAATGCCTCACCTAATCAATGTTGCACATAAAGCAAAGGAAACCACTCGGGGTAAGCTTTTCTAGGTAAAGGACGAGCTGTGTATTAAAGGAACAATAGGCGTGTTTTAAAAACATTATTTTAAAATTGCGACAAACAGAACGTAGGCCTGGCAGGAAGGTAAGTTGATACAAGACTGCATGAACACAATCTGGCTATCCTTTGACTTGATGAACAATCACTAATGGCAGTAAATTAGGCTGCTTTCTGTCATCAGTTTGATTTTAGAAACGTTGACATAGTTGAAAGAGAGAGAATCGCATTGCGCTTGCGTATACCTTCGCCTGGCATTCGGGCAGGAAAATAGTCAATAAGCACATGAACTATAGGTGGTTTAGGAAGCTCTGCAAATGGAGCAGCAATAAGTACACAATCAACTGGGCAACGACGCGACCACTTGAACGAGACACGTTGGCCAATCGAAGATTGATATTCAAAGCAGGTGACGCTCAATATTTACTTGGATCTGGCATTGGCTTATGAGACTGTGCATCAATTTAAATAGCGACATTAAGGAAATTGCCTAGCTTGTCAAGGTAACTTCCGCAGCAAATGGCCCAGTTCATAGAGGAGTTATTTACCCTAACTTCCGAATCAAACCATAACAAGACCGCAATTAATACTTTATTCAACAATACCCGTTCCATGCTGAAAAAACTGCTTATATGTAGGAGTATTATGAATACTATCAAATTGCCAGTCAGCCTGTTTTCTGTAAATCTATACCACAAAACCCGAAATGCTTGAGCTGAATCCCACGGCTCTTCAATTGGGTCACCTGGCTCGACGCAATTTTTCCGCCTGTGTAGCACAGCAGAAAACCACACGGCATTTTCATATGGTAGTGTTTGTTTTGGCTTTCATGTGTCATGGAGCGATTGTGTGGTGTGAAGAAAACGGCTGCCGTTTTGACTACGGAGGCTAGAATGAATCAAAATTACGCATATGTCGGGGTCTCTGAAAGTCAGCACCGCAAACTTGGAAAGACACATTACGACTGTTTAATACTTGTGAGAATCGTCAACAGCGTGCAAATTGTTATCTTAGTTTTGGAGTCAGCCCTGAATTTTACATAATCTGTGTAAGTGCAAAAACAAAGGACACAGGCTTTAAGAAACTTGTGATGAGTACACGACCCCACCTGACCTTTAATTTTGTATGAAAGTAAGCGCAATATACTTTACTCAAAATTGAATGGCAAATTTCCTTTGTTTTATCATATTACATTAGCCGCAAAGGTAGAAAAATAGATAGATGTTTTTAAACAGTCAAGTAAGTGTTATTCATATATCAGTGAACCTGTAAATTTTTACTTAGTAATATTACTGAATTATTGTAATTAACTAAGCATTGTCCCAAATGGTATGCATGCTGGGTAAACTTTTTTGTATGCAAAATCAACTCCTAGAAAATGCCTAAGATTAGCTTAAAAAACCTCAGTATGAGAAAATTGTTTGTCTAAACGTGGATCCTATGTCATGCCCTAAATTATTTCTTTGCAGTTTTTATCAATTATTTTGGTAATCGTTGGGGTTATTTTGATAAATATTTTATTTTCAAACGCAATAAGGGTTGAACCGTTGAAAAAAGTGTTTTGACGTTGTTTAGTTCATCAATGCTCATCGTTAAAGAAACTATTGGTTACGGCTGCTAGTATAACTATTAAAACTGCTCTCATGATGTTTATCCCAAAGTACCGTGTATCTACAGGTAAGAAAAAATCAGCGATTCAGGGTGTCCACCGAATACAACATATATACGTCCAGTACTTCTCGAAAACTGAAGCGTAAGATCACTGCTGTGTAAACTGCCAATTTTGACTGATCAAATTTACTGAGTACTGCAAACTTCTGCATTATTTTGCTGTTGTAGAATTGCTACACAAATTTACATGTTTATATGAGTACAAGTGTAATGACCTGAAGGTTGACCATACGCTCATTCATTTAAATATATTTGCCAAATTATTTTTAGCTAGCATCATTTGCCTCTACATGAAGCTTTTACATGCACGCACATTCAGGAATAAATAAAAAATCAAGGAATGTTTTTATTTATTGTAGGCCGTTGCTTTGATATAAAGAGCGTTATGAGGAGCAATTAGTACAGATTAGGCTAGATAACACGGATCTATTATTATGTAAATTATTCGGGCTTTATGTAGCTCTTATTCCTTGTGTTAAATAAATTTTTCCCATTGAAGATTAGTGTCAATCTTTGCTCAGGAAAATGTTCACTTTATACCAAACATTAGGCTTAGCTACTCTTTATATACAGACTACCTAAACCAATTGTTTATTAATAGCAGAATAAACATTACCGTCTTGAAGGTTGTGAGCTTTTTAGAAATGGCAACTTAAAATCCCCAGTGGTAACGGAAATTTTTCCTTTACGTATTTGTGGTCACACTCAATATTACTATCTTCTCATTTAAGTCAGATAACGACAATGTTAAGCCACAGTAGGTAAAATGGCATGCGTGTAACTTGCTTAAAATCATTTTCTAAAATAATTGCCAACTACCGCTTATTGTTGTAGGAAGCACTGCTTGGTCTGGTTGATATGGCTCAAAGTAAAGCTTTTCATAAATCATTTGTTTGATTTTGAAGTAAGTGGTGTAATTTATTTTAATTTCTTCCCTCACACAGCTTACCTTGTCTTCACTATTCTTTCAAAAACCGGCAAAGTTTTCTCCTTAGAAGGATTGTGGTTTTAAACAGTATTTCTTTCAACTGGCTGAATTACGTCTTCTAGGGAAATTTCAATCTTGCTTGAGGAACTTAGAATCCAACAGATTATAGATAGTCATGCATGAGACGTTTAAGACCGTAAAGGAAATAACATACAATGCTTACAGGATACAGTACAACAAGTGTTTGCCTTCTGTAATGGACAACATCTTATTTGGTCACGCTCCACCGACCGAATATTAACAGGAGATAAATGGGCGGAAGTTGCTGATGATGGGGTAGGATTTGACGTCAATCAACTGGAATAGTCCAAACATTTTGGCAGCCTGGATCACCGCATCTTACTTCAATGAGGCTGGACCTTACCGTGGTGCGATGGTTTGTGTGCCTCAGTGATCCATTGAGCTATACTGGGTGGTGCTTTTGCACCTTCAGAGCCACTCATACCAGATTGGTCAATGGTTAGAGGCCAGACAAACTCAGCCTCCTGGTCCTCCAGGTTGGGGGTTGGAATGAGGGTGGCACCTTATTCCTTAAAATGGACTCCTTGTAGCCCAACGCCAAACCCGCTGCCTTGCGGTCAGGTTTTTGAACCAAAGGCTTTGGCTGAGAACCCTAATCGTTCTCCTGTCTAGGCCTGGGCAACCTGACAGTATCCTGCCCACGCAATACCATGAATTTTCCTTCAAACAATTTCTTGATGCTCTGGCCACCGCAGAGGATAATAAACGGTGCCCTATCTGCTGCATCGAGCAGGGTGGATAGGGGTTTGGATGCTACTGCTCAAGCCTTCCCGTCTTCTTATTCCCCCTCTTACGCTTTTTCACTCTTACCGTCACTTTCCAACTTCACTTATATCCCCCCAGTTTTCAACCCCCCGATTCTTGGCCCTCCCCCAACATGCTTTGCTAGGCATTTACCTTCTAATTTCAACTCACACGTGAACGCGGAGCGTCACTCCTCTCCTGTCGACAAGCCCATGTCCAACCAAGCGGTCCAATCCAGTTCATCGGCTTCCATTTGGAGCCCTCAATCCTCCTTCAGATTGGCATGTCTCAATGTACGCACACTGCTACAAATCGGTCAACAGGCAGCACTTGCCCGAACATTAGAGACCCTCTCGATCGATATCTGCTGCTTATCAGAGACTCGCCTGCAAGAGTCGAGCACTGTGCTCACTCTGCGATCCCCTTCAGGGGACGCAAGCAGTATTTTCTTCTTGCGCCTATCCGGTGACGATGCAGCTTCGAGCACCGGCCAAGCCGGTGTTGGTATTGCCCTGAGTCCCCGGGCTGAAGCTGCTCTGGTTGATTGGATTCCAATCAGTAGCCGGATGTGTGCGGTCCGATTGGCTGGCTCGTTTAAAGCTTCGAAGTCGCGCGGGACTAATAGATGTCTATTCATCATCGCTGCCTATGCGCCCACAAGCTGTAGCGATGATTCGGTAAAGAACGACTTCTACCGCCAACTGACCCAGCTCCTTCGCCACAGAAGAAGCACGGACACTGTTGTGCTTGCGGGGGATATGAACGCACAAGTTGGAAAGTTGTCCACTGATGAACTGCATCTGGGCGGTCAATACGGTGTAGGCTCCCGTAATGATAACGGTGAGCGGTTACTTCATTTGTGTGAAGATGCTCGCTTATTTCTTGCGAGCACTAATTTCCGACACAGCACCCGCCGAAGGGTGACTTGGCGCCCACCAACCTCGAACCAGCCTTGCACGCAGATCGATCACATTGCGATACGTTACCGCTGGAGAGGCTGCATCCAGAATTGTCGCTCGATTTGGAGCACATGTGTGGACACCGATCATGCACTTGTATGTGCTGACATGCGGATGCGATTTGGCGGACGCCCACGACGACGCTGTGAGCGTATTGACACCAGCCAACGGACAAAACCAGCTGTTCTGAATGCGTATCGAAGTACGCTAGCATGCGAGTTGAACAAGCGCTCACAGGAGACAATTGATGGTCACTGGTCACATGTTCGCCAGACCTTACTAGCAGCAGGAAAATCCTCATGTGGTATGTCTAATAGACAACATGGACATTGGGTCTCTTCGCAGTCTCTGGAACTTATAGATGCTCGCCGGCATATTCCGGCTGGAAGCGAACACAATGAAACTCGCAAAGAGCTCCGGGCAAAACTCCGTGCTAGCCTGAAGAGAGACCGCGAATCTTGGTGGTCTCATCGTGCGTCAGAGATGGAAGTGGCCGCTGCACTTGGCAACCATCGTAAGTTATTCCGTCTGATACGGGAAACGGGCAGCAGGAGACCTGGTGTTAGTGAAACTATACGTGACGAGAGTGGACAGCCTATCCACAATTTGTCAAAACGTCTGGAGCGTTGGGCTGAGCATTTTGAAAAGCAATTTAATCGGCAAGAATTGTTCGATTCGCCGGTCACTGATCGCCCCGCTCCGTGGGCTGTCCCTTTGGATCCACCCTCTCGCTCAGAAGTCGAACGTGAGATCGGACTGTTGAAGTTGAACAAAGCCGCGGGACCAGATGATCTTCCTCCAGCCCTCTTCAAATTCGGAGGCTCTGCTCTTGTTGATGCTTTGCATGAATTACTAGTGAAACTGTGGGAGCAGGAAACTGTCCCAACCGACTGGAGCCGCTCCGTTATTGTTCCCATCTTCAAAGGCGGCTCGCGCTCGGAATGCGGCAACCATAGAGGAATCAGTCTGATCTCCATCGCCTCCAAATTACTCGCCTCCATAATTCTCCACAGACTGACTGGCGCTCGTGAAAGCCAGATTCGTGAGGAGCAAGCCGGGTTTCGTCGGGGTCGTGGCTGCATCGACCACATCTTCACCTTGCGTCAGTTGTTGGAGCACCGTCACACATATTGGCGGCCCACCGTAGTCGTGTTCCTCGACATCAAAGGTGCCTTCGATTCGGTTGATCGATGTGCCCTTTGGAATTGTCTACTCAGGAAAGGTGTGCCCGAGAAATATGTAAATATTATCCAAGCATTATATGCGCGTAGC
The DNA here is from genome assembly GCA_944474145.2 of Dicrocoelium dendriticum. Taxonomy (NCBI): domain Eukaryota; kingdom Metazoa; phylum Platyhelminthes; class Trematoda; order Plagiorchiida; family Dicrocoeliidae; genus Dicrocoelium; species Dicrocoelium dendriticum. Next base: position 8,145,850 of record OX104071.1, read on the forward strand.
ACGGGCAGAGTAAGGGCTTACAGCAGGCTGTCGCCACCCTTCAATATCTCCAGCGGTGTGAGACAAGGATGCCCGCTGTCACCTTTCCTATTCAACTTCGCTATTGACGAAGTCATGGAGATTGCATTTACAGGACATGACTTGGAAGGTGTGGAGCTACTCCCAGGAGAACGACTTCTTGACTTAGAGTATGCAGACGACATTGCCCTCATCTGTGACAGCTCCCAGACGTGTCAAGCCGCGCTGGACAGATTAGCACTGGCTGTCAGTCGCTTCGGGCTTTGCTTTGCACCACCGAAGTGCAAAGCGTTCCTCCAGGATTGGCAGGGTTCGCCCCCTGTGCTGACCCTTGGTGGGGATCAGCTAGAAGTCGTTCAGAAATTCAATTACCTGGGAAGTTGTATCAGCGCCCTTGGGATCGAAGACGAGATCACGAACCGCATAGCGAAAGCTCGAAGTGCTTTTGCTAACCTTCGCCACCTATGGCGACGGCGCGACATTACTCTCGCCCTGAAGGGTAGAGTGTACAATGCAGCGGTACGTTCGACCTTACTGTACGGTTGCGAAACCTGGCCCCTAAGATCGGCGGACATGAAGAGGCTACTTACGTTCGACCATCGGTGCCTTCGCAGTTTGGCTCACATCTGGTGGGAACACCGCGTGAGTAACGAGCGTGTTCGACGCCTTGTTTACGGCCTAGGAAAAGGGAATGAACCGCTCAGCACCGTCATTTCACTCACCAGGCTCCGATGGCTGGGCCACGTGTTGCGCATGCCAGCCCACCGACTCCCTCGACGTGCGTTGTTTGCTCACCGGGGATGTGGGTGGAAGAAGAGGAGAGGTGGCCAAGCGATGACTTGGTCCAGAGGAATGAAGGCCCTCACTTCGGAGCTGGCCTCAGTTGGAGCTTCACGGCTCCCTGGTTGGGGTCCAAAAGACGGTGAACACGTTTGGCTGGATACACTTGCTGATATGGCAAGGAGCCGACCTCAGTGGCGTTCCTGCTGTGAGTTTCTTTGTCCCTCCCCATCCCTTTAGCCTCCCCCTCCATCTACGATCTTCTTTTCGTAGGGTAAAACGTAATTAAATTTTTGTTTTTGCCTAGTAGCCGGCTAGTAGCTTACCGGAACGATGCGTATCCGTTGCTGGTAGCTCAGCTGGCATTCAACTGTCGTATTTATTTTTCCTTTATGTATTGTATGTATGTATGTATTTCCTTTATGTATTGCGGTACAATAGCGGAGGTGTTTTACCATCTCTAGCTGACATGTATAATGATGATGATGATGAACTTTTGAATCGGAGCTTAGTAAATTTATTCAACAACGGCGAATTAGGTGAGGGTTAGGGGATCAATGTCCATTTTAATTTAGGTGGAGTGTGGTGTCCAACTGCTCATGTTACTGGATCCGCGACTGTTCTTTGTATTATTCAACGTATTGGTGTGTGCTTTTATCAATTTTCGTGCTTTTCGCCTATGATGTCTAGTTATGGCGGGCAAATGATAGCCAGAAATAACACAATGTACACCAACATTACCTAGATTCCATCTGTGGATAGTCAATTAGGAACCCGATTTACTTGAACGCAGATAAGTGAAGTGTGATGCGTCTGCATCACCAACCGTTTAGCGTTTACGAGCTTCCAGACCATGTAAATTGGCAGCAATAAATTGGAACCGATTACGGTCTTTGGGGGATCATTAAGTAGCTTAATTTATCCTTGTAGATGTAGCAATCGGCAGGCATTACATCGCTATACGCCTAGACGTATGCAAATAAACTAAGATATGCAAAATTATGATTAAACTTTTCACCCCCATCGGCCAACTGAACCGTGGTGTGTTGTATTGTGAAAATTCAATGTGAACATGTGTGTATACATGTTAGCTTAGCGCTCACAATCGATGGCATAGGGTTAAATACCAAAGCAGCATGTTTAGACTTGATCAACCGTGGACTTACCAATTTAGCCCCTCATGATTTTAACCAGTTTTCTATATGTATTATCCTAAGGAGAAATATAGAAAATAAATTTCTTAGCTGAGTTAGGTGTTGCTACATTTTTATGGGCATATTATACAAAATGAAATACTAAAACTAGAGGAAGCGGTTTACAGGAAAGCACTGGATAGGTTAGAGGCGCCATTCACAAGAAAACATTTAGCCAAAAGATTAACCCATTCTGAGCAATGGTAATAACATTTTACTTGTGAGAAAATTAGAATAGATTTAGAGTATAACAGCTATTCGCCAATACTCCCGAAAAAGGATCATTTTGCTAAAGAAACCTGGTTGCACGATGAGGTGTAAGATACATTTTTGGCTTTTCAAGGATTTATAGCATCGGGTTGACTGCACATGTACACACAAGAACCGTGGTGGTGGCGTCTTCACATGCATAAATTCATTATGGCCTATGCGGACCAAGGAACTTTCCGTAAGTATGCGAACACCATAAGCTTCTTAATTTTGAAAAGCAAACAACGATATTTTGGCGGCTAACATTCTGCTCTATCTGCCAAATTTTACTTGTATCTCAGCTGTCCCATAGATAAGGTTAAAAACCTATGACGACTTTGCAACTACCATCAGTGTACATCTAGTTATTTCTTTATGCGTATTTGACAGCGAGTTCAACCAATAAGATGAAACTAATCTAGAACCGAAGAATATAATGCATAGTGCAAGCAGACTGCAAGTAAAATTAGACTTCATTTTTTTCAATGACATACATATAGTCTCCTGTCCATATCAATGCGCCGGTTAGAAGTTCAGACGAGGATGAAAGGCCAAATAATTCACAAGAATACCACCAGCTCCAGATGTTGAAGGTCACAGCAGAGGGTCTTTTACACAACCATGAGCAACTACAGGATATTTTTGCCTCTACAGACTTAAATCTATTTTATAACTAAGGTATCAAAAATCATGGTCAGTCAACCGCAAATGTGAACTGTTTCTATATATTAGTCTTCTAAAATCAAATTTATCCGCCCAAAGGCTGTGCAGAATCAAGCTTAACAATTCTAAATGCAATGAATTTGCTTCATTACAGTCATTATCCAGTTATAAAAAAGAAAAATATGTGCAAACTTAACTGTAATTCTGGCCAAAATATATTTTGAAAGAAACCTTGCCGTGAATTATAGACTTAAGGATTTTAGTTGAAGGATAGTCTGCATGCATACTAAGGGATAAATTAACGGTAAGCTGTTTTGTTTTCTTCTTGTACCATATTTGCGCGACCAAGCAGAGCAAGAATAAAGAAGATATAAAATTTGACAGAATCTTCGAAAATCCTTCTCTGCAAATCCCAACGCAGACCCCAAATTTTATTGACAGTGCCAATCTAAATGTTGCACAATAGTGAAATGTCTAGGAGTAACACAGTCTAGACATCACACGGTACAAACACGTAAATGAAACATTCTTTCAAGTAGAAAGACTAACATTACACCCCTCCTGAATAAGGTTCCATTAAGTACATATTTACTTGTTGTTATTCAGTTTATCATCAATTGGGCATCGCCGCAATATATATCTTACACACATGCACTAATTACTAAACTCTAAAACCGGCGACTTGTAGTAAAAAAAGAACACTGAAATATCTTGCGCGTTATAGCGGACTTTTCACTTAATAGTTCACTGAAATCCTTGCACTTCATCCTGCCTAATGCTGCAATAAAAGCGTCGTCCAAAATGCACACTAATCTCAGTCACTTTACCTTGGTGCATTGGCAAACTGTATACCGTTTTCTTTGAAAAGAAAGCTGGCAATAACCTTTAATAACGCATTCAGCATACGGTACGTTTTCTCTCGCTATTTTTCATTATTTGGGGATACATTGCTTGTAAAATCATCTAACGCCAAAATGAGACGATGACAACACCTCTGTCATGTTTCCAAATTGCAGCAGCACCACATTAAGTTACTTTAATTTTATTTGGAGCACTGTCGTAGGTTGTGGCCAAATATTCACTCTTTAATAGTTCACAAAACCCAAAGAATAATTGATTTTTAAACTAATGAAATTCTGCGAAATTTTAGGATTAAGGTTCATTTAAGATATTAAGAAAATAACTTTGAACATAATAAAGTGCATTTTCCTAATGGCTACTTTTTATATCGCCGCCCAAACCTTGTTTGAGCAATAGGCTAATGCTTAGCCTTATACCCGAGTTGTATTCAATGACATGTTAAATAAAAGCAATAATGGAAAATTGAGATGCCACAGTTTTGTTAGATGAAATAAAGTCCCTATTTTTACTTATTAATCATGAGATATTCACGACCATTTCAAAAATACCAATGCAAAAACTGAAATCTACCGTTTTCTTTGCAAATTGTCTGCTTTGTTCATATACCATTTAATGAACTTTTAAGGGAAAATAATTGTGTATATTCTGTTACTAATTTAGGCAACCTAATATGTGAGATATAGTATTCCATTTTTCGTTATCTGTTTTATTATCTACATGTGCGCAAAAGATGTAGATCATGCAAAAGCTATTGCACTGAGTGATAAAATTAAGTAACCAGTTGCTCTATTACGCAATACAGATGCGGCTTTAAACGTACATTACATGACTTCAGTAGTTAACTGAAAAAATTAGCTGCTATTAAACCTCAGTCCTAATGCAGTGTACTACTGCGGTTCGAAAACAATACGTGGTATTTGATAAGCTTAATATCGGAGGTCTTCTCATTAAATATATTAAGCTAATATTTCAAAGAAATATACTGGAAAACTTATTGTAGAAATTGCTTTATCAAAAGTAGACACAATTAATCCCCTTGCAACAAAGCCTAACAAATTGTCCAAAATAATTTACATATATGCTATGTTCTCAAATCTCACTGTCATTATATGTCTATGATTTCCGTGCTTATCAATATGCGAATCAGTAGGTAATTAATGTAAGATAAAAAATTAGCGGCAGTTTACTCAAGAAAGTTACAGATTTAATTTCCGCTTATAAACTTTGCTCGACCAAACAGGTAATTACCTCGGATATTTCTAGATATGTGGCGCTAAATTGCGCATCAAAAGAGGATCAGCTATATTCGAAAAATTTGACGACCATATTTTGGGTAAATTTGAGTCAACATTCTTGAAATAAGCATAATGAATCGTTATAGCATACAATATGTTTTGTTATACAAACCTAGAACTGGTATGTGCTGAAAAAATCTAGAAGATTATTCATTAAATGCACAATTTAATTACAGAAAATTAAAATAGATAAACTGCCGTTTAAAACTAATTTCGTACAATTATTAGGTACTTGCAGTTAGCATTTTGAACAAAATATATAGCAACAACTACTAGTTTGTGAATTGCAAGCTAGTCAGAGGTGAGGTAATATATCCAGTCCATTTCCAAAGTTTCGAAAATCGCGACAAGTACTTTTGTGAAAAATGAGGTCTTCAAATCTGCGCAAACACTTATTACGGTAACCATCTTGCTACCCATTGTACTAGTTTTTCTGCAATACGCAAGCATTTGGATAAGATTATTCTCTTACAGCATGAAAGTTAATTATTTGGTAAACGCATATTTCATTGCATGGAGCTCGCAAACGCGATTGGTTCGTAAATTTGACTCGGTATTTCAACTTTCAGAGCTCGAAAATCAACACATAAATATTCAAGTACTCGTTATTTCATGAATATATTTAAGATATGTATAAAATTATTAAGCCATTTGCAGCTTCTACTTTTTTTCAGATATTGTTTGACATGCATAAATTTTTTTAAGTATTGCCCGTTAAAATTTGCAAAAATTGGATTGCTTTGCAAACGTTCTAGTTAGTTGCACTCTAATTGTCGCTGCGAGTCGTTGTTCCGTTACTATGCTACGTTTAAAACGCAAACCGCTTGTTAATAGGTATTCTTTAAGCAATAATCTATAACGTTGTTATCTATCAGTTTTATATCTAATTTAATGTACAACCAATGTCCGCCACAAATGCTCTCATTGTGGCAATGAAATATATTGCCTTTATTCTCAAAACTTTTGCAGTTGACATTATCACAAATACTGCATTTGGGTTAGATCTCTGTTAACATTTGACGCAACTTCTCTATTACACTTATCCCACAGAAGGCTACATCGTGTTTATTTGATTTTGCCAAAGATCCATCCATTAAGCACAAATGTCAATGAATTGATTAATTTAATTTATTACCAATAGTAATCTACCCAAATTGTTTTACCGACAGAAAAATATTTCATATATTAGAAAACATTGTAAGGCGAGTAACCAGTATTGATTTCAAGCAAATATTTTACAGCGAACTTTATTGTTTTATATCCCTTAACTTGCTAGAATGTCTAATATAATGTAGCAGTCCGCAAGGTTTATATAAAATTGCATCAACAAATTGGAACTGAGTACCGGTCCCTGGGTGCTCATTTAATAGTTTAATCTATCCTTGTAGATTCAGCAACCGAAGGCAATAAATCGATATACTAAAACACATATGCAAAAAATGTTAGGTGTGGAAAATTATACCAACCTACCGCACTCGTTCCATTATTATGAAACCTGTCAAGAATTAGAATAATTTAATTAAAATTGTCGAATTTGAACTCGGTTCTAAAGCGCAGTTAGCAACTTCTATCAGCAAACCTTAATTTTACTATAAATGCTGATGCATGTGTTAACATAACTTGAAAGCTTACTGCATATATCAGATAGATAATGTATCATACATATAAGTGCAATTTCCGTATATAGCCAGATAATTTTAATCGACCTAATGTGATTATACTATGTGACAATACACTATCCTTTTGGTGGGATCCCAAAGTATTTAAACCAGCCAATATACGTTTGAAATAATAATTAGATAATTTTAGAAAAACCATTGGCTGCTTAGGTTTCGAAGCTTTATCGCAGGTTCCCTATGTTAGGCACCTAAGAAAATAAGCAACGTTGGATTGCTCAGGTAGATTTGTAATGCTTTGGATACGTTTAGTTTAAGTATTGTCATCATACGTTTTGCTTGGCATGAACACAATTCATCCTTCCGCCAATTTTACTTTTTATTCGGCAGTAAATTTTACGCAAAGTGCAGCTGAATCTGGTTATTTAAGGAGAGGTTGTTGACTATTACACGCTGTCATTTTAACTTCGAGTATGTATTGGTAGCAAAGCATACCGCAGCCATTAACTGGATACCATGTATTCGTATGGAGGGAAGAATGGCTAGGTTTTCCTCATTTGTTGTATTATTTATGTTTTTAGATAGATAAGTTCAGCGCCCAGTATAACTGTTATGTTGGAAGTAGCAATTCTAAATCACCATGTAATAGTAACTCACGTGACCATTCTCTTATGTTTGAATATAAATCAGTTTGCACATGACACGCGTTTAACAGTTATCGGTAAAATAGCTGATGCTGTTACGCTCTTCAGCATTTATACCACCATTCAAAACGTTTTCCATTCCACAGTATGCGTACTGTATAAAAAGTAAGAGCAATATTCAAAATATAAATAATCTGCGTCAAGTTAATGCTGTCAATTGTTTATAACGTCGGATTTCTACGTTGGTAAGCAAAACCTCTTTTCTACCTGCCGTTTTTATTCTTACGCTGGTGGCAGATTCGGTCTCTAGTTCAACAGTTCGTTCATATATCGTTTCATGTCACTAGTTCAGAGCCGCATGTATAGCGGCTTAATTTAAGTTAAATTAGCCATTGCACCTAGTAGTTTTGTATGTGGTTAATGTTTTCCTTTTGTGCCGTTTACCAGACAATTTGCTACTTACGCAACCAAAAATTTGAGAAATATATTATCCCACAACCTTAAATACACCTCTTATTGTACAAATAATTCTATCAGCCAGGCTAACGCGACATACAAACCTACCGGCATTAATAAGACTCAATAACCCGTCTTATTGCCACACACAACAAAAAATGATTGCGCTTTTCTACGGCTCAGAATGAAAATGCTTGAAATAACTGAGGGATCAGACATAGTGTTCCGCTAACTTTGGACATATAGTTACCCTTACATTAGCAATTTTTCTCACAATAAGCTGATCTGTCACTTTGAAATTCGGCTATCTGCTTCTCTTTTATACCTAAGTTCTATTATTTTCATGGAAAATGGTGGCGCTTTAGCGTATCTTAGTGATGTCATGTGGTTTAATGTTCTAGATTAATCACACATGTAGAAGCTAACGCCAATGACGCTAGGCACCAATGGGTTTCAAAATATTGGTGGATTTGTCGGACATCAACAATGTGGATCACGTGGACCAGTGCAATCTAATCGTTTCCACCATTGTAATAGTTTGACTTTCACAAACTACGTAAATTTGTACGTTTTGTTATTTTACGTATTTTTTACTACGTACGAAGCGATTAACGCAATAATGTGTTCATTCTTCGCATTCGTATTAACACAGAAACTTGGATCCACTGCAGTGTGTCGTGCCGGCATTTGCGAAATCCAGACAAGTGAGAAATCCTATGCTTATTTGCTTTCAGCGTAATTTGTACGAATAGTTAATCCGTATGACATTTTACTTTCCCCTACAGTGTATTTGACTTTACAACAATTTCCATAACAAAAATCCAAAAAAATTAAACTTCATATTTACCCATTACAAACTCTTACTTTGATGTTTGGTTGAAAATTGCCGAAAATAATATATATTTGAACAATGAACAATGAATTTATACGGGTTAAAAAGCGTTGTTTTACAGGTCCCATTGGATTCTTGGTGGGGATATCAAAACAACAAGGATGATAACAAGGACAGCAAAATAGTGAATACTTTAAATATGAAAATAACGACTTATCGTATGCTCCGCTGTAGTCTTGAGTTCCTCTTAGATTCACAGCACCCACATTTAACAACAAATAATTCTAAGGTACACTACAGGTGTAGGATGGAGACGTAGCGTTAAGTAACAAAGTGTAATTGTATGAGTGCGTCGTCCAACCGTCTTTTTAATACTGTTAGTGTCGGTGCTGAGACGACCGATTCTGGGAGAGCATTCCACGGGTGACAGACACGAATGGAAAAGCAATTTCTGCGACACTAAAAACAACTGTATTGTTCTGCGAGTTTTAATGAGTGGCCCCCCAGGTTTTGTTTTGTTGCTGAGTTGCAGTAAAGGGCGACATGCATGATGTGGGTCTCGCAGAATCAAGTATGCCATAATCAGGTCGCCTCGTAGTTTGCGATAGCTTCCACTGAACAATCCCAATAGTTACAGCCTCTCCTGGTACGAAAGATTGCGCATTCCAATTACGTTCTTAGATGCCCGGCGTTGTGGCTGTTTCAGTGCATGAAGGTCGTGTTTCAGCCATGGACGCTAGGCTGGAATCGCATATTTGACATGGGGAGCGAACATACGCACTGAGCATTTATCGAAATATGGAGCTGTTTATTTGTCCAAACGCCCGCCTCAACAGCCGACGTGTTGGTTCCCGGTCTTCGAGGCATTTTACGGATTGCCTGGAGAAACCCAACTCATCTTGAACCAGGACACCCAATTCACGTTCAAGAGTTGATGGTTGCAGTACATCCGTTCCGGGTCGTTATGAGTAGCTGCTCTCATGCCGGATGGAAAGCAATTGTATTTACTGACGTTGAAATGCAATGCTTTTTGGTTCAACCATTTATACACACTTTCTAAGTCACTCTGAAGCACATGTTGGTGGGCGTTCGCCTGGATCCTGCGCCAGATCTTGATATCATCGGCAAACATTAGGAGGATTGAAGCGATTCCCTGTGTAAGATCATTAATAAACGCCAAAAGCAAGCGTGGAACTAGAACTGAGCCTTGCGGCACACCAAGCTAAGATTGTTTGCGGTCCGATAAAGAGCTCCGAAATCTTAGCACTAATTGCCGTTGAAGTATAAAGTTGGCGATCCAGCTTAAAAGAGGGTCTCTGATCCCGTAATGCTGCAGCTTGGATAGTAGTATCCGATGGTCTGGACGATCGAACGCCTTGGAATAATCCAGGAAGATCACATCCACACCTTCTCCAGCTTCAGCTGCCTCAGTCCAACTTATGCGTGCAATTAGTAAATTAGATGTACATGAACGCTGTCGACGGAAACCGTGCTTTTCAGGAGTGATTAGGTTGCAGTATTACAAATAGCACACCAGTGCATCGGCAACTATGGATTCCATGACTTGGGAGAGTAAAGGAAGAAAGGATACTGGGCGGTTGTTAGATGGATCAGTTATGCTTCCACCTTTGTGAATTGGGTTAGTATTCCAAGCTACGTCATGGCGGGAACTTGGTTCTGGTCTAAGCAGCGCTGAAAAGCTGAGCTAAAGATCCTGCCAGTCGGCTTTCGCTCTTTTTATGCCTCTGGACGAAAGGTGTCGACGCCCGGCAAGCTGTGTTTGCGTAGAGAAGTCAGCATTTGCAGTTCAGCCTCTACGGTAAAATTGATGTGGGTTAGTTTTGGTGAGCAGGATATAAAGCTTGGTGGATCGCTTGGGGGCAAGACTCTTTGAAACGTGGTGGCGTATTGCAACTGCAACGCGTTTGCAGCTTCCATAGCCGTTCTAGTTGGACCATCTGCCGTCTTGAGTGGAGGAAATCCTTGCCTCACCATTCGTAGGCTATTAACGTGCTTGTGCAGCAGTTTGTGCTTAGCACTGATGTTCTGCTGATAGGCGGCTTTGTCTTCTCTTAACAGTTGTGTGCAGTGTTTAAGTTGGGATACGTACTTGTCCGAAGATTCTGGTGCTGGAGCTTCTCTGTAAGTTCGCCATGCTGCGTTGCGTACGGTCATCCATTTTCGAGTTCCGCTCCTAACGAAATAAACTGATTTGCACTTATTGCAAACTTTTATCTCTGGAGCATGTGCAATCAGCTGACTGAACTTTTCGACGAACTTGAGCCAGGCGACTTCCGGGGGTTCTTCTTCGAGAAACTACCAAGTTGTGGCGCTGACGAGCTGGGCTAATCGATCGTAGCTTGTGATGGTTCGCACAGCCTCATCTTTATCATTCAGATATTCTGTATAGCAGACGACGTTGAAACTGATGACTGCGTGATCACTGCGACCCAACTGGCAGCCTAAAACCAATGCATCAAGCATATGATCCTCGTTTGTAAGCACAGGATCCCGCACAGATCGCTTGTTACCAGTTCTGAACCGAGTGGGCAAAGTGATGTGATTGTAAAGAGGAACAGTAGTTGCAAGATCTTGTAGATCGGTTTTGAATCGTTCTCCGATCGTGGCAAGGGCTTCTAAAACATTTACGTTGAAAACACCCACGATAAGTATGCGAGTGTAATTTTGTTGTAAACTGCACCTTAAAGCAGCCGCTAGGTGGTAGTTGGTTTCGGGTGTTGAGTTAGGGGCGCGGTTCACCAAGAAAATAAGGCAAGCGTTGCTGACATTTAACTGCAACCGGCACCAAAGAGAATCGGGGAACTGCGAGTCTGAATCCTCCGCGGTTTCGCACTGTAAGTCCTTTCGGTAGTACAGGATTACCCCTCCTCCTTTTGTGAGCCTGTCGTTCCGGATCAGAGACATGATCGGTAGCGAAAATTCAGCGTCCGTCATTCCCGTGTGCAACCATGTCTCGGTGATACCAATTACATCATACGAGCCAGAATCATGACGATCTTTCAGTTCAGCCAGTTTGTTAGAAAGACGTTGAGAATTTGTACACAAGCAGGCCAGTTTCTCGGTATCTAGGAGCCCGCAGAGAGGTAAAGCTGTCAAGTGTGGGAGAATGCCGACCGATGGGAGGTCGACAGTTACTCGTTTTTTTTTGATGGGTCAATGATACCACGTTTGCAACTTGATTCGGCCAAGGTGCGTCCCAACCTTCGTTTAGATCTACGTCAGAGTCAATTAAAGCAACAGTCAAGGTACGCCTTTGTACATTCGTCGGTATGCTTGCTGCTTCAGTTGCTTTTAATATTTGAGCTGCGCAAAGTGTTTGCGACATTTAACCGAATTTCGGAAGGAAGGTGTTTCCGATTTCTCCGCCATCGATCCAAAACATCCTTTGCATGTTGCTCTGACTGAACCACAAATTTTAGGATTCTAGAGCCGCATCCTCTATAATTCGATGAGAGAGGTATCCTGGTGAGCGATAGTGCCAGAAAATAATCCAAAAAGGTGTTTCAAGAGTGAACCGCCACTGTTCTAAATCGTGCTTTCCGGTCTCTTGAACATCGTTAGAAAGATATTCTGGCAAGCCATGTATGAAGATTGTGTTTAGGCTGTCTTGCTTGCTGAGCCCTTCTTCGGTGTTTCGTTTTGGTTGTCGCGCGCTCCAAGGAATGCATAAGTAAGCAAGATCAGGTCAGATATAAACTTGAGTTGAAGTAATATGAGTTGTTCTAAGCCTTCCTAAACATTTCCGCAAATATCAAAGCAGAGATTGACACTCGTCACCAAATTATTACTTTGCTTCATGCGCAAAGCTGCCGAATGTTTGAGGATGATGATTACAAAAGAAGCTAGCAATATCGTTTAGCGAGTTCACATCGAGAAAGGACGATTCAATTTGAAGCAACTTTTTAGTATTTGTATGCGACGAACATCTAAGCCCCACCGCAAGGGACTAGTCACACGAAAAGTGATTAATGTAACACTGAACAGCTTTGCTACGAGCTATTCCCATATCAAAGAAATCATGGATTTCGCGAAATCAGTAATGTCGAAAACCTACTATAATTATCCACATAACTCGGAATTGCATCTCTTACCGTCTCTCACGTTTTCTATAAGCAGACATAATCGACTGCGCTATGGCAATTTCATATGAAAAGCTCCGGATTGAAGATACCTCTATGTTATTTCTGTAGTTTTGGTGCAATATGAATGAATGTTAGTCGTCAAAGTGGCTTCCACCTAACTGTTTTCTTAGATACATATTAGGCCGGACCAAATGCTGTATGCGAAATCTGGTGCACCTAATTATTTTTTTCAATGCTTTGGATATTTCAGAATTGACTAAGTGGTTTGTACCGGTTACAGTCACTTTGTGTACTATTATCAAAGCTGCTTATTTCTGCTTAACTATTATGTAAAATTTTGGCAACATAGATTTTCTTGTATGAGTTCTGCTTATTTCAGTTTGTGTGTAAGCGTTGTTTTTAGACAGTACACTAATGTAGCCAATGGATTTAAGGTTATTTTGTGCATAAATATGCTTTGATTCTTAGCGTATTATAAATTATAACAAATTAGTTTTAGGTTAATACTTGTCTATACATCTTGGTTTAAATCAAGAATACTCCATACGTTTTCCATGGTAAAGAGGGTAAAATGTAAAAGTCTTCCCAATTGATTTGATAAATCATATTTTGACTTGTATAGGACATAAGATGTGGATTAGTTGCTCACAATTCGTGCAGTTAAAAAAACGTACGCATACTGACAAGACTAGTAATGGTAATCTAAATATTCTGAAATCTACCGCTGTTTTATAAAGTCAAGCTTAAGCCTAATTTAGATGTGCGTTGATAGAAAACAAACGCTTTATGTAAATATTAATTGTGTAATTACCGCGAATTTTATGGATGATGTTGATTCAAAGCAAACAAATCCCTACCCGATTGCCAGAAACGGCTATCTCTAGGCCAATACTGGGCTAAGAATAATGCTTTAAACTTATGACGCCTAGGCAGCAAGTTGTCCGTTATCAGATCGTATGGTAAACCAGTAAAAGTCAAAATTACTTTTGACGGACGTAATGTTGATTGGTACTGACATCAGGAATGTCATTTATTTTTTCTTAATCATTGCCCATGTGCCTACAGCATCCCCTCTCTCAATATGCAAATTAACGTAATAATAAAATCAGCATCTTAAAAGGATATGTATACTTCTTAGCTTGCAATGAGTTCATGAATAAATCAATATGCACTTCAAAATTAGTGCGTCCGAAAGAAGTGCGGTTTTGGAAATAACTCGGTGTACGTCTTCTTCAAACAGCCATAGGTATTGTTGTGCAAGAATGTTTGCTCACCATCAGCTTGCGTGGCAGCTGTCAACTTTTTCTCTACATCCGTAATCAAGATTTACAAGTTAGGCAAAAGGTGATGTTTATCAAATTGAATTATGTGTGTTCGAGTTGACCAGCATTGCAACTTTGATAGAAGAAAGAGACAAAGTCATCTAATGTATCCTACAATTTTCGAACTCACAAGAGATTGTATAACCCTTTACGCAATTTGATGGTTAAAAATTTTAAACTTGAGGCGGTACGTGCATGAGATAAAAGGGTACTTTTTACGCTTCGTACAATTATATCTTTAGGATAGAGACATTTGTATATCTCCTGGCTTGATATTAATAAAAATAATCCCAAATAACAACTTATTCTTTAAATCCGACAGCGGTATTTGCATTTTCAGTATTTTAAGGGGACATATGAAAGGGAGTATAACAAAACTGAGGCATACGCATCTGTGACTTCAAATTAATTGGCGTTATTAGAACCAAATGTTAGGACGTAATCCACGAATTTTTCAATAAATGATCAAAAAGCTAAAATTTGGAACATAGTATGCGCTTTAATTAGCAGAGCAGGACTGCCTTCATTTTCGCTAATATTCGTGTATCCCTTCTCTTGCATTTATTTTGTAATCCTAACTTACATCACCACACTAACTTCGATAACTAACCAAAAGTTGCTTTCCGTGTTGGGGCCTATTTTGCATAAAAAAATATAACTTTCATTTCGAGCTTTTTCCCATAACTATTGATGGATTTGCAAGTGTAGTCAAAAACTTGTGTTTGCTATTTCCTGGTTTCCCGTAAATATTATTAGTTTAGTTAACAAGTCCCTAACCGTAGTTGTTTTATATGACAGCTACCGGTTGGCACACTGTTGTTGATCCGCAAATATTTTATTTACTTGAGTTTATTCGCAGTCTGCTTAAATATATAAGATAGTCGTCCACATGCCCGGAAATACAATACGCTACATTTTCAACCTGTTCGGCATAATTAGTTGTGCGCATTCATCGGATCCATTAAGATTCGAAACCATGACCACCAGAGGCTTGAACGGTTAGTCAGCGTCTTATGCCATTGGGCCACTGCGAGCACTTTTAAACGTCTTGATTTAAAAGGTAATTGCATATTAACTAATTGATATTTGCTTAGAAACTCGGAAAACTAATTATTCTCCCTTATCCTACGTCATGCGAATTCATAGCAAATATCAGCCATAAAGTTGTTTAATGGTAACTGCGAATTACATCCTATGAACCTCAAAATTTTTATTTATTTATTTATTTATTATTATTATTATTATATCTGAATAGCAGTAGGTAATAAACTATGGTAGTGAAATGTAAATAACTTGTTAACGCAAGCATTTTTATACATTTCGCTACAGCAGATTGTTGCCGCAATTTTCTCACACCATCAGGATTAATTCCGCATCAAATTCGAATATGTGCTATGAATGTGGTTTGCATTTGTCTCAACAAATTTGATTTACTTTATTTTTTCTAATTACGATTGCAAGAAATACACCCCACAATGAGAGCAAACAAACAATCTGTGCCAAAGACTATTGTGATGATTAGCAAAAGCTGTAAGCTTAATGGACAGATTCCACTTAACGCTCTTCATTTTCAGCATAAGTACATATGGTAACCCCTTGTCAACGACAAATGTCTTGCAGCTATGTATGGAATCAGAGTCACGAATTTGTTCTGTCCATAAATATTACAATAAAATTATGAGAAGGACCAGCTTCACCATCTCACCACCTCTACCAATGGACCGGCTTCAAATTCTTTGCATTATTGTTCCCCCTTTGCAACTTATGGACCCAGACTAATGCATTCGACCGCATTTGTATGTTGACCACATTTTTCCAGTACATGGAGTAGCCAAATTACCCAATCATCGCCCTGTGTCATCCGATTTTAGTCCTTATTTACATATGCGCCAAAGCTGCACCTCAAAACCTAGATATTCTATTAGTAGTTTCCTTTGTGAAAAGTTAGCAAAATAGGTTTAACAGGCGCATTGAATTTCTAGCAGTAATATTTTATATAGCAAACATCTGTGACATCAAGCACGCTCATAAATCTAACACATCAGCAGCCTTAACACCTTCAAATATCCATCCACATCGTCCGATTTGGACTTCGGGAATTGATGGTCTCTTTGTCTTAATTCTGAATTACTTCCGTTTCACCATTAAACATGGAAGCCAAATTCATGCCTGACTAGATCTGCAGATTTCCGGAATCATACATTTTATTTAGTACCGCAAACATTAGGCTGATAAGAAAAAATCATCTAGTCAACTGCGTTATTGCCAGCCACGTCTCGCTGTCTGTTACCATATAATATCTAGTTTCTTTGTCGAAATTACCTCATGCCTTGTGTAAACACCAAGGAGAGCAGTGCATACCGTGGAAATGTAGTATTCGTCACTGTGTAGAGCGGTACATGCAGCGCAGATTAAGGTGCTGCTTTTACGAATTATTGTTCCTTGTAAACGTAAGCCACAAAACTGTGGTAGCGTTTAAGCCTCTGCAAATTCATTAATCCAGTCAAATCAAAACTGCGCGTTATGAACCCATAAAGAGTGGATATTCAGCTACAACATACACGCTAAAGCACGAATAAAATTGGACGAACATGTCACAAATGTATACGATGCACCACCAATTTGAAAAGATGACAGAGGTGATATCTTGCATTTAGTCAGGCGATAAGATCTTGTTTGATTCCATCGGTCCCACAGAATACCTGATAAATACGGAACCATTAACGTTCGGTAACACTGTGTGCGGACATAGATGGTTTTATACGTTTGATCTGATCTAATAAGTAAAAATACATTCTGACAATGCATCATGGAGAGTGTGACTGACACCAGTGAGTATCCTGGAAATTAGGTCACAACCGAAGCGAACAAGTTTAAACAGAATGATGTCGGTAAAAGCCTACTTAAAATGCCGCTGCATTGATTAAGAAGCTTCAGCGAAGTGTTTATCACTTTGAGTTTCCCGTTTAAAGTCCAGGATATATCGCGGGTAAGCAATACGTCCAGTGCGGTATAAGGCAATCAGTGACAAACGGCAAATTCAAGTCACGAGAGGGGGATAAAGGCTAGCGTCGTGAGACGTAGAACGTTCGTCTCTTGACTTTAGTAAATGTTTCATTCACATGATGCGTCCAGGTGAGATTTTGACTTAGTGAAAATCCAACATGTTTCATTAATCTAGAGTTCAGAGTGACGCTGTCAATAATATGATGCACGGTGTTCGTCAATAGTTGTTGATAACAATTTTCTATGGACGGCGATAAAACTACACTTATACAATTTGATGTATTGAATAAACCATGGCGGCATTTTGACAAGCAGGTGAAGTTGTTTAATAAGCTTTGCAAGTTAACCGATGAATCTGTGACGCTATTGTGTACACAAAGTATCACATCATCCGATACTTCAGCAGAAATTATTCCTTTGAAGGGAGGATGGCGTTAGTGTAGGTGGAAAATACGAATTAGGAAAAATAGCCCCCGGAATATCGCTTGCTTTTTTGAAGAGAGAGGAGGTTTTTACCCCAACATTGGTAAACTGCGTACGGCTACAGCGTGCCATTGTTACTGATCCTTAGAGTTTTGCCATTACTGAGTAACTATTTGCAGTGGAACGGTTTTCTGTTTGTTGTTTGATGTATATTTAAGTTCAATTAGTGAAAGAATCTAAAATATCCAATTGTCGACCGATATTTATAAGCAATGTTCAGTACACTCGAAAAATGCCAACAAAAGGTAAGGTTAATGATAGATGCAATATTTCTCTTTTCTATATTTCACCCTAAAATACTATCCCTAACTGCAATGCGCAGACGACTTTTATTTTCTATTTAACAAAGTCAGCGCTGAAAAATAGCCTGCGCACCAATAGTTGAGTACGAATTTAATGGGATAAAATAGGGCTAGCAAAGTGTTTTGTTTTTAAATCAGTTACATCGTAAGCGATATATGTGGTAGAATGCTTTCTTAATGCCCGTAAGATAGCAAATGTGTTCTTAGTAGAGAACTACAATCAAGCTTTCCACGTGATCCGTCTTTGGACCCGATCTGTTCAAGCTGCATATAAATCATCTCCATACAGTACCCTAAACAGAACTCTTGATTTGTGCCGACGACCCCAAGCTGTGGTCTGCAGTGCCTGAAATGGCCACCACTGATGATGTACAGGTGAACATTGATACAGTGTACCACTGGTCCATAAAGTCTGGTCTACTAATAACATAGGAAGAATTCTGTACCCTACAGATAGGGGCTTCTAAGCCACTCGGAACTTACCACATTTTGTGGTTTCTTCTCAAGGAAGCCGCATTGGAGAAAGTGTTATGCGTAATAATGTCACGTGAATTAAAACTCGCACAAAATTAGTTAAAGATGTTGCCGTTGCAAAATGGATGTGCTGTGATCTAGGCGGATCTCACGAATGACAACAAAATAATTTGTCTTCCTGCTCACCTCCCACGTATAACGAATTACATAATATGGCCTACCAGCTACATGCCTGCTATTAAGGCTTAAATGTGTCTAACATTAAAGGTCCAGAGGCGTTGCTCTAATTCCGTTTACGGAGTTTATATACTTCCCTAACCCCACCGGCTTCAGGAGATAAATAGTTTCTCCATGCCATACCGTCGCTGTCGTGCAGACAACATTTTTATGAGGCTCATACTAAGACGGGAACTTAAGAACGAGCTAAACGAGCCATTTTTGGCTAACCAAAGTGACACGACACGTGGTAACAAATGAAAGCTACTCAAACAGAGGAGGCTCTAGGTTCGCAACTCTGTTGCTCTCTCCACTCCGGTAGAGTATGAATGTAATAGTCTCTCAGCGAACGTTTTTGATACGAAGATCGTGTGAAGATTCAAAATTCACTTAGATACTAACCTACGCAAGACATTAAGACCGCAATTTCCTGCTGCGACTGCTCCGGATTCCTGAGGAATACCTGGTCCATAGAACATACATGCCCTTTTTGCTGGACCTGAGTTGAATAGGTTAACGTGGTTCCTTTCTTTTGTCAGCGATAAGGAATGAACTCATGAATACAACTGTTTGGTGATTTTTTAAAATTGCATTTATTTGTCTACCAACTTAAAAAATAGTTTCTGCTAGTACACGTTATAACTTGTTTGTTTCACCCAAGCATATT
>OX104071.1:8165529-8183956 GCA_944474145.2 Dicrocoelium dendriticum
CTACTGATGCTGAAAAGGTTCAGAAAGCTGAATCCCCTATTGGTCTGTTTGATTCGGCTTGAACGAGCATACGCATGCTGCATAGGAAGACAGTTGATGTTAAGGACTAGTGCGAAACAAAATTGGGGTTGGATGCGCTGGCTAGTAAACAATCGTGATTTATTTCGCCCGACGGTTGTGTACTCCCGCCCAAAATTGCCAGCTGCTTGTCTTTTTTGAAACCGGTTAATAGGGGTCTGCGCGTTCCATACGTAGTTCAATTGGTCTGTCCGTCGGCAAATGTTAGTGCCCGTGTTCAATCACAATCGAGAGAGTTTTACTCCTGCATGCAAGCTGACAATAAACCGTGTCCGGAACGCAACTCCGGGGATTTTTGACCCAGCAACGAACAGATCACCTTCAATGGAGCTTCTGCTCGCTATTGGATATTTATGCGATGCTTCGAAGCAAATGTTTCCAAAAGTACTTCCGATCCAACTATCAGGCTTTCAAATTTAAAACAGTATTCTTGTGGTGAAGCCAAAGAAGCTATTGAAATTTGCTTGCTACTCGACCGTGGTGAAGGTTTTGAATATGTAGTGAACATTTTGTGCAGACGTTTCGGACGGTCCCATATAACTGTTAGGACGCGTGTTAATGCTCTAACTGATGGCCCTAACGTCAGGCCCAACGTTTCCGCAGCTCTTTCTCGTTTAGCTGTAAAGCTGCTTTCATACTACTTGACGTTGAAACGATTGTGTTATGAATCCAAGTTTCACACACCCAGAACAATCAGCTTTATCATTAGGAGGCTGCCCAACCATCTGCAATTCAAGTGGGCCGAGCATGTTTCCAGAGTTATCCACACTGAAAGAGAACAGAACTTCATTGGCTGGACAAATTGCGTGGATGAAACCCTAGACGTCGTCGACACTTACTTGTTCTTTGCCGCAGGTCGCTGCAGACCACCAACTATCACTTATAAAGGCAGAAGCTTAAACTCTCGGGGATTTGTCGCTTGCCTAAACACTGAAGGCTTCATCAGAACGAAATTGCCCCAAATATGTTCCCCGTGAACGAGGTCACTATTTAAATCAATGCGATTAATTAGAAAGCTCAAACACCGCGAACCTTTTGAAATCTGTCGCTTCATGGACTGTGTCAAATCTGTTTCAAACCGAATCATGACCTACCAACTTTTCGATCATAAAAGTGTTGTGGGTCGAACATATGTAAGCTGTTTCACCACCCGTTACTCCATGCTGATCGAAGCAACTTTGGAACACCAAACACTGTAGGATCCAGTTTTGCTCTCAATCGCGTCGAACGCTCTGTTACGTCGGTTGGTTTGTTGTCTGAGTTTGTTTCTGCTTTTGCTGACACTATTTGAACATTAGCTTTAATAGACAATGGATCAGCTAATTCGCTGATTGATTTAATATTGCCACAAGTTATCGGGGTTCAAGAGTCCGCGACGACACTTAACATTTGCACATTTCCTAGCAGAAGCTAAGAGGAGTCCCAGTTGGTTAATGTAACCGTTCGATCAATAGTTGGTGATGCGGCGGTCCAATTGGATTCAATTAGGTTAGTCAGTCGTCTCGCTGAAGAACTTGGAACGCAAAACAGGAACAGCGATTTCTACAGATGGTCTCACCTCTCCGATCTACGGTTACCGTAGCTGGAAGGAAGGGTTGAACATTCGATTGGTTGCGATAACATATACCTACACTTTGCATTAAACCAGAGGCGCGGAGATTCTGATGGTCTGTATGCTGTTAAAAATTCACTGGGGCTGGGTCGTACTGGGACCGAACAAGCAGCACGAGACTATGAGGGATCAATCCACATCACTGATGGTTGATCGAACACGGAGACTCAATACACTTCGCTACGATACCACTGACCTTTCTCAACTACCAGAGCAAATGCATGAAAGGGAATTTGACAGACAATACCAGTTCTGAGTCAAGTTAGTTAATAGAGGAAGCAAATTGGTTCGTAAGCATTTTCAACTTGGTTCATAAGCATTTTCAACTTGGTTCATAAGCAGTTTCAAGTTGGTGCGTTTCAAAGTTTGGCTAAGGTGCACACACGCACCGACGAGTAGCTTCCTCATTGGTCAGAAACCGTCGGCCCACAGGATGCCTTGTGTCACCATAGAGCAGGTGTTCTCAAACTTTTCGGCACGTGCACCCCTTTGTAGTGTAACCTAGCACGGCGGACCCCTGAGCTTTCCTTGTCCACAGAACTAGGCTTTAATAACATAAGAATGAGGTGAATTTTATCGCTGTACACTGAATTTGCACAGGTATTCATTTATGTTGGCAAAAGTGAAGGGTGTTGAACTTACATGCAAATGCAACTATATCAAGGCCTAGTATCTTGAATAAAATTCGTTCCGACATGCAGCGCTGAATTGTTTGATACTAGGTGTTCTTGGGGAAAGCTATAACCTCGGATCTCATTACGCTTCGGGTCTGTTTCGGTACTTTGTTTTGTATAGATAATAAGAGAATGCAATCTCACACAGATAAGTTGTGGCAAATTGGAGAAGCACGGCGAAATAACATAATGATATAACAGTTAAGCAGTTGGAGATCTGTTCCATAGTGAATTATGGGTTTTCAATAGGACCATCTATGTATTTTTGACCGAGAAAAATATAACTCATCTAAAATATTCCCGTAATTTTTAACATACAGAAGATTGATTTAAACATTGGGAAATGCTATGGTTATGCGCTGTTATATTTAAAATTATAAGCATTTTATATACGGAAAATCCATGCTCTAAAAAATCCTACTTTTATCATAGACAATTTTAATTGTCCTCAATATATAATTTAAAATAACTTATGGAAAAGCGTTCACTACACAAAGAACGTATCATTTGAACTTTTAATATATAATTATTGGCTAAATTATGTCCAGCACAGTAAAACAATGCCAAAGAAATCTGTTTTTTTAAAATTCGTTTTTATAGTTTAAAGCAAACTTAATGATTGCAGTACGAAGTACTTGTAGTAAATGTTCAATGGAAGCCATTATAACTTGACATCTCGGTATGCACTTTAATTAAGCACAACGGAACATTCATCGTTGTCAATAATTGCGAGTCCTTGATAACGAGTGCATACGATAATCCTAATTCACTTCTTCGTAATAAGGACAATCACTAGGCATATTTAGTTTTCGTATACTGATCTATCTCTGCCCTTGAGTAATTGATTACCCCTAACACAAAAATATTATCCGAAGTAAATATTTAATTTTCACAAGGTAACCAATATACCTAGTAGAATTTATGCCTGTATTACCAATATAATGCTACAGCTTAAATCTATCCCCAACTGACCATACCGGTTTTATTGTTCAGCAAATATTATAGTATAAATGTAAAACGATTAAATCAGCTAGATATAATAGTACACACATTATTTAACTACGAAGCGTTCAATCGGAACTTTTGCAAGTTAGTTAATTCCCTTTACAATGCAACCTGTAGTACCATTGCAAATAGTAGCGATTGGAGTGTATAGATAAAATCTTTGTTTTATATGCCAGAATATTGCTGTGGTGTTATAAGTAAATTAATCGGACTGGTTCGGGAATGGACTATGTGTAACTTTACGAACAGCAATATGATAATATTTTGCTAGTATATAAATTATTTGGGGTGAAGCACCAATGGCATTGTTACCGAAAAATTAGCTCATACCGCCAGCGATAATCCGAGGGAAATTAACTTAAGCTGGAACAACTAATGCGATCAGTTGATTTGATCATTTCAAGCAAAACTTACTTTAGGCATGAGTGAAACATTTTCTTGCTTATCGCATAGAGGAAAATATATATCAGTTTCATAATTATTCAGTATTAGATACCAATTGAATTATTCAGTCAGCTTAAGCAGACGCAATTGAAATTGAAATGTACTAAGTACAGTCTCCTTTTAAACTCAACAGGTTAGAGTTGACATGGCACATATGCCAAGTGCAGTTTTATATAAGTGATATTTTGTGAATCATACGTTACTTACTTTCATGGATTATTAACCTGATCCCACTGCATGTGCATAATTTGTGTTAATCAATAAAAACTATAATTAGGCGGCTACCACAGGTTCAGATTTTTTCAGTACTGTCGAACAAAAGGTACGGCAGCATCTTGGTAGCCATATTCATAATGACAGCGGGGCAATTACGTTTGGAATATAAAGTTTCAATTTTCTTTTTTTCATGTGCACTCTGCGGTGAGTTAGTTGCAGTATGAAATGGACAACAAATATTACTTGCACAGTTCGACATGCCGATTCTTGCAGTTGCATGTTACCTAACCTTTGAATTAAAGAACTTATTCCCAGACTGTTTGCGCTTAAACGTGGCGCAGCGAACTTTTACCAGAAAAACGCACGCTCCAGTGAAATTCGTTGAGTTCTTGATACAAATTTTGCTGTAAACATGCCGAACCTAGTAAGATAAGACAGCTTGCAGAATCACGAATGGCAACTGTGTGTGCTCATAACTTTCGTTAACAGTTGTATTCAGTATTTATTAAGTCATACCAGGTACAACCAATTACACGTATTCAAATTTTATGCGAACCTGTGGCTTCTGGAAATATCAAGGCGGCTTTAAGTACCCCTCATGTGAATTTATTTTTTCATTTGGTAATTTCAGCTCATGCAAATGCATTTAGGCATTAACAACTTAGGCCTAAATTGAAATAAACCACGGAGCACTTCCGTTCATTATTTTTCTACTCACTTCGTCCGAAGGTTTGGCCACTTGGTTTAAAATGCGCGGTAGCCACAAATGGCATGCGTATCCCGCCAAACATGTTCTAATTCGAAAGTCTTTTATTGTTCACTAAAATGGAGCAAATAATTTCATGCTGCAGGGTCCTTTTAGAAAACTCATGATAAAGGTTGCTAAGGAGTGCACAGCACCGAGTTAAACTTCAACTTGGGATCCTCCCTTTGGTGATTCCACTAACGGTTGAAGGGGAAATGCTTAAGCCTAGTGGCAATCCTGTGCTACTCGGAACAAATACGTATTACGAAGCAACCCTTATAAGTCTCCAGATCTTCTTCAAAAATTTAGAGGATCTATTTAATGCTTAAGGACACAATTTGATGGATAGTCAAGGCTGTTAGCACTACGAAATTATCGATCGTGTTATTTCACTAGAAATATGAATATTTGGCCGTTTTCTTACCGTCATTTTTCACAGACCTTAGGAAACCCGTCGCTGTTTGCTTAGCACGTATCGCACTCTAACAGGGCAACTTTTCTCTAGGGATGCTGTAGGAGGAGCGCGTTTGCGGTTACAATTTTTGTTAACTCATTCTAGCAGCCAGTCTGTCGGAGTGCGAGTAAACCCAAGGTATTCAAGGAACTTCGTTCTTTAATTGTGTCCCTGCAACTGTACTACATATTTACTGCTATTTGTGCTGCATATACAGAAGCTAAAAGATTAACATATGTAAAATGATGTAAATAAATTACCTTTCAGATGGTGTACGATCATTTGGCGAGAAAACCGCTAAGTGATTTATTTTATCCGCCAAAATTATTGATGAATTTCATCACCTCCTTTATTTACCAGTTTTTGCATCAAAGGTTTGATTGCTGGAGTACGGATGGGTCAATGATTTTAACCACTTCTTGGACATTCATTTTGTCATGATATGCTACATATATTTTGCCATATAGATGGAATATGTCTAGGTTAAAGCGATATGAATAACTTGACCATTAGGAAGAGCGAGTTGCCTTTTCCCACTAGTTCAACAAGGGGTGGAGGAATAATCTTAGATCATAAGTTTGAGCGACTCATGATTGACTTCATAAATTGTGGCATATTTTGGACAAATTTCTAAATTTATCAGACGTTATGTTTAAGCTGATCTCTTAAAAATAACTACTAATATGGAAATGGATTTTCGCCAATTAGCTTAGGAGATTTGTGAGTCAATCTAAATCCAAAAATTCAAAACCCTCAAAGGTAACTAGATTATGTTATATTTGCGTGATAATATTAAATTGCTACCCTTTTAAGCCAGCTTTCATCCCGTAGTCGTTCCGGGAGAATATGTTTTACCCATACCATTAGCCTATAACCGTTTATCTTACGTAGTGTAAGATTCGCCAACTTGAATTTATCTTGGCTAAATTATATGGCTCAGAAACCACCTTTTTCAGTAATGCGACTGGCTTGCTTCTCGCGATTTATCTTTTATGTTCCCGAACCGACTAACATGTGTGACCATTTGTGTACGTTGAAGAAAACAGTTAAACATAGATACTTGTCGAAAATGCTGGTGCTAAAGAAACCGTTGCTATTGTCACAAAGCATTTTCTTCGTTCCATCTTTCACCGAATGCAGATAACCGATATACATTTAAAAAGACTTATGACTGTCTATCTGTGCCGACAAGGATTATGCAGGTCTTCATCTCGTGCAGCGTAAATCTGCTCTATATGAAAAATGTTATTTTGGAACTTCGCATTGATGAAGATAATCTGCTTTATATTATGTAGGATGGGTGCCACGAAATAGTTCAATCCATGCAGCATTACAATAAATCTTCCCAATGTTAACCAGCTCTATAAACAACTACTTTAATATGCTGATCATTTTAATATCCTTTAAACCATTGTTTATCTTGTATACCATAGTGATATAGAAATCTGCATTACGGCCACCACTATTTCCAGTCCTTTGAGCAGACAAATCACAGAGGTTTTGCTGTGTGGCAGTCTATATTTAAAAATCTACAAATCTCTCATGTGTTAACATGGAATTTTACCAAATATTTCCTGCGTCAATAGTTAGCAAATAAGTTCTGCTGATCGCAGTGAATTTCTACCAATAGTATTTGTTGTAGCAATCACCTGTGATATCAACCATGTTCATAAAGCGGACACAGCAAATGCCTTCGCACATTCAAATATCCATCCACATCATTCGATTTGGACATCCGGAATTAATTGTCCCTTTGTCTAAATTCTGAACCACTTCCGTTTTACTATTGGACTGAGCAGCCATATTCATGCCTGACTAAATCTGCAGATTTCCGGAATCCGTCAGTGTAGCTAGTATCCCAAACATTGATCTAGTAAAAAGAAACCATCCAGACAGTTTCATTTTCGTCAGCCACCTCACACTGTCAGTAACCATATAATCACTTGTTTCTTTGTCGAAATTACCGTGTGCCTTGTGTAAACAACGAGGACAGCAGCGCGTACTGAGTGAAGGAAGTATGCGTCACAGCGTGAAGCCTTATATGCAGCCTAATGCAGCTTACTGCAGCTTAGTGTGTTGCCTTCATGATTTTGTGTACCCCGTGTCCGATAAGACACAAAAATAAATGCAGCGTTTAATTTTAGAAATTTTAAAGCCTACGACAATAAAATCTTCATTTCCAAAACATTGGCAAATACTTTAACTTTGTAACAAGTCGCCCATCTAGGCTAAAAGTAGCATGGCAGTTTGTCCACTCGGTTATTTCTGCAAAAATTCAAAAAATCAGGTGCTAATGGTCGGAATTCAAACTGATTTGTTGGTGGTTAAATGGAAAATTTCTGCCATGGCTCACACACGCTTATCTTTGTTATGCTCTGAACCAAAAAAGATATTGTTGGCTTATGATTTAGAGAGAATTTTAATGTAATCGCCGATCATTTTCTTGCGATGTCTTTATTTGGGTTAGATTCCTTACAAATGTTCGCACTTATTAAACGTGTTGTTACGTATGCAATACATTTGACTTCTTTTGCCCAAGCATTGTAGAAGGGTGGAGAAACACTGTTTAGATGGACGTTTGCTAAACTTAGATGCATATGGCAAAGACATATTTCATTGGATTCTTTTCGAACATTTGTAAAACTGAAAATGGCGCACTCGACTAAATACTAAACAAACTAAACACCGTTATATCTAAAAGAGTAGAATGCACTTGCTGCACAGAAAAAAGATTACGGGGAAGTTAGACAAGCAACCGTTTTGGATATGAATGCAAGCGCTGACTTCAAACTCAAATTTAAGAAACTGATTGTGCTTAACATGGGGCGCTGGTCCCAAAACATGTTTATAGCCAAATTGCGGTAACATGTGGAATATAGTCGCGAAAGTGGGCAAGAGCAACTCTCTGTCTGTTTAAGAATGGAGCCTTATGTAACCGCGAGTGATCGAGCAGTTAGACTAAAACTAAAATAAGTGCAGTCTAATCGACAGAGTAACAGTTGGAATCCTATATCGAATGACCTTAGTTTGAATATACAGGAGCTTGTTACTCGTAGCGGAGTCAAATATACAGTGAGCAAATCCAGATGTTAACCAAATGTAAAGTAAATTAAAATGATATGCAGTATAAGTGCATGGTTTTGATATCATTAAGAGTAGAATGTCCTAATCATATATTTTTATAGCGGAAGAGTTATTAGTTTTAGACAATGTCATTGCAATGAAGAAATACTGGTAACAAATGTGCGTAAGATGTACACGGATCAATCAAATGCATGTGGAATCCAACATAATTTGCACATGCCTTATCCAGATCAAGCTGAAATCCGCTTAACCTTTAACTGGTTATCTGACTCTCCTCTTTCGTAATGCATTTTTGCAATGTGTAAGATAATGAATGACAGAGGGCATATGCTTAATTATTATAACGCTATCTGGATTGAAATGTCATTCCAATTGCTTTGTCTTGCTTATCCTGAGAGTGATAATAATATTCAAGATAAGTTCAGCTGAGATGCAAAATGCAGTTATTTAGTATGCCGTAAAACATCCTCATGTTCGTCGCAATTTGAAGTAAAACTATTAATTGAGCTCAGAACTGCGGTTTGTTAAAAAGCAAATGTCGTCCCATAATTTAGCAGAGTAATATTTTTCTATGAGATACTAAGTCCCACATCGAAATGTATTTAATACATCGATGTAGTTATATTGCAACATATATGCTACCACTAATCCTACTGAATTAATTTAAATCAAGCATAATTAAATGAGCCAAAATCGTTTAGGTAAGTCTCCATTGCTGGATGCTGGGGAAAAAAGGACAGCGCAAAAATAATTGTCGATGTGTTCCACTTGGCAATTCATATGTTTAATAATATAGCTATCAGACGAAATAGCGTGCGCTGCACACGACGTTCTCTACGGGCTTCCGTATCCCTTTTTTACGCTTAAATTTGTTAGTTAAGTCTACCAGGTATGGATTTAATAGGTGTAAATTAAGTTTTAGACAAAAAGGAAACCAAAATGTATTTGTCAACACTAAAGCAATAAGTTGTGGCTGGTTAAAAGTATGCTACAATAAAGCATATCGAACTTCGGTGCTGCTTGACACACCATTAGCCGTCATGCAACATTTTGCAAACACTGGATACATACCATTCTACGACTTGGATCGCAGTGTGATTACAGTTGCATATATACTGAATCCCTACCACCCCATTATTGCAATCATTGATGTTCATGATACATCGCGTTAACTGTCAGGAGTCCCTTCTAAGAGAACCTGGGATTCAGCTCGCGTGCACCACAAAGTGATTTGGTCAGTGGCAAACCTATCACATGCACAAACTCTCGATTTAAATCACTAGAACAACGTACACGAGGCGTTCAATCTTATTTGAAGCGTACCCATAAATCATCGCGAGTAGCCAAATGTCTCCTATTGGCAGGGTTCTAACCAAACGTTATTGAGCTCCATTATTATAGCCTATGTGCGTCTGAAAAATAAATCCGAGAAAAAGTTTGCCCTGGCCCCTTGTAACTCCCATTTCTTGTGCAAATCACAAAGTGGGACCATTGATCGCCTTGAGGAACCAACACACGGCTTGGTCACTGCATTTATCTAAACATTTACACATGTACACTTATGTGCCGTTTAATTTACCATCCTCCAATGTTGAGGTAGTAAGCTGATGAGGGGCCGATTTAAAACGAACTAGGTCACTTAATTATGTTTGTAATGTCCACAACTGGGATATGTAAGCAGTCTGTGAGGAAAATGCTATAAAACTGTTTTCGCTTATCCGTTTTCAGGTGTCGCCACTGACATATATTCAGTATGGTAAAATATACGTGTTAAACCTACGTATTTTTTCTCACGGGACTATTCTATAAAATTTCTGACATAATTAATTGTCTTTTATACAACGCAGGTGTGTTGAGGACAAGTTCAACATTTTCTACACAACTCCACTCTAAATGCAGACGACTGTCCCTTAGAGATGTGTTCAATTAGGAGGTGAGCACAACACACCGGAAAAATAAAATTACAAAATAGTGCTTTCACCTACACCATATGTTGAATTCACATATGGGACATAGCATGTTTCCGTGCATGTCTTAGTTACTTCCTTTGTCGCATAATATCCGGTTTTCTGATTGGAGGTATTACTATTTAGGATCACGCTAAGCGCATGACATTAAAACATAAGAACCCACTGTTACATCCCTAGAAGCAAATCTAATAACATATTCTTTTCAAAAATAACTAAGATTTCTGGTATTGGGGATTTTCGACTTTCCCTTATTTTGATGAAATGGCGTTGCCCTTTATGTTTGGCATGTGCGTCCTGTTCCTTATCTCTTGTCTGTGTTTCTCATTACGGTGTACCAAACCAACACATTTGTCCTAAAATACATTTGTGTGCTCTGGCTTGCAAACTAGTATCTGTAAACCGACGTAAATTTATTTAATGTTTCGTTTTTACTCCAAGAATTTGTCACGTCACATTCAATAGGTAGCTCATGGAGATAACTTTGGTTCTGAAGAAATTACTAACCTTTTGCATAATACTGCGTTATATGTAATCGGTATTTTGAAGTAAGCTACCTTCAATGCTATTTAGCAACGTTAACACTGATGTGTAGACTATATTGCTTAATTAACCCAAGGCCCCGCAAACGGGTCAGCAGATAGGGCTTCAATGACAATCCTCTGAGACAGCCAGAGCTTTAGGAAATTGCTTTAAGAGGATTTCAATGTATAGCATGAGCAGCGTAGGATCAGGCTGCATATGTCTAGACAGTAAACTACTAGGGAGCATGCGTAAATCCATCGGTACCACAACGTGACCGCAAAGCAAAGGGTTACAAAGTGGGCTACAAAACTACGTCTTAACGAATAGTGGGCCACTCTAATTTTATGCCTCAACCTAGATGACCATAAGTCTGAGGATGACCAGCCTCGAAATACCGAACAGTTTGGTAAGTGTGACTATGAATATGTAAGAAGTGACGCCTAGTAAAACTCGATGGACATTTGAACAATGCAAACCATCGCACCGCGATAAGGGTCTGGCATATTCCGATGGTTACAAGCTTGCAACATTGGCAAAATGCAGATCACCTTATATGTATTAATTGCGGATTGATGACATATTACTTAGCTTGTCCGCGACGGCATCTGTAATGAAATCAGTGCATCAGTCAAATTAATTTTGTATGCTTACTGTGTACAAAACAGATACCGAGAGCAATACATACCTGAATGGAAGGACACACAGCAAGACGAATTGCATCAATCCTCTTGTCTAGATACATGCACATGTTTAACTTGGTTTATTCGTGCTTACACAGCTATTCGAAACTTCCTGCAACAAATCTCATTAATAACTGTCTTTTTGCTTTGTGTAACCACTACAAATTTCACATGATGTTCTGTGAAAAAACAGCCATTAACCCTTATGACTTCGGTGTTCTTCAGAATCCTCTTTTTTCCATTTGTGCCCTATCATCGAATAAGACTCACCCACAATATCTTCTATTGCGAATACCGTTCATGTTTTCATAAAGTGGGTCAACCTTTGACTGTTGAAATTCATCTCTGCGTTTAGGGATTTATCCTATGACCAGCGACTTTGAACCATGAACACGTTTCCTTGGATTCTACTCGTCGTCGTGGTGACCTGATTTACACCACAGGCATTCTTCTAGGAATGATAGTTCTTGAACTAAAGAGGTTCTTTCAACTCAGAGTTGATATTTTGACAAGGGTTCATCCTGAATACGGTTTAAGCTGAAGCGGCTCCGAAGCCATTCCGCTGTCACTTTGTCCACCGATGTGCTTATGGAATAGGACAATATGCCAGAGGCTGTCGTCAGCGCACACATTGAGGAAAGTATCAAAAGGTTGTTGGGTTTCTATCTGCAGAGCAAGCAAAAATCCTGTTGTTTTCGCTGCGATTGTAACGTTCCTATATTAATGATGTATCTCAATGATCTGCGCAAAACCTGTTTTGAACGGTAAATGAAGAAGCTGAAACGGTATTTTCCTTTATGCTGTCTACTACTTCAGTGAATTAATACTTTTAAGGATAAAACATATACTATGAATATGTTGCTTAGCATGTCTTTTGCTTTCACGTCAGCAGTGAGCTATTTTATAGGCATTTTAACAAAAGCAATATGCGATTTTATTGCAATGACGTGACATAAATATGTTTGTGGTTTAAATTGATTTCTAATAAATGTACTAACTACTGTTAATTTATGCAAATAACTGAGGTTAAAATTAAAAACACCAACCTAGTGCAATTTTGTTTTGCCTTATTAGATGCTTGGCTACTAATACCAGACGTACGTGTCTGACAACGATAGGGTTCTGTCCAGCGTCTGAAAGACTTTAAGTGTTGTTGTCCTGTTATTATATCCTCTGATCATCTTTGACTAATCTGAAGCTTACCACCTTCCCAAATACATAACGAGGATTTATGCAAGGCCGTTCCTAGCCATGAATTCTGCGTACGCATGCTATTAATTCTTTTGTAATAATACATACTATTCATTCAGAGTAAATTAGCAAACGCCTGAATAGTACAATTGTATTTAAATTATGATATCAGTAGTGCTTTCTCATGTGGAACATATGTTTGAATTTTGTGGAAACAATTAACTTATCCATAAAAAGTAAACACTTAAAATCAATTTCTCCTATCAAGCCTATGCACTGTGACGGCCCTTAACACTTAAAAGGTATCAGGCGAGATATGATGTCTATACATTTCGGTTAAACCGCTGCATTAACACTCTAGCTTCATTTGCAAAACTAATAAGAGGTAATGACTTCCAACAATTCTTAGTAATGATTGGCCGCGGCAACAAGCGGTAAAATAATGAACGTAATGAAATTCAGTTGAAGCACAAACAACATTTACTAATGGTCACATTCATTCCTATGAATCAAAGATATAGGTTACCGCTACAAATCATTTTTTACTATCTAAACCCCACTGAGTTGCAGTTCATTTAGTTAGTATTTTGTATGATATTTGTGCAGGATGTTTGCTTGACAAAGTTTAACGTCCGCAAGATGGAACTAAATTACAACGGAGTATTCTGAATGTAGACAATTTTTATATTTTATCAGTTGTTAACATACAATCCGTGGAAAGATGGCTTGCGTTTAAAAAGAATCAACTTTCATGGGCATTCAAATTACATTTGAATCAATCGAAAATTTACCAACGGTTGGTGAGGCTGGTCATAAGCTCAGTCTTTAGGCAAATTGTGTTCAGCCGCCGAACTGCTGAGGCATGAGTAAACTGAAGTAGGCCAGGATTGTTCTCTCGGTTAATTATCCTAAACGATTCACGAGGATTTTGAAATATGGAGCAATTGAGCTTCCTGGCATCTTCGAACCCTTCGCCACCTTATTACGTGGAGTGCGTAACGAAATACCATTTTCTGTTCTCTCAGTTCAGCCCAAGTTCTTGCTAAAACAAATAATGCTAAAAAGAAATATATTTTTCTCTACTTCTATAGCTTTTTTAAATCTTCATCACTCAGATGCCTGCATCGATCACGCTTGAAGCCGCATCGCGTGTGTCATGTTACACGTTGCACTTGTGCACTCATATGTGCTATACCTACGAACCATGTGTCCGCGACGTCAGATCACGAGGTCCGTGTTCCTCTGACAGCCCTGTACTAGTGAATAACATAGCGTTTAATTCAACTCCGTAGTCAAGCCACTTTGAGTGGAACCGTGCAATGGGTGCAGCAGCTTGCTCTTCTACGGATGTTGCACGAAGGGCACACGTGAACGCCAATCGGGGGTGGTAAAGAAGATAATGCTTAAGAATTATGTAGTGGGATAAGAGGCACACACACTAAAGCTATACCTGATTTCCTGCCACAATTTGATAAGCATGTTGAAGTAAACTAGACAAGCAGAAAATATGTTGGAACCGCCAAAGTTCTCTGACAAAAACAACGACTGTTAGCTTGATAAAATAGATATCAACGGAACACACTGTCATTCACCAAACATCTCGTCTACTCTTGAAGACAGAGTTCAACATTTATGTAATCGTGAGCACGGTTGTAAGGTACTTGGATGGATGGCTATTTCGCATGAAGAGTTTGCGAGAAATTTGGGAATCCGCCGACGCACATCATGGCAAAATGCGAGGAAAAGCCAACATTTAACACCGCTACCATCTGAAATGGATGACAAGCCGTGAGGATGGATGAAACCAAGTTAAATCTATTTTGTGCTATCACCGTAGGGCATTCATTGCGTCGAAAGCTTGCTCAATACAAAGTACCCAACTTTTTAATAAAAAGTTTGTATCTGTTTGAAGTACTGAGGAGCGATTGACCAATGGTCTATTTCATCATGAGAGGAAGGTTTAATAATGAATTTTCGCGATGCTCACGTTGACGGAAAGATGCTAGTGGTTTGACTTTAATCGAAAACTGCCTCATGATCTGCGATAATGCGCTACACCCCATCAAGTTTACAACACGTATTCCTAAAATAATTGTACAGTGCGGGCAGCCTCCTTTGTCTGATGCCATATTTTCCATCATTGAATCCCACTGAGGGAATCTGGACCATTGTAAAACGTTCGTTGAGCAAGCCATGAGGCAGACACATTCCGAAATGCTTTAGGGTGATCATAAAAGTGAACTATGCAAGTTCTCATTTAGAGTCAAAAGAACACGAGACCATAGGTGAACAATTGTTTTCGATGATTCTCTTCAGACCAGTACAATCATATTTAAGAGTAAAATAATGAAACGTTGTGAAAACTCACAACCATTCTGAGCGATAAGACGAAGTTTTCCTGCGACACGAGGGAAACTGACCAAACGGAACAGATTGAGAGACAGATCACTAAAAGCCTACAAGAGCTTCGGGCCAAGGGGTACATAACCGATGTATTGTATGACAGTCTTAGACCTTGTGGCACAAACGTTCCGAGACTTTACGGCTTACCAAAAGTCCATAAGGCCGACATCCCGCTTCGTCCTATTCTGTCAATGGTTAACTCCCCCTACCGCGCAGTTGCCCAGTGGCTTGTAGGAATTCTTGAGCCGGTGAGACAACAGCTTGTGACTTACAGCCTGCGCGACAGTTTTCAGTTTGTCGAGAGCATCAAGGAGGCCAATATTAATGAGAAAGTGATGCTCTCCTTTGATGTCTCGCTTTTCACCAACGTCCCGTTGATCGAAACCATCGATTACATTTGCGAGCAGATAACGAAGTTAGAAATTAAGATTCGTATACCTTTGCTTGAATTGAAAAACGTATTGCTGCGGTGCACATAGAATGTGCAATTTCTATTTAATGGAAAATTTTACCGGTAAAAGGATGGCGTAGCCATGAGATCCCCCCTCGGTCCATTGTTCGCAGATATATTCATGGCCAAATTGGAGCGAACAAAATTGCAGGCTGAGATAACATCTTTTGATCACCATCATCGTTATATGGATGATATATTTATAGTGGCGGATAAAGACATAAATCTGGATGGGGTTCTCAATCGTTTTAACCGGACTCACGCAGCATTGCAATTTACCTATGAGACAGAAACTTGCAATCGGCTTCCATATCTAGATGTCTTGTTAACTAGGAGGCCAGACGGCTCCATGCAGCGAAAAGTCTACAGGAAAAATACGTGGATTGGTCAATATACGAATTTTCACAGTTTCGTCCCACTGAGATGTAAGCGAAACTTAATCCAATGCCTTACCACAAGAGCACGTAGAATTTGCTCACAGGACACCCTGGATGAGGAACTAGCCTTTATAAAGAATACGCTGCGCGAGAATGGCTATCCTGATAGATTTGTTTCAAAGAATTTTGAAGAAAAACCCAAGCCGGTACCAGTTTTAACCGCGGCGGAGAAGGAGTTATTTTTAAGATTACCTTTTAAAGGGGATGCTGCTGCCGAGCGCCTAACCAAAAGTCTTTCAGCAGTAGTCAAGTCGACATTCCCAGCAGCCAGGTTAAAGTGCACATTTTCTACTGAACCACTTGTTTGTTCACGCAATAAGGATACACTGCCAATGCTGACCTCATCCATGGTTATTTATCAGTTCAAGTGCGTTTGTGACGCTACTTATATTGGTCGAACGGCAAAGCACTTGTCCAAACGCGTGAAGGAGCACTGCCCGCGCTGGTTGCGTCAAGGAGGAACTGGGGCCATTAGCAGCGCCGTTTTGGCCCACATTGTCAACACGGGGCACCAAGTCGATCTAAAGCGTGCCTTCAGGATAATTTACAGGGTCCCCCATCATCAATCAAGAGGTTTACGCCTCCGTGCGCTCGCGACAGCTGAATCGATTTGCATTCGGTTGTTGCAACCTTCATTATGCTCGCAAAAGAAGTTGCTTCATGCTTTACAGCTTCCCTGGCCAGCTAGAACGAACGATACTGAGGTCGATTGCCACCAAGCAAGCTCGATAACATGCAATCGACCAGTCAGATCAATGATCAACTTTTAGCTTCCCTCACTGATCTGTTAATTAACTATGTAACTTGACCCAGTGAGTCGATTTCAGTTCATTATTTTACTCTTAAATATGATTGTACTGGTCTGAAGAGAATCATCGAAAACAATTGTTCACCTATGGTCTCGTGTTCTTATGCAAGTTCTCTTGGAGAATGTACTTCTCGGAGCGAACTGTGTTTAAGGCATCAATCAGCATGACGCCCCACAACTGCCATCAAACAATAGATCATGTAAAAATACTAAGCTCGTTCTATGCATTGCATGGTTCGTCAATTACTTTTGCTGACATACGTGTTTATGACTTGAAATTGTGCCAAAATTTTAATGTATCGCCTGTTAATAGGTTGGACATTCGGACTAAATTTTGGTGCACGCAGTATGCGCGCGTTTACCTTGTGGTGTTGCGAGACAATAATAGGATATCGTTTAAGTTACAAGAGTCGAGACGGCAACTAAAGTGGCGCTAGTGATGAGAGATGTGAATGTGTGTGTCGATAAATAGTATGTCATTAAACAATGCAGAAATTAAACACATTGCCACAAACTCTGACCTCGCGCCTCCGGCAACTTACGCTTATGTTCGTGCGGCAAGTTAACAAGTTTACGTTTAGTATGGATACAGCATGCTTACAGTCATGTCCCTCTTCATAAATCGTAAGTACCATGTAGTTTAAATCCAACGAGTAACGCGTATGAATATTGTTTGTGAAATATGAACCAACGCAAGCTGCTGCACCCATTACTTGGTTCCGTCTAATTTGGCGTGCCTATGAAGTTAATTTCCCCGCTACCATAGTCACCGTACCAGTGCAGTTGGTGAAAAGCAGACAATGTGACCTCACGTCGCTGACACCGTCCACAAGTGCAAAGTGTCATATTACACGCGATGCAGCTTCAATTATGACCGATACATGCATTTGTGGAATGGTTGCAATGGACTGAGACAAGGTATATTTGCTTTCGGAACCTCTAGTTTGGAACGACGAACTAATTAATTCGTTGTTTTCCACCCACATGATTCGCTAGTCCATTTTAATTGGAACTGTTAGTGGACTTAGACAGCAGATGTGAACTCGTAACAAATTAGACAGACTGGACGCGTAAACGATGCACCTTTTTACAGAGCCACAGACAATGACGACCGGCTGATATTAATAGTGATTTTTTCAACTACAGCAAAGCAACCATGATTTTCAAACCTCAATATTTATATTTTCCCGAAATAGCGGCAAGCATATAACCTATTGGGAAGGAGGCACTTTTGTTATCCCATGTGTTGCAATGGTATGACCATATCTCCCGGCCGAAATAGAGCAGGTGTGATTCTGTTTAATCTTGGACATGTCACCGTTTTAGCTGCTCGCTAGCCATGGAATTGGAATTAAACATTTTAAGAGCCAGGGTGTTAAACTGAGAACAGTCCGAGAGATACAACGGTAACACTAGGGCGAGTTAATTTTGCACTGTGCAGGATAAATTGGCCACCTTCTAACTGAGACACACTCCTTTGTGATCTTCGCGAACGTGTGGAACCATGGGGACAGTTTACGTAGGGACAGCGCCTCTGTGAACTGTGTAGTACTGATAGAGTTTAGAAATATATCCCTATCGCAATGTCAATTTTACCTTACTCTTACATTTATATACACTCCAAACACATATGTGCGTTTATCGAATCCATAA
>OX104071.1:8184454-8337774 GCA_944474145.2 Dicrocoelium dendriticum
GATTGAAATCAGGTGGTCAAGTCGGATTTGGAGTACACGTCACATGCTTGGATTGCGACACACAATCGCCATTGAGACGTCGGTTCACTTTGATTTAGGTCTCGGTCATTTCGATCACAAGGAACCTATTCTACAAGTGACAGTGTTGGGAGGAGTAGCACCGAACTCGGGTGGTCTTGCAGAGTGCAGGTACATTCTACCCGTCATATGGTCGGCCACTGCGACTTCAATGTCTGTGCTATGTTATTCCAAACGTCCCGGTCGGGGCTTGCCCGTCATATACATACTACTCCCACAGTAGAAAATAAGCTTGCACTTACTCGAAGACTACACATATACGTTATTCCGGATATAATAACGCGGTCAAGACGGACCGGGAATCCGTTCGTGCAGGTTATTGTGCAAAATTTAACCATGGCTTCTATTTTCTGCAAAAAAATTACAGTACTCACAGAAACCCCCACTAATCAAAATGTTTGTTTGTTAGTGACCGGAGTGAAGTAGTGAGATTGCAATCGCGCTGTTAGTTGCTTCCTTTTCATGATTGAAGACCCAACTGCGAAGTTTTCATTCTTTTCTTCTACCCAGATGCCTGGTCATGCTACCGTCGAGCGAAGCTCCATGTTGGCAGGTGCACGTTTCAACTAACATAGATGGAAGTTGAGCGCCCTCCCGATTTTGAATACAGGAACTAGTAAATACCTGCTTCTGTAAACCACTTTAAGCCAGATCGTATTAAAGTTCTTTCTGCAAGTGTGCTTTAGTCTGCTTGCGCATACCACAGCTACTCTACTTTTTTGAATAGAAGATCTAGGAAAAGTCGCTTTTCAATCGTTTTTTCGCCACTTTGTTCTGCTTCACCACGTGTGAGCCACGATAAAGCGATCTGATTAGCCGTTCTCCATAAGCGTTTCTTCGATTATTTTGAGTTCGGCTTCACTGATGTCCTTGATGTAGGATTTGTATGCCCCATCAATTAAGCTTCATGCAAACCCCCTTTTGTGGTTGCGTGGAATAAAACTGTGAATGTTCGTGTATTGCCCCATCCAATACGGCTCCCTGCATACTTTTACTTTGATTGATCCGTCGTTCTTTCTGACGAGAATTACGTCTACAAAATTCATTTGATTATTGTTTACTTTCTCAGTTGTAAATGGAGCATTCCAGTGGGTTTTGCTGAAACAGTCGACCACTTGAAGAGGGTTGACGTTCCGAACAGCTAGGCAAATTATATCGTTCCATAATACCAGTAGCATTTCATGGCCAAGCTAACCTGTTTTAGTGGACTGCTGTATCACAACTGGACTCTAACCGCAAGTACGTATTTCAACTCGTAGCGAATAAGTAAGAAGACGCTTCACTCTGGCGCACAGTGTACTGAACACTTAACGGTTTACATGTCAGCACGGAATGTTAGGGTGTGTCCTTGAGTGCGTGTGTGCGTGCTTATCTACGTGTGTGTAGGGCCAATCACGTTCACGGTCATAGTGAGCGATCATTGGTTGAACACGTAACAGTCCTCCCTGTTTTGGCTGACGTTACAGTCATGGCTGAAAACTTTCGATCGGTTTGCGAATCCGGGTTTCCCCTGTTGTTTCCCCTGTTGTTCTGTGTTCGTCGTGCTCTGCAGCTTGCTCTGCGATCTCCGAGTGTGACTGACTCACGGCAGGTGTGTCAGTGCTCCTGGGGCGTACATGGTCTGAGTGCCGGCGAACAACCCGGCCGTCCGGAAGCTGCAAATCGTTTTGACTTCCTGAAGAATCGAGCACAGTCGCCGGCTGCCAACATTGTTCATGCGGTAACCTGGTGTAAACAGGTTGATGGTCCTGAAATGTAACTTCCGGCTTTGATTCCTCTGAAGACACAAACTTTTTCTGACGCTCCTGTACTTCTACACGCGGGTTCGGGAACAACAAATGAAGCCTCGTTCTCAGATTTCTGCCGAACATCAATTCCGCCGGGGATTTCCCGGTAGCCTCAGTGGGTGTAGAACGATAGCAGAATAGGAACCGATCCAATTTTGTTCGCAATGTTCCCGTTCGCTGCTTTAGTAAGCCTTGTTTCAAAGTTTGTACTGCACGCTCCGCTAATCCGTTTGATGCTGGGTGATACGGAGCTGACTTAACGTGTTGGATTCCGTTGTTGGCGACAAATTTACCAAATTCGGCACTGGTAAAAGGCGAACCATTGTCTGTACAAATGGTTTCCGGAATGCCAAACGTAGCGAAGGACGAGCGCATTTTAGTGATGGTGGATTCGGCTGTCGCCTGAGTAACTGGATGTACGTCAATCCACTTAGAATGTGCATCAATAAGTAGAAGAAACATGGTCCCGTCGATCGGTCCGAAGTAGTCGGCGTGGATACGCTGCCAGGGCTTGTCGGGCCAACGACAAGGGTGTATTGGACCTGGCGTCTTGCTCCGCTGATACGCCTGACAAATATCGCAATTCTTCAGTAAGTTCTCTATGTCTGAGTCGATGTTGGGCCACCAGCAGTACCCTCTCGCTAATGCCTTCGTCCTCGCCACACCTGGATGAGCATCATGGAGCTCTTTAAGTATCTGTGAACGTGCCTTGGTTGGAGGGACTAGACGAGAGCCCCAAAAAACACAGCCGTCGAATAGACTCAGTTCGTTCTTCCGAATCATAAACGGTTGCAATTCAACTGTCCCTTCATTAGGCCAACCCATGTTCAAAAAGCGTTTCACCATTGATAGCACGGGGTCTCGATCCGTCCATTGACGGATTGTTGGACTCCGTATCGGTGTTGTGTCTAGATGTTGCATTAGATTAACCAGTTCAAACGGAGGGTCGTGTTCATATGCAGTTTCCGTGATCGGCAGACGGCTGAGTGCATCAGCTGTGCAGTTGCTGACGCCGGTAATATAAACAATCTTGTAACTGTAAGCACTCAAGGTTATAGCCCATCTTTGCATCCTCGGTGATGCCATTTGTTGTATACCTTTGGTTTCCCCAAACAAGGATATCAATGGTTTCTGGTCTGTATGAAGCTCGAAAACGTTTCCACATAAATACTGGTGAAACCTCTTAACTCCGAAGATAACGGCTAGCGCTTCCCTGTCCAGTTGTGAGTAGTTCTTCTCCGCCGTCTGTAAGGTGCGCGATGCATATGCTATGGGACGTAAAGAGCCATCGTCCATGCGGTGGCACAGGACAGACCCGACCCCCCAAGGGGACGCGTCGCACTGAAGTATGCGTGGCTTGTTAGAGTCATAATGGACTAACGTTGGTGGCGAAGCAGGAGCTTGTTTTGCTTTATTGAAGGCATTTTTTTGACGGGAACCCCAACACCACGATGCATTTTTGTGTAACAGCTCATTTAATGGCGATAGAACCGTCGATGCATTAGGCAGGAAACGGCGATAGTGAGATAGCATTCCTAAGAACGAACGGAGTTCATCACAACTCTTTGGCTCTGGGCTTTCTAAAATAGGTTTAACCTTGTCATTTAAAACATGTAAACCGTGATTATCAAGCCGGTATCCAAGGTAACAAACGGAAGGTGAAAGGAACTCACATTTAGACCTTTTCAATCTGAATCCACTTCGCTCCAAACGTTCGAGTACGACCGCGAGTGTTCGAAGATGCTCTGTATCCGAGCGTCCAGAGATAAGAATATCATCCAGATAAGCACACGCAAAAGGAATGTCCTTCACTAGGTCGTCAATAATTCTCTGAAATATTCCGGGGGCGGAATTAATGCCAAAAGGTAAACGAGTATATTGAAATAGTCCCATGTGCGTGGTGATGGTAGTAAGTTTCCTCGAAGGTTCATCGAGCTCTATCTGCGAGTATGCATGACTCAGATCGAGTTTGGTAAACTTTTCACCACCAGCTAGTGTTGCATACAAGTCATCAATACGTGGCAAGGGGTACCTGACCAGCATGGATGCTTGATTTATGGTTATCTTGTAGTCACCACAAATCCGTACGGAGCCGTCCGGTTTGGTTACTGGCACAATTGGAGTTCCCCAGTCAGAAAAGTGTACAGGAGTAATAATACCTTGAGTCTGTAGGCGGTTTAGTTCCTCTTCAACTTTAGGCCTCATAGCGTATGGTAGTTTGCGCGCCTTAATGAATTTTGGTCGAGCGCCTTCCTTTAGTTTTATCGCAGCCTGAAATTCTTACAACTTCCCAAGCTCCTCGGAAAAAACAGCTGAATGTTGCTTAAGTAATGTTTCAAGTCCGGAGATCTCGGTGACTAATTTTACCACATTCATTGTATCCGGGAAAGCACGTATCCAGTCTCTTCCAAGCAGATTTGGACGATCCCCGGGGATCACATATACAGGAAGTGTGCGTATTTTGTCGCCGTACTGTGCCTTCACGAAGCATTTACCAAGGACACGTATAGGTTCACCGGTG
Source organism: Dicrocoelium dendriticum (assembly GCA_944474145.2). Taxonomy (NCBI): domain Eukaryota; kingdom Metazoa; phylum Platyhelminthes; class Trematoda; order Plagiorchiida; family Dicrocoeliidae; genus Dicrocoelium; species Dicrocoelium dendriticum. The sequence continues at coordinate 8,188,841 of OX104071.1, forward strand.
TATGTGCGAAGAACAGAATTGCAAGCGGATAAGTTCGGGAGCGTTTTTTACAGCGTTTTCCCGGATTATCGTCACGGATGCTCCTGTATCGATTTCCATCTGTACCTTTTGTCCTTCAATGTAAAGCTCTAGAGTGTATGGCGCCGGCTGCATGCTAGAAACGGAATTAAGCCAAATGGAATGTAATTCAGGGTCGCTACCATCAGACTCGTCCACAGTTTTGATGGGGTTTGCTCCTCGATAAGCCCCACCTGAACGCCGCTTGACCGATCTACATACTCGCGCCAGGTGGCCCACCTTCCCGCAGCTTCGACATACTGTCTTCTGATGCCGGCAGTCGGATGGACAACTGTGCTGCTCACCACAACGATAGCACACAAACAAATTGACGCCAGTGGGTGGCTTTGATTTTGGTATAGTGTTAATCAATCGCAGCTCATCTGACGAGTCCTTCAGCGTAAATGTTGCGAGTTGTTGTGTAAGGTGTTCCCTCTGCCGGGCAATCGAGCAGGCCGTCTCCCAGGTCAGTGAACAATCATCTTGTGAAAGGAGCTTCTCCCGCGTGCTCTGGTCTGAGATTCCGGCTATCAAACATTGAAGTAACATGGTCTCTTCAAATCTCGTTGGATCGACTTCATTGTATTTACAATCAGGTGCTGCTTGTAGTACACGAGCGATGAACTCGTTCACACTCTCATCTGGTTTCTGGCAGAGTTTCGAGAAGTAGTATCTAGCCGTAAAAACATTCTGACGAGCACCCCAAAGAGCACTGAAGGTTTCCAAAGCGCCGGTTATCGTAGAAGAGATTTGATCAATACGAAGTGCATCGAAATACCTTTGACCCTCATCTCCAAGAAACTGTCTCAAGAGCTGCACTTTGTTTTTCTCAGTAAGAGATACTGCTGGATTCAAGATTGGAAGCAATTCCAAGTAATCCGTAAAGGTTTTCCGCCATCTATGCCACGAGTCCAGGGAAGGTTTGTCGGTAGAGCACGACCAGAAGACCGGTGGAGTATTTGTCATGGACATGTTGACCTCCGTCGCCAGATATCACAACTGGACTCTAACCGCAAGTACGTATTTCAACTCGTAGCGAATAAGTAAGAAGACGCTTCACTCTGGCGCACAGTGTACTGAACACTTAACGGTTTACATGTCAGCACGGAATGTTAGGGTGTGTCCTTGAGTGCGTGTGTGCGTGCTTATCTACGTGTGTGTAGGGCCAATCAGGTTCACGGTCATAGTGAGCGATCATTGGTTGAACACGTAACATGCTGGCTTGTTCAACTACCTGCTGTGGTGCCACCTGGGTGGATATGATGTACACCGTTCGGGGACAACGTTCCTTTCCGGGTGGGGCATTGTAGTTCATCAATTGTGTTCATTTCATGAGGAGTATTGTACCCCCGTTTGGTGATTTATCAAACAAATACGCATGAACTCAACATTCAGTCAACGCCTCCAAATGGGCGCGATTCCCTAAATTCGCCCGCTACCTTGCAGGTAGGTTATTTAACCAAAGGTTCGCGTTGGAGTCCCCTAAGTCAATTCCCTACTTCGGCTTGGGCAACCGGGTATTGTCACGCCCTTACACAAGACCATGGACTGTACTACAATGGACTCATCAGTTACTGTTTCTGCTTCTCACATCCACTTGAATACATCATACGCCACTTGTTCGTTTGCTAAGAAACCTTACTTTCATTTACCCGATTCATGTGTCAATATGATTGCTATTCGGGGTACACCGCGGACCACGGAGTTCATTCAATGGTTCTCCTTCGTCGAGGGTCCTTATTCCGTCTGGCGCTTTTTAACTTTCGGACACTCATAAAAATTGGACAGCAAGCCGGTCAAGCGCGCACCCTAGTGTCCCTAGACATTGATGTTTTTTGCCTTTCAGAAACCCGGTTGCAAGGTCTTAGCACTCTGCTTCCATTGATATCCCCCACTGACCACGAAGCCAGATATTACTTGCATCTTTCTGGAGATCCAGAAGCATCCTCATCGGGGTTGGCTGGTGTAGGTGTAGCACTAAGTTGTAAGGCCGAGGCGGCACTACTGGACTGGTTCCCGTTTAACAGCCGAATATGTGCAGTTCGGCTTCGGGGTTCAAGTAGAATCAAAAAACACCGCGAAGAGAGACGCAAATGTTGTGATGTCCGTGTACGCTCCACATGACTGCAGTGACGACTCAGTCAAGAACGAATCCCAGCGGGATCTACATCAGCTCGGTTAATGCTAAAATGTCGGATGTCATTATCCTTGCTGGGGATGTTAATGCACGAGTTGGCCGCCTGTTACCATACGAATGCGCCACGGTGGTCATCACTTGCGTGATGAGAACCGCTCTGATAACGGAGGGAGGATTTTTCACATTGTGCGAAGACAACCATCTGTTTTTCCTGAGCACTAACCTAAGGCCTACGAAGAAGCTTTCCTCAACATGGTGCCCCCTTCGCCAACACATCCGTTGTCTCAAACTGATCACATTGCAATTAACTTCAGATAGCGTGGCAGCGTACTGGACTGCAGGTCCTTTAATCCACCATTCTTGAATCAGATCATGCAGTTATCTGCGCGAAAATCTTATGCGTCTTTTGGGGTGTCGAAGGATCAAGCACGGCAAGGTTAATGTAAACGGGTTAACTGATTCCTCTGTCCAGGCGAGCTACCCATGTCCACTGACATATGCACTCAGTTGCAATCCACCGCAAGACGTGGATTAACACTGGATTTGTATACGGAAAGTAATGGCGATTTCCTGACAATCAAGCTGCGGCCTAACTTGACGCCCCTTAGGCTTAGATCTCTGCTGGTTCTATGTAGCTGTTCGAACGCTGCAAAGATATCCCGGCGGAAGCAGATTGCAAGAAGCGGCGCCGTTCTGCTAACTGGATGCTCAAGCAAAGCATGCGCAAGCATGGCGAGACATGGTGGTCGGGGCGTGCTTTACAGATGGCGAGCGTTGCCCTCTTTGGCAACACTCGCAAGCTTTCCAACTCATTCGGTTTACTGATTTCAGGAAGACTGGTGTCAGTGAGGTTATTTGCGAGGCGGATGAGTCTCAGATCACCAATCAACTGAAGCTTTTGAACTGCTGGGCTGGGCTCTTTCACTCGATATTTAAATGACCTGCACCGTCCAGCATTGGACGCAGTACACCTTGTTGCCCACCCTGGCTCGTTCCACTGAATCCACCCAGCGAAGCGGAAGTCTGTCTCGAGTTTCGACACTTTAAGCGGTTCAAGGCTGCTGGCTCAAACGGACTTCCTCCGGAGCAGTTCAACTACGGCGGTGTGGCGATCGGTAACCAGCTGACCTTGCAGTTTGCAAAAATCTGGCATGAAGTGGAAGTGCCTTCCTCTTGGGGCGAATCAGTTATTGCCCAGTTGCTCAAGAAATGTGCTCGCACTTCATGTGCAAATCATCGCGGGATTAGTCATATTTCGGCTGCCTCTAAGCTATTGGCATCCATTCTGCTTCGTAGACTATCCCCAGTATGTGAATCATACTACCGTTAAGAGCAAGCTGGTTTCCGTCCTGGCCGCAGATGCGTGGATCAAATCTTCACGCTCCGCCAACTCCTTGAACATCGCCACATTTAGCACAGACCCACTACTGTTGCATTCCCAGACATATGTGCCGCTTTTGACTCCGTTGATCGATCTGCTTTTTGGCGCTTCTTGCTAAAAAGCGGGGTGCGAGCGAAATATACCTCAATCTTACGAGCACTCTACCTTCATACATCCGGCAGAGTGAGGGTATATGGCAAGCTTTCCTCGCAATTCACTGTCAATAGCGGTGTGCGACAGGGCTGCTCTATGTCCCCATTCCTCTTTAACTTCGCAATCGAAAAGTTCTGTCGCATGCTCAAGCAGCTTACCAATATTTCGGCCTAGAACTTCTACCGGGTGAGCGCCCGACCGACTTAGATTAAGCTGATGAGATCGTCTTACTTGGTGACGATCCTCAGGGTGTGCAACTCATTCTGGATCGTTTGGCAGTTAAAGCATCTAAGTATGGCATGAGCTTCGCCCAATCAAAGTGTAAAGTACTACTCAAGGATTGGCTTTCATCTGCTCCCTTGCTCACTCTCGAAGGTGCACAACTTGAAAAGGTAGATAGTTTTGTCTACCTTTTGAGTTGTGTTTCTGCTGGCGGCACTAACAACAAAGAAGTGACTCTGCATGGCTAAAGCGCGATCAGCATTTTCAATTCGAGGCACTTGTGGCGTTGTCGCGACGTCTCATTCTCGCTAAAGGGACGCCTTTACACCGCATCAATTCGCTCAGTATTGTTGTATGGGTGCGAGTCCCGGCCGATTCGCCTAGAAGACATGTGTCGTCTTTCTGCCTTCGATAACCGTTGCTTAAGCAGGATTGCTCGTGTTTGGTGGCAACATCGAGTTAATAGTAATTACGTTCGACGTTGCATTTTGGGGAATGCGAGTATTCCCTTCAATAAACTGGTTTTGTTGCGCCAGTTAAGATCGCTCGGTCACGTCCTACACATGGCACCTGAGCGTCTACTGCGTCGCGCTCTATTCGCTCGTCAAGGGCCCGGCTGGAGGTGACCGCGTGGTGGTCAGTCTTCCACTTGGCAACACCACATGAAAGCGCTGACGTCGTGTCTAGCCGCTGTTGAACCCGTACGTCTTCCAGGATGGGGTCCCAAAGATGAGGGGTGCCAATGGCTTAGCGCTCTTGAATAAATGGACTGCAACCCGAATCAGTGGAAGAATTGTGTACAGTATTGTATTGATACACACGTTTAATACTTCATACATTGAAAAGGACAAACAAAGAGAAAAATCGGAGGGTGGAAATCAAACAAAAAGGTTTTTTTCCACATTTTGTCAGGATGTTCCTTTCTTCCTGCGGCATATCAGCTGAAGCATGTTGCTCACCTTCAAGTAGTATGCTACGAGGATTATGACGCGATTGCTGTCCCTTACCCGCTGGTCTCCATGGTTTTCTGTTAGCTCTGTGTCTAGCTGCTAGACTGCTGAGACTACTACTACTACTAATACTACTACTACTACTACCAATACTACTACTACTACTACCAATACTACTACTACCAATACTACTACCACCACTACTACTACTACTACCAATACTACTTTTACTACTATTACTACTAATACTACATAAAAGTCGGCTGATAGTTGACCAAGCAAATATCCAATTGCTAAGCCATCTATATATCTGTGTAACTGACTGTTAAGTCGAAACTTAACTTTTACGTACGTCGGAGTACCGGTTGTTACTGTTGGTTGGTTAGTACACCAATATCTTAAGTATACTTGAACAATCCAAGACGACACATAGAACGTACTATAACGAATAATACACGCTTGAGAGCTTTTCCTTACAGAGTTTTGATAGTGTTACCTTAGGGGCAAATATCACCTGAATTGGAAAGACACCCCAACTTCGCGACGCCCTCACATGGAGAAAGCATTTATTCGGAAATCAAGTCGACTGCAGTACTTGGCAACTTTGAGCTGGTGGTTGCCCAGGTTGCTTTTTTGGCTCAGTTGCAACAGGTTTCGACATATGTGATTTGAGTTTACATTATCAGCTATAATTTGAGGAGATCTCCTGGCTGAAGCTGAAACTCAAAAATGTACGATCTAGCAGCTTGCGGTCTGCGTTGGTAATGGAGGTGCAACTTCCCTAAAGTGTCGGTTCATTTACCCTGGGGAGATTCAAGTGCATAAACATTGTTTTGCGCCACGGACGCCAGGCATGGATCAGGTAGTCCTACGTGAGGCCTCAGCTAGGCATTCAGCATTATGGAAAAGTTGATAGTCCGAACTTCAAGAACGCCATTCGGCCAATGCGGTGAATGAATGTTTCGACACCATTTCATTCCGTTCTGAGCATCAAACTTCGTGGTGCACGATTGCCCCGAAATCGGCTTCCCGCTTCTCACCCAGTCGATATTCGTGAGTAAACTGATGGCGTATGCTTCGGAAATCTGCATTTCGTGACGTCCAACTGGAGCCGGTTTTCGGATGATCAAATATAGGCGCTGTTAAGATATCCTTGTAGTGCCGCATGGTCGTACACCGTTTGGATGTCATATCAGATCTCGACATTGTTTGCAATTAAGAAGAAGGCTGACTGCAGCAGCCTAGCAAGGTCGTTGATAACTAATGGGAATAAACGTGGTCCCAGTACCTGGGATCAGCATAATGAACTTCAATTGGATCATAGATTGATTTGCCGAGTCTCAAATTCAGCTTACTTTCATTGAAGAAGTTACTATCCAACCTAGCATACGGTCACCGATTCCATAGCTTCGAATTTTGTGAAGAAGAATGCGGTGGTCTAGGCGGTCGAACGCTTTAGAGAAGTCCAAGCCCACAATGACGACTCCTTATCTGGCATCGACTGACTTCCTTCAGCTTGTCGGGCTAGCAGAAGGTTTGTAGTTCAGGAACGACTGCAGCGAAATCCACCCTCCGTTGACACTGTGATTCTGCTCCTTTCAAGGTATCTCATAAGCTCCCTTGCGATTATACCTTCCGTTATTTGGATAACACTGGGAGGAGGGTGACTGCAGGGTAGTTAAAGAGCTCAGCACCACTCCCACTCCTGAAACTAATAGTGACTATTCCCTGTTTCCACATGGTCGGAACGTGCATTTCCACAATATTTCGTTCGTAGAACCGAGCCAAAGGTTAGGGGATGCCCATGGTGGCTATCTTAAATGGATTCTCTCTGACATTGTCCACATCAGGAGAGCTGTGCACGCGTAAGGACAGCAGCATTGTAGAATACGTGGATTAATCTTGGGGACGGAAAGAGTCGTGTCATGCACTGATGAGGGAAATATTCACTTTGGAAAGTGCGGATGAAGTGTCCCCGAAGTTCTTTCGCTGCAGCTCGTGTAACCAGCGTCAAACTATATATTTCACACACTGCGCACTCTGGAGCAGGTTAACATGCCTGTAGAGCATCTTAGGACTACAACTGAATTTCGTCGGTAAGTGTTGTTAGTGCCGGAGTTTATCCTCACGGATCAAATTGATGCCGTGCTTCCGTTGATTTGTATAGTCAAACCAGTCCTGCTCATCGGGATAAGCATTATAAGCGCGCCAGGCCGAATCCCTTAGAGCCCTGCGTTATCGTATCCGGCTCCTCAATAAAGACTTCATTTGAATCGGGTTAAAGACTTTGGTATCAGACGCACTTGCCACTAGCTCGGTGAATTGGGTAACAAACGACATGGAGACAACCTCGGGCCGCCGCTAGGGTAGGAACGACCAGTAGGTTTTTGAACGAGGTAGGACATATTGTAGTAATGGTTGGGAAAATAAACATCCTCGCCGTTTTCCCAGATGTATTTCACGTAGCAGATGTAGCAGAAGAATAAAGTCGCGTGATCGCTACCATCGAGCAATGCGCTTATAGTTACCGCATCAGTTCTTAGTACTACATTAGTGAACACATGGTCTAAGACAAATGGTTCATCGTCACTTCTGCATCTCGTGGGAACCGTGACGTGTTTATATAGCGGTATACCCGCGATTACTTCCCGCAAAGTCCCCTTTGAATTGCTTGCTGAGCCAAGCTGGGATTTCGATTGCGTGCAGGTTGAAGTTCCCCATTATAAGTATATGACTGTATAACCATGTCAAGATTCGTTTCATAGCAGGCAACAATTAGTGATCCACTTCCATGGTGGACCTTGGAGGGCAGTAGATAATTGCAAGTAAGCACATAACACGTTTAAGATGCAGGTGGCACCAGAGACAGTTGATAACTTGCGCAGCTCGACCATCGTTGATATCGATATGCATATCAAATCTGCAGTACAAGAGCACACCGCTTCCTCTACTGTGTCGAACTTTTCGTAGGGGAATCATGCCGGGCATCAGTGATCGTAGTAATCAGCTATGTTTCTATAGTCTTGATGATATCCCATGGACTAGAAGCATGACGATTACGAAGCTAGAGTAAGGTACTGAGAAGGCCATGTGCTTTGGTACCCATTCAGGTAGGAACCTCATAGCTTAGTAATGTACCTGTAAATGCGGCTTATGGGTTGTGGAATACGCCGACTATTGTGGAGTCGGCTGTTGGTCCTCTTTTTGTTGAGTGCTACTCGCTGGCCACGGGGCGGGTTGGCATGCAGAGTTCTCGGCGTCAGAGTTGGTTGCAAGCCAAACCATCCTCCAGCTGACGGAGTGTTTTGACTTCATCCAGGCTCTGAGCGGCATATTGACGAGGTCGCAAAGCAGGATTGCATATCTCATACATTTGTGATCTGGTGTCCATGTATTTTACACCTATTCCTGCTGGCAGCTTCTCGTGCCTATTGGCCCGCATGTTCATCACCGTTTCGGCTACGGTTTTGGATTGCAGTGTTGTGTTATCACTCGTGGACCGCTATCTCGGTAGTTAGCGGATGATAGCAAGATTAAGATTGAATTGGCGATCGTATTTTCAATGGCGAATACTTCCCGGATGATGTACCATTCATCGCAGTCATACGTTTCGCCTCTAGTTTGCTTGAAATCTGAGACTTGGTGACATGGCGCACACGAAGCAATTTTATGTCATTTTGCTTGCGGTTATCGTTTAGTTTGTATTTCTGGCGTTCGGTCCAATAAACATCTGGAAAATGCGACGAGTGTATTGACTTGTACGGAGCCGTGTGGCTGACAGTAGAACAGTCTCCCCAACATCTGATTAAAGCGCTACTTGGATTACTCCTGGTACACCGTAGTGTGCCAAGATTAGTTGACGAAACAAGCCATAATTAACGCATCTTTTAGACTCTACTTACTTGACAGGTGACATCCCTCTCTTTCTGGTCTTCTAGCAGACTGCCTTCGAGGTAGTTCACCTCGGATTCAGGGACAGTTGCGCATATAACAGTAAGAGAATTATGACGCCGTATAGTGTTCTTCTTGTTGGATGGGTGTGTGGCTTCTTTCTCTGGTCTAACAATAGGTGTCATACTGCGTCCCTTGGTTGTATCGGTGATCGTAATTTATCTTAGACAGCGATCGAGGCCATGGTGTCTAGTAACTGTGTCATGTGGCTGACAACAACGAACGCGTATGTTGTTGCTCCCTCAGCAGTGCTGTGCGTACCGCGGGATGTTGATGAAATAAGCTGTCCGAAAGCATCATTAGAAGCGGGCCCTTGTACCGTCACAGTAGTCCGCTTGTTTGGTGTGCCTAGGTCTTGATGATGGTTCACACGCCCAGCTTGGATGCCGTTCCGTTCCGAATTAGAGTTCGATGTTTTACATCCATCTGGAGGTTCTGAATCCACTGGGTCCAGTGGGTCAGATCTTTCGACAGCTGTCCGTTATACAATATCTATCAGTCTGTCGCACCACTGCACCAGTATTACCACGCACCTGACGTGTGGTATAGCCTTACAGGGTATGCAGAACCTAACCGAATCGTTTGCGCTATTTGGTTTGTACCTCGTTTAGGCAAGGGAGAAGGAAATATAATCTTTTGCGACAAATTATGCACTCTATTCTACTCCGTATTTTCTTGAGACAACCTCTACAATTAGCGTCTGCTTTTAATGCTTCTGGACCAGCTCACCGTAGGCAGGCAGTGCGCGCCATGATGATCGCCAATTCAGTTCGTTACTTGGAGTGTCCATCGTCACGAGGTTACTCCGAGCAGGCACTGTGGTAATGGCGCTCACAGATTGCTTAGATGGATGAGATGGACTTCTTTACAACGGCAGTGGGCAAGCTACTTTCACCGACCTTGACCACTGGGAGATATGAAGCAGGGTAGGGAGATGAAGAGAAGTAGAACAACCTCAGTGTAATATCGATATCTATTGCAAACTTTTCACAAATAAATACAAAATGCTGTAAAAGGTGCAATGCCGGGACATCTTGTATTGCTGTGAATCTTCGAGATATGAGCAGCTCATCAAAATCGAAATAGTTTCCTATCAAGATACCTGTGGTGCTGCTCCACCTCTCCGGAAAAGTAAGGGAAATTTTCGCGGTTTCGAATATACAGGAAAACTATTTTGTCGTAGGAATTGATGCTTGTCTGAGTGAAGCACGGAATTGCATGAATCAGGTGAAACCATATCAGAAGGAAGTTGTTGATCGGATGCGCGTGTCTTGCTTTGATAAGCGGACAATGTGCTCAAGGCCTTCCTCCGGACTCGCTGTATGGAAGTTCGTATGCACAGTTCTTTAAAGTAGCTGAAAATAAAATATCAAATGCGCCATGATAAAATTGGGTTTTTTATTTAAGTGGCTTAAATCTTCATATTCTTGATTTTAAAATATATCAACGCTAATCTACTGCAAAGGCGCTGGCCAACTATTAGAACAGATATTTAGTGGTCATGCATGAAGGTAGGTATAGATTTTCCTAGTGGAATTGAAATTGATGCAGGTGCTTTAATGTATCCATGCGCGTTCCATAAATTTAAAGAAGACAATGAAATGCGTATATCAGTTTTCGGTTCTGTGCCTCCTGTGTGGTAGTGGTTGGACCCTGAACCACCCTAGTAACGGCAGCGTATGCCATTATCCAAAGCAGCTGCTTCTAATGGAAATGGAAAAACAAATAAGCTTGGTTAATAAGACACTCACGCAGACAGATCCTCAATTTCTGTGCATTTGGCCCCCTGTGCAAGGTAAAGCTCGTCTCGGTCAGTTAATTCCTTCACCAAAGTTTGGTTGAGATCTGAGACAGAAACAGATTTCTTGTGCATTTTAACTACTCATAAGTAGGTGGCAAAAACGCATAACTGACCGCAACGAAACATCAGGGGAACGAGATTTGGACAACAACCGTTCTGTTGGATTAGCGCAGGTAAGCATGAGACCATAATGAAAATGTAAAACAGATATTTTTGCCCATATTTCAGTGGCAAAATTGATCAACTTAACTGTCATTTTTGCACGGCATCGAGCATTTTTCTTATAATCACTGCTATAACGACTTGCATTTCCCACATACCATTCGGCATTAACATCAGGCCTACAACACAAACACTGTATGCGCACAAAACAGTGATTAAAATCTTCTTCACTGGACGCTGACGACATGTGAATGATAAATAACCGTTATCTGTGCTTTGTAGAATGCCATTCAGTTTCAGTGAAAAAACAAGTGAATATATAGTGTATTTCATTACAGATGGAAACATATTCCGACGGTGCGTCCGGTCGAAGTACACAAATTGATTGCAAAGATTTTAGTCCAAACAACAAACTAAATACGTATAAGCTTGATTTGATGAGACACTGTATTGGATGGGGTCGGTTGTTTACATGAAGTAGCAATGCATCTAGCACATGTCGATTGATGGGGAGCACAAAAATTGCAGGGTGGCATTTTTCATATATGCCATTAACACGCCGAGTAGTGCAACAGTAAATCAGCTTCTGTGTCAAATTTGGTATTGAGCACCGTTATGAGTAAAGTTGATCTTGTCACTTGCGTGCTGAAATATCTGATTTATTTTTCTGGTAGAGATTCGCCGTCAGTGATGGCAAAGAAATAGAGTACAAATCTAGCAGCAATCAGGAGTCGATTTCAATCAGTAGAAATCGGCCGATTTTTCCCACAACTAATGTAAAATTCGGTTGCTCTTTCTTTGTCTAATGACGGCACATGGATTAGAATCGGTTGTTCGTAAGTTTGGTTATAATGGCTGCTTTTGAACATATAATAAGCAGCAACTGGGATTCAAAAACAGTCGGAAGGTTTGGAGGTTAACTAGGTGCAAATTGGTGTTCTCTAGACCTATATCAATGATGTTTTAGGGAGAGAAGACTTAAGATTCTACTCGCACCTTGAGATCACTTAGCTTGCTTTATTAACTGACAACTCATCTGTAACATTTATAATAAAAGGCTGCCACTTCTTGTAGTGCGTTTCTCGTACGAAAAATCTCTGGTACTTAATTATTTATAGTAAGAACAGTGTCATCAATGATGTATTGTGGATAAAAAGCAATGCTTAACATGTCCCATGGGAAGGAAAGAATTGATAAAACAAATCATGATAATAAAATGAAAAATCTTCCTGTGGACCCAACAAGGTGTTCGCAATAAGACATGAGTAAAATATCAGACATATTCACATGATAATATGTAGAAAAATACCAACTGGTTAGAATAATTGCAGTCCACCGTTTGCTTGTATTATGTAGACTCTGACTAATACAAGTCATAAAGCGAATTGCGAATGAGTCAATGCTTAATCAGACAGCTTTTAGTATCGTAACCTTGGGGACAGAAGCGAGCTTATTTGGGAGTGTGTTCCGTGGCTGACATAAACGAAGCGAAAAGAGATTTCTGTGACATTCTAGACGGTTATGCTGCATTGTCCGTTTCAGAGGATGACTTCCTAGGTTGGTGTCTTGTTTCAGATCCAGCAGCAAGTGGCAAATGTGGTTTGGGTTCTTCAGGAGCTGGTAAATCATAATACGCGTTTACGCAAGCGCCGCTATCGACTGTCATACATTCTTATGAGCTTCAAGCTAAGCTGGTAAGGCAGATGGAGAAGGCCCTCTTCGCTGATCATTCTCTAGAGCAACAAGGTCATGTTTTGGTCACGAATGCTACACCTGGATAGTGTATTTCAGTTGCAGTCCCACATTGGCCTTAAGCATTTCCGGGAAGACTGAAGAGTCAAACCGACCGGACGCTAAGCGAAGAAGGCCAAAATGTTGATTACCAGTTCTCGACGTCTTTTCGGAGTGTTTTGTACAGCCGAGATCGTACTGCATCAATATCCCAAGATCATTCTCTAGAGAAGCCTTCAGAAAGTTGTCTTCTCTAAGCTTGTGCGAGTTCACCGGCTGATGACGCAGGTGGATCACTTTGCACTTAGCTGCTTTGAACTGGAGTAGGTTCCCCGTTGACCACTAGAAAGTATACCATGTCTCGTTGGAGAAACTAGTTACGAACAATTTCATTAGTCGCTCTCAAACTATTTACGTCATCGGCGAAATGCAGGAAGTTTGAAGCGACCACTCTTAACAATTATTTGATAAACGCCATTAATAAGCATTGCCCAAGCACAGATCTATGTGAAATACAGCATTCCATTTAAATTTTGTTCGAAATTGATCCGCTAACACACACTTGCAGCCTACATTGGTGAAGGGAGCTGTAAACCCACCTAAGAACAGATATCTGATTCCGTAGCTCCGTAGCCTGTGAAGTAGAATGTAGTGATCCTGGCGGTCGAAAGTTTTGGCATCGGCTCTGACCCCACAATCAGCCACTTCCATCCAACTAACTTGTGCCAAAAGCAGGCTGGTGGTGCATGACCGGCATTGACGGAAACCATGCTGCTCCAGTGCCAAGACGTAACATCTTTTCCAAGTAGTCCCCTATCGCCTTAGCAAAGACCGCTTCCATCACTTTCAAGAACACAGGGAGACAAGTTACTGGGTGATGGTTTGCAGAATCTGAACGGCAACATGTGACGCTTAGTTTTGCTGGCTGGGTATTTTGATAATTGTTGTCGAAAACACGCTATGGTTCAGATAAATTGGAACCAAAAAGTTGACTGATTATTAAGGTTAAACGAATGCTACTGTAACAGAAATAGGTAACTGTTAAAAAGGAAGAATAACATCCATCTATCGAAAGACAGTAGACAGGCTGCATTGCATAACACAACTGGAGCTGAAATTTATCCATAAACTTGGGTGAGATTATGCACAATAAACTAAATGATTTCTCCTAATAGAGAAGTAAATGACGGGAGTTGTGCGACATCGTTATTCAGTGGACATCGACCCGAAAACCTGAATACTTGGATAGATCAAAGGGGCACGCAAGCGTGCAGCAATTCCTAGGTTCGAAATTGGAGAGTGAGTGAAAAGTGAACTGGCGTCGAAACACCCATACCTGCTGTGGGTGAAAAAGTTTAAGCGAAACACAGCTCCCGCTGTCAAGGTTACTGCTACCGCTGTTACTCTTTCAGTTACCACCACCATTACGCACTGAAATCTCACCTCGACTGGTGAGGAAACGTCTGTAATAGAATCACCCACTCGGAGAACTAACCAACATCCCAGTAATTGTAAGCCTTCCAACCTCCGTCAATGGCAGTTGCGCTGAGTCCATTAATTGGTTGCGTAATGTTTCTTCGGTTGCACATTATGCAGATGCATCAGTGCGCATCATCTAGTCGTAATTGCAAATACGAATGGCATGAGCGCAAAAATGTTATGCGTCAGAAGAGTGTTTTGCGGTAAACCAACGCTCCATGTAAACAATTGCAGTTACATTCCAAGGGGGTATGCTGCGCAAACAAGTTCACTTAGTGTCCGCCTCCTAATTCGGGCTACGGTTAATTTTCAAGATGCGAAGATGAACGTGAATGCGGTCACACTACAGCTGACTATATAATCCACCGCACACCAGTAGAGCCTTCACTCTATGTTTTATGAGAAGTATGACAAACCCATAATAATTAGAATTGATTTACTCTGTTATACACCAAACGCAGATGGTTTACGCGTTTGTAATATCCCTAGGTCTGGATGGCCTAACCCAGGTAAGGCTTGGTGTTCCTGTTGATAAATTTTGTGGTGATGGAAAGATGAAACCACACAACATTCTTCCACAAGAGCTTTGTGTTCTTGTTCTCGGTTTCAACTTGTCAAGAAATGTCTCAAGCAGCACAGGTCACCCAAAGCCACTAAGCAACATCATGCTACTGTAAGACTTTGTGCGGTGTCTGCTCTCCAAGCAACTATACGACGTTTGGCTGATGACCTGCATAAACTATATTACATTTATGCTACCTAAGCAAAGGTAGATTTGTCACAGAGTTTCCGATTGGAACATCTAAGTCTCAATGTAGCAAGGATTCACTACCTGTTCTCCGCCGGATGAGAACTGCAATGCATAAATCAGCACTAGATATCAGAATACGCACTGAAAATGTTGATGTGTTCTTGATTGGCAACTTTTCTTCCTATGAAAAGCCACAAGATTGCTTAGCAACACTGGATCATGGCGGATACGGCTCAACACTAACAACATTATTCCTCTTTGCTCTGTGTCAGTTAAGCATTGTACTCTGACTAGTCCGTACTGGGTTCCGTGTTTGACAACAGTGTAATGTAGCGAAAACTCGTTCACTAACTACCACTATGCACGAATCACGGACTTTTTCTAGAACAAAAGGCTTGGAGTGATTTCCCTTAAAATAACTCACTAATTCGTCTACAGCAACCCGGTAGTATGATGCTCTCCAATCTAACCATAGATGCTACTTCGTAGCATCCTCTCGTTACTCCCGGACTTCATCTCTCACGAATCAACAGCACATGCCATGCATCTACCTGTTATTAACCCGTGTTACTAATGATTTAAAGCAACCGCCGGTTGCATTACTTCCCATAAAGCTCTGCTTAAAATTGTCACTCTGCCCCGATGCTTGGTTAAGCTGCCAAAATTCAACGTTTTGAACATCAGGCTGATCAAACATAAGACCGGTCTGGTGGGTACTATCAATTCCACCTCAACATGTAGTTGATGCTGTTCGGAAACACGGTTGTAAGACCCAAGCACAGTGCCCAAGTAGACAGTTCCGAACAACCAGTAAGCCACCTACCACGCAAGTCTCTCTGGCGGTACAGAAGCAGTTGCAGTTGGCAGGCGCTGAAGTGGCTTTGGGCAGTAAAGCCAAATCCAGACTCTTGGATTAGTTTCCGGGTAACAGTTGACTAGAAACAGTTCAGAGCAAGACTTATGCAGGGTTTAGATAAACTTACTGTTACTGATGGCTATAGGTATAATTGTTATCATGCGAGGGTGGGTGGTTTTGTGGCTTGCTGAGACTTGTAGTGGTTAGATCCAGCAGGATCGTCGACCCGTTGCTTGCAATGTTGTGCCGTGGACTCATGTTCTGAACGCTTCTTCTTGGCGACCGTTGAGTTGAAGTTGGGTTGCTATCTTCTTCTAGCTAAGAGCCAGGTCACACAGCTCCGTGTGGTTCGGTTCACTGACTCATGGCGCACGGATCGCTACCTCACTGGAGTACATTTTATTGCACGCTTTGATCGAGGACCCGAGTCGTGCTCTTGTTCAGCTGTAGATAAACTGGCATTCTCATGCTTCAATCACTAACCATGAATCTCGACAATCTCATGCTCCATCAGTCATCGCGCAGTGGCATTAGGACAAGTGTCCTTTAATGTCTGTTCTCTAGTCACTGTTGAGGATAGGATGGAATTTTGGAAAGCGATGGCTACTCGCATTGTCGATGTCTAATCCATCGATTTTGCGGAGACTTGTGCACCATATCAGAGAACAGGTAATCGCTCCCGCAGAGGGAACGATCGGGCATTCCAACTGTAAGCGACCCGATTAGTTTAAGGACAACTGCAAGACCACCGGTGCGCTAGTGTCGGAGAAGAATACAGCGTTCGCAACACATGTGGTGGAACTTCCCGGCTCCGAGAAGGAAAGTCAGTTACGCAAACTTCGACGGCGACTGCTTATAGAGCCACGTCACATGCTTGGTAGACAGAGAACGCGAAGCGGATGGAATGCTATGCCGAACGCCGCCAACATAACAAATTATTTGCCTTCTTGAAAGCGGTGATTTGACACACGTTGCAGTCACAGAGGACGCTGTGGATGTGACTTAAGAATGCTGACATAATTCTGATGTGGCAAAAGCAGTTTTCTCTGAGCTCTGTTGCACGAGCTGCAACAGCGAGAGAAAAAGATGTCTCGCCGATACACCGACACTTGATGAGACGTAGAGAGCAATTGGTCAGCGGCGAAACCGTAAATGTGCCGGCGACGACGTGGTACCGCCAGGAGTGTTGAAGCACGGCGGACCCGGTTGAAACATGCGCTGCACCACTTGGTGCCTTTATGCTGCTATTGTACAAGGGCAAAGGGATAAAGTTTTGTGCCGCGAATTATCCTGGATCTACTTACTCAGTTGTGTGGGGAAGTTGATTGCACGAATTCTGCTGAACAGCCCTGTCACCCAGGTCGTTGAAACGAAGGTGACGGATGAACAATGTGGATTCCGTTCAGGCAGCAGTACCGTAAATAGCGTGTTTGCGAATCGTCATTTGCAAGAAAAATGCCGAGAGCCACACCAGTCATTGTGTTGGCTGTTTGTTAACTTCACCAAGGTATTTGCCACGGAGAACGGCCAGGAACTGTGGCTGGTGCTGGGTTAGTTAGGTTGCCCGAAAAATTTTGTAAATCTACTAGGATATCTGCACAGTGGCATGGGAGCAATTTTGTAGCTCTGTGGACTTTGATTTTGTCTCTGGTGTGAAGCAAAACTGTGTCATAGCTCCTGCCCTTTTTAATATTTGATGAAAGTAATATGTTGTTTGATTTGATGCTGCCTGTGATTATGGTGTCTGTGTGCAGCACCGTATATATGGTGCGTTGATGATCCTCCGTCGCTTCAACCCGAGAAACGTAGTGTGCGAAATAATCATCGGTAGATTGCTGTTTGTTGACGACTGTGCGTTGTTTGCCTACAGCTCGGATAAATTGTAAAGCATGACAGCGACCAAGTTTGGGCTCACCATTCACACAAGCAAGACTGGTTGTCTCTTTCTGCCTTCATCATAAAAAGAATATTATTATTTGCCCCAAATCCAGATTGGTCACCACATTTTGGATAACGCCTCGCGAATTTGCTACCTGGGAAATGTAATATCTACCGACCATTAGGTGACGAGAGAGCTGCGCATTCGCGTACCTAAGGCAGCTGTTGTATTTGGAATGCAAAAGAAGCGGTTGTGGAGCAATCACTAACTGAGTACTAGCACAAATGAGTACTAGCACAAGTCGGTAGTTTCATCTGTTCTTCCATAAGGTAGCGAAAACTTGACGCTTTATTGGAAGAACATCCGGTACTTGGAACGCTTTCACCAACAGCCCCTGCGTCATATTCTACGCTTAAGCTGGAGTGACCAAGTTGCTGACAAGGAAGTCCTGCGCCGCAGTGGCATATCTGCCGTGGACTGTATACTTTTGCTGCGGTGTCTGAAGTGGCTTCCGTATGTCCGACATATGAATTCGACCCGGATACGGAATCGACTGCTATATAGACTAATAACTGTAGACAAGCGGAATGTGCAAAAACCGTACTTACGTTACCAGAAGATGATCAAAGTATGTTCATCGCGAACTAATGTTTATAGCAGGTGTTGGTAAGCGATGATAGTAGATCGGCGCCGAATGTCAGAGGTTATAAAAAGGACGGTTGCCCAATTGAATGAGAAAGCTCAGTAGCATACGGAAAAGAAAGGCCGTGTATGGAAGCGACAGGCGCCGATGGAGGATAATCCATCGACTTCCACAGCATGGTAGTGAGTGCCATTGCGAATCTGGTCCTGTAAGTCATCAATGTGTCCACGCGGGGCACATTCTTAAGAGGTGACGAGTCAGTTAAGTAGGTAAGCAAAGTTGTCACAGCGCCTGGTATGCAGGTAGCTTGAGATTCAATGTAACAAAACAGGCTCGATGTTATCAAGCGAACATATGTTTTCAATAATTCTTCTTCAGAATTGTACAATTATATGAAAAAACCGACCAAAAATATAGACACAGCAAAGGACCGGTAAAGCACTCAGTTTACAGTCACTGGTCACTGTCCATCACTGCCCGCTAGGACACAGTTGTAGCACGTACACATTTCGTTTGTTTGGACGGAGCAGTTCGTCTGGGCCAAGTCCAGCACAGCGTTTGAGTGAATCTTTTCTGGAAGCAAAATTCCGGCTCGTATAATCTGATCGCTAAACTCTCAGCCGATTCAAGTAAGCGCTTTCGAACGCACTTTGATCGATTTTCACGTGGATGATAGATGAATCTGAATGCCTCGGCCAGGTTGGAGAAATGGCCCGTGTCGGCAAGAAGATAAGCTCCTGTAAACCTCACAGGCGGAAAGAAAACCATCTTTCTACGATTACGGTACAAAGAGAAGATCGGAGCTGAGCTTCTAACTCCTAGTATTTCTCGCGTTCTCAGCACACGTTCCCAGCAGCCAAAATGCAGATTCACTTCACCAGTAGCCCGATGGTGAAAACTAACCCAAAAGACAAAAGGCCTGTCCACGCCAATTCCATGTGTGTTTACTCATTCACCTGTTCCTGTGGTTCAGGGTATATTGGCCGTACGACGAGGCGCCTGTCTGACAGGGTGAGAGAACACCATCCGGCCTGGCTTGCGACTGGGTGCCGAAAGCTAACCAACTCATCCATCGCCACGCATCTTGCCGACACGGGCCATTCCCCCAACCTAGCCGAGGCATTCAAAGTCATCTATCGACCACCTGAAAATCGATCAAAGTGCGTTCGAAAGCGCTTACTTGAATCGGCTGAGAGTTTAGCGATCAGACTATACGAGCCGGAATTGTGCGTCCAGAAAAGATTCACTCACACGCTGTGCTTGACTTGGCCCAGACGAACTGCTCCGTCCAAACCAAGGAATTGTGCACGTGCTACAACTGTGTCCTAGGGGGCAGTGATGGACAGTGACCAGTGACTGTAAACTGAGTGCTTTACCAGTCCTTGTGCTGTGTCTATATTTTCGGTCGGTTTTGTTACATATAATTGTGCAACTCGGAAGAAGAATTATTGAAAACATATATTCGCTTGAAAACATTGAGTTTTCATCTATCAATCGCATTTTTTTACTGCTATTAATAAAACTGGCCAATCATGCGCTCGATGTGGTGTGTGTGCCACATCCTCGCTGCAGTTGGTCTGCACATGTGCCAGCGCTTACTTTTACATTTCATGCGATGGTTGTTGACTGCGTCGCATCAATAAGTCAGACTGTATCATATTTCTTCTTTTCTAAGTTCGGTTAATCGTCCGCATATTACCAGTCTATTTGCACGTTTTTTGAGTTAAAATATGGTTATCCCCTGAATTACCATTACAGTTGCTTCAGAGCGCAATCACATTGGATGGAATTAAATACATATGTATTTAATTCCCTCCGTTCTTTCATTCTGCCGCACATTTACTGTTCAGCTTGCGTGTGTATTTTCTTCTATATTCTATGTTGGTTGTTTGATATTCCAGGTGGGGCTGCGCATGGTATGAATGTTGACAAAGGGACTACCTGTCGAAAGACAGAAACCTCGATTATACCGGCTCCAAGAGACAGTTGGTCGTGCTTGGCTCAATGGTGTGAAACAGACTATGGCTCACCCACCACCATGCGTACGTCTAGTACGCATGTTTCCGAGTTAGGCATGATGGCATCTACTTTGCTTGTTGAAGGACTGTGGGCCACCTCCGCTGATGAAACATGACTCACATCCACAAGTCTTCCGTTCTTATTCCTTCGGGGTTCACAATATATATGGGCCGTGTGCCTGGAGCTATGGATGTTGCACTGCAAGCAATCCATAATCCCTCTGTAGGTGTAGACATACTGTGGCTGTCCCCATAGAGGCCGCAGTGACAAACAAATCGGGAATCGGAGGCTCGCAATTATCATGCAAAAATCTGCATCCAAATTTGGCACAGATCCTATTTACACAAATAGTATCATGCAGTTACAAAGGTTATATGCATTAGAGAGACAGTCTATGTATGTTCGTGTTACTTGTGCCCTACAAAACTCGTAGGGGATGCTGTAGTATAATGTGGATGATACAGGAGAGCAGAAACGTGGCATAGAGTAGCTAAGCGGCCGACAGCCCCAGGTGGCAAGTGACAGAAGACCGCATTTTACTAAAGATGATTGTTCAAAAACAAGAGTAAATTCATCGAAATTATTTTCATGAACAATGATAAAGAGAAAGGGAATAATCACACCGAAACTGAAGAAACATTTTGTACTAAAAATGTATATTACCGGAAAAAGCACGTAAAAATGTAAGCATGGATGCCGCGGGAAATGGCTGTAACGCTAAGCAAATGCGCAGGAAGTAGAAAAAGTGGACGTGCATCCGCACATTTGCAAAAAAATACGTACCTGAATAGAGTTCATTAAAGTCACTCAATGGCTTATAAGGATTCACCATGCAATTCTCACTACAATGGAAACGTCCTGATTAATTGCCGTTGGTATAAAATGAACCACCAACCGACCCGTTGATTTAAGCCCGCTGGTAAATCTGCGCCCTTACGCCTGCTCTGTTTGACGCCTTGGCAAATCCGACAGGAAGACAGAAGAAAACTCAGCAGACCAGAGCTGTGTTAGGACCGAGAACGCTCATATTTATATGTCGGTTTCACCAATCCTCTAAACACCACCTGACGGATTTGGCTGTAAGCCCACGCTCCACACTTGATTGTCCGCTCCGTCTGGTCAGTTCGACGTCTTGCTCGGGCACGACCGTCTTCATCCGCCTACCTGCGGGCATAGCAAGGCACGTGAAGTCTGGTTTGCGATTTCACCACCTTCCGGTCAGACCTTGACAATAAACATTCTGTCTGATGCGCGGTCTCATCAGCTTTCGACTGGGCCCTGGTAACACGCTCGCAGGGTCTGTCCGAAGCACGATTTGTTGCGAACACGCGCGTTGTCAATCAGCTTTCTCGCCCAGCTGTCACTTTCCTTTCCGAATTGAGTCAGCTAGCGAACCCTTCGAACCTTATTGTGTTCATAGCTTTTCGCCCAGGGATCGGGTTGCAGCCTTTGTGGTCTTCTCCGCTGCCGAGCCGGTCTGCATTGTGCATCTGATGTTCGCGGCATTCGTTTTGTCTCACCAGGTTGCTGACCCTCACCTTCCAGCCCGAACGTGTCTAGTAGAATGTCCCAAGGCAAAGCTGGTGGTTCGTGGGGACCTTGGATTTTGCCATGGTTCGGTCTCAACTGATTGATGTGCCTAATCCACCTCTCACTTTCAACTACAACCTCGTAGATAACTCTGCTTTTCTTGCCGATAACAGTTCCGCTCGACCAGTCGTGGAGCACGCTGTTCATGAGTTCATAAGTGGTGCTGCCTGGAACGAAATAAATCTGGTGCTATGAAGTTAACGACACACTCCTATTTTTGAGATTTGTGAGCCAAGTGGCAAATATCGGGAACACTATTGATGTATGCTTCTTTGACACAGGCTCTGTTATGTTTCAGTTGCAGGATGTTTTTAACTGTATAGTCTAGTTTTTCGGCTGATCTGAGTTTCAGGACCTGCTGGAAACTAAATTCGAAAGCATGTGAACGCGAATCTGTTACATCGTGTACTCATTCATTAACCAAGAGCAAGAAGCCGGCAATCTAGCTAGTTTAAGGCAGGCCATTGTATGAAAGGCATGGCATGAAATTTTTGATGGAATACTAGATAGATAGATATCGTCAGGTATCCCGACAAGCAAAACAGGGCACCATATGTCTCCTAGACTCATCCAGCTTGATGAAGGATGTCTGAAAAGTGCAATTTTTCAGCAATTGCACATTTGTTGGCCTAGTATGAGCGTGTTCTCCGTGAACGTTGGGTGACAGTTCAGCTGGTAAGGAAGAGCAACACTTTTTCTTTGTATCCATGCGTTCAAAATCAATTAGCAGGCATTTTGTTTAAGCAGGTAAGACAAAAACTCCGTGGATCAGGTCACCGAAAGCAACTATGTTTGGTTACTTTTTGATAGCACTCCCGTCGTATCTCTCACAAAAAGCAGATACGTGGAAATGAAGTGACGGTAGTGGAGGCGTTTCTCAGCTTTATTGAGACCAACAGCAAAAAGGTAGAGGAAATTTCTGGACTGTTTTTGAGCGAACCGGAGGTTAGCAATCAGGATGATGACGGCGGTGGCCATGTACTAAACAGTGTCGCTTTTATGGCGGGTTCCCAATCAGATGTGCAGAGACCTCTGCGAAATCAACGTAAAGCCACATTTGTGTACAGTAGAAACCACTCGCTGAATCTGGCTGGCGTTCATGAAGCATCTGCGACGTTTCTTTCTGATACCTTTCTGACAGGACAGACTGGCTAATCTCATCCTTTTACTTCTAAATATTATTGGAATGTTTTGATTTAAGTCACCGGTATACGTATCACGTAGCTGTAAAATCTAGTTGAAGTAGTCAAGCAGGCGCTGCAAACAGTGTGGTGAAGAAATACTCGGAACTCGTCACTTCTCTGAAACATTTCACAGATTAATGGGAAAATGCAACCACAAGATCAAATGCATCTTTAATTCTCACCTTGGTATTGTCGTTACCGTTTATTTCGTTTCTGTCTTTGCAGAGCTATTCTTATAGATATCAAGGATGAAGAAAAAGGTCTAAAAAAGGGGCTGGATCTGGGGCAAACTTCTGTCAAGCTCACAAGTTTGACAGTTTTTCTTCTTCAGAATAGACAAAAAATGGTTGACATTTCAATGGAAGGATCAAAGAAACATTGCGCTGAGTTGGGGGTAAGCATGGAGTGTCGGTTTCGTAGAAATAAAGGAATGGACGGCGAAAGTTTGATATGTCGTTGGTATATCAATGAGTTAAAACAAGGTATGTTGTCTGTCAAGGACAGTTTGACTGACAAAATGTCAGCAAATTCACGACCTTGCAGACAATAAGCTTTTCTCTCATCGTTAAATTTGCATGATATTAACTATGGTTTTTCGCTTAGCGAAGTTGAGAAAGATATAGAAAAAGAGGAATTCCTTGTCAGAAGAAGAATAGTGTAGTATTTTGCGAAAGATTCGGGAAACGACAAAATTAATGGATCATCCGAAAGTTTGAACTTCATACACAAATATCATTTTTGGAATTTGCCGCGCGTCTTTCTTACTCTACTATTAGCACAGCCAGCTGTGAGAGCGCATTCCTAATACTCAAACTTATATTGAACTACCTCTAATCATCAATGAGCCAGACAAGGCTCACTGATTGGCAGTTCTCCCCATAGCGAGGGAATTCAATAATGAACGGATTTTTCTGTTGTTATCAATACTATTGCCTCACGTAATGCACACAAAATGTATTTGTGCATTCTGCCCAAGAATATTGTAACATTACAAATACTTGTATTTACGGCAGTAGTTTAACTTTGATCTTTGTTGTTATATGAATGCAAACATATAACTTCTGTTCGCAATTATGTGGGCTTACGGATTGACAGCTCTCAAAGGGCGGCAAAAGTAGTTGCTACAGCAGTACTGGAGATCTTCGAGATAGTGCAACGACTCAACGCTGCGTATGTTGTATGAAGTGCTTTCATCCCCACTCACTAGTTTTCATCTGTTCATTATGGAAACAGCCCATTCGAAGATTCTCCCATGAATGCGTCATAAGCATGCTCAGGCCCAGGTAACCTTCAACAACCATTGCACACACACGCACGATCTTAAGTTAATTTGAAGCACATTTCACAGGATGACATATCTGATTGGTAAGAAATCAGATCGAACAGTTGTCAAGTCTCTTTGTATAATCATGGTGCAACTTTGTGCACAAAGTTCTTGGTCCGGACTGGAGGTATTCTAAAGTAGACAAAGTGAAATGGGTTTTTCTCGAAACCAACTTGTACATGAGCATCAGGATTTGTTTGCTCTTAAACAAAACGCATCGGGCAGCAGTTTGTGGTACATCTTCATATAATGTTTTGTCAAATTTTGTCTAATGAGAGCTTGGTAACATATCGCGGTTGGTCTTCTGGAGCTGTTATGTTTGCTTTCCTTAAGTTGTCACAAAGTATGCTTCAGCGCTCGAGAAGGATAAAGGTTAGCACTTCAAAAGGTTTAACTCTAGATGAAAAGGTGGTTTATGTGGGACCTAGTAGCCACAGACTTCTGGTCGGTGTTGTCTGCTACTCGGCCTGCTCAAAAAGGTGAAGACACCGGAATACCTAATTCCGGCGACTACTGAATCTTTCAGGTATCAAACAATGTGGAGGCACGATGCTGGATTTCACTGTGAACTTCACCAACGACCCGTCATGCCATAACTCAAGACAATGCATATTATCTGGAATGAGGGACGACGTAATGATCCGTTCAGCTTCTTGGACCTTGTAGATATCATTCATATTATCGCATTTAATGATGCAACCAGTTCGTGGTCTTCGCCTGTGTACCAAGCGATGTTGGCCATGTGATGATCAACTGTAACAGCTTTGGCTACATGCCACCTGCACTGACATCATTGTTCTCGCCAAAGAGTTAAACTGGCGAGTCGGCCACCCCCTGCAACCTAAGTATCGTCTGGATGGCTGCGCATGGAACAAGAATCATTCAGATATGGCATCCAGATTTTTTGATGTGTATGAAGACGACGGTCTATTTCTCGAAGAAATGTACGAAGAATTCTGCTAAGTAAATAAGTCTCAAATAAATCACCTTACAACTAACTTCATGTGGCTAATTAACTTACAAATTGCAGATGCCTTTGGTCCAATTCACTTGATTCAGATCACGCGATTCGTGGAGTATCCGAAACGGAAGCACTATAAGCTTGCTTCGAATGGGCCAACCGATCAGATGATTCCAATGAAATAGCAACTCAACGGCAAACATACTGGTCTGCGTTATACCGACTAATGTCGAGCAGCACGAGGTATTTTTCCGAAAACAGTGCTAACTCCAAGCCCAGCAGTCTGCAGTTTAACCCGTTACCCCTACTAATGCTGGATCTTCGTGCTTGCTGGCGCTGTTCGACGGCTACCGAGCTCCCCCTTGAAGTCAGACAAGAATAAACTTGGCCGCATTACCAGCCGGTAAATAGAATGCAGTCTTCGTAGCAAGCGAGAAGTTCTGTGAGCCCAATGTTATTTTGTGATGCTGGCTGCAGCCTTCTCCATAAGGGCTCACAGGCTCTTTAGTCTCATTCCTACCAGCGACTCCAGGAGACCCAGAATCTGGAGGGTAACTACAAAACGCACGGATCAACAAGCACTAACTCGTAATAAGGCATTAGCAGATGAACCGAAGATTTCTTACTGCAATCTAGTTGCGACTAGCCACAAGAATTTCACGCAACACGCCCAGTCGCACGCCTTGTGCTGTGTCAACTACCGAGAATGGGAGAGATTTGAAGTCTAGTCTTTTAAGGTGAATGCCCACAGAATTATTCAAAAACGGTGACATACATTGTCGCTTAGTTAAGCTTCATGTTTATATTGATCTAGAAAAAGAAAATTGAGTCAATTATTTGCTTGATCTTACATAACGACCCTCTAGCTTAAGGTACCAATCAGAGAGAAGTCAGTCTGCCTCATGCTGATCCCAGTCTACTAGCATCCATCATGCTCCGCAGGCTAGCCCCAATTCGCGAGGCGCACTATCTGGAGGAAAAGTCTGTCTTTAGCCCAGGTTGAATATTCGCGCTTCATCAATTTCTCTAACATTGCCACCTGTACCGCCCTTCTGGACATTCTGGCTACAATTGTCTCAGTCGATCAGTCTGTTGAATGGTATTACCTTCCAAGCAACGAATCTCCCTAAAGTACATCGCCAAGCCTCGGGTAATGTACAGTGAGTACCTGTGGCGACCAGTATGTACCCATCCCTGGCACCAATGATGTTCGACAGCTGCTCCGTGTCTTCATTCCATTCCAAGGCTACGATCAAGGAGGTTCTATGTTGTACTTCAGAAAGTTTCCATAATTTTAACATTGGCCCTTTCCAGCTAATCGTGCAACCGACTTAGAGTACGTTGATGATGACTCGCCATATGCATTAGAAAATTTTCTCGTTTAATGCCCCTAATTATGGGTTGTCATTAGATCTTTCAAATGTAGTGCCGTTGCGGGATTGCCGAAACCACCAGTTGTGTTCACCATCGAAAACAAATGACAGATAAATAGTGTCTTTCATCTAAGGAGATGCGTTTTTGCTATCTGCCACTTATGAGGAGAGGAACCCTTTTTGATCGTTTAAGCCCATTAGATGTCGCATATTTGAGACATTCGTGGTGGTATCGCAACAAATCATTTTCAGTAAATGATGGGGTTTACAATATATTTGGTTGCGCGTTACTACTCAAACTAAGCGAATTCCGGTCGATCCATGCGGATGGTACACTAAAGCTTTCGGTTTATGAAAGTGGTTGTTTGCAGCTTAGCACTTGTGTGTGGTATCAACATCGATTGCGAAATAATGACACAAGACACCGCTTCATAGTCAAGGCGGATCTTCCCTTTGGGAGCCTTTTTGGTTGTGGCAATTGAGATGATTTGGTCGCGTCTTACGTATGCCCAATAAATGTTTACCAACGTGTGCCGTACTTGTGCACACAAGGATGAGGTGGAAGAGGCCGCGTATGGCCTACCGGTTAAGTAATATCAAGGCATGAAGACATAAACTTTTTACTAGCCATCGTTTTCCCCATGCATTGTCCAGGCTGGGACCCAAGGACGAAAAACGCCGACGGTTTTTAACATTCAAAACGATGGCTCAAAACCAGTTAGTGAAAATTTGAGTAATCTAACGATTCCAAGAACAGTAACTCTCAAAGACTTTCATACAGATGGTGGTTGAAAAACGACAAAATATCATGACTCATTTTGAAAATTGCTGCACAAATTATACTTTTACTAACTTTTCCATTGTTCTAAATGTCTCGGTGCTTATTCTATAAACTGACATAGGTCTAGCATGACGAAGCTTTTGCGTCAAAGGCTAGACGTTACCAATCAAATAAACTAACCGATTCTACACAACTCTCCAAGGAATCCTGACATAAGCCTATAGAAACTGGGTGTTGCCCGTCTGAGAACACTGCGCTCCTATGATGCGTTTTGATCTCATTTGATATCATCAGCTGGATCGAAACCCGTCATAGTAGTGCACTGTTTTCAGGCGGGTAACAGCCACTTTCTATCTGCTTCAGCTACGATCCTCATGCTCGAAAGATCAAGGTTCACTACAAGAGGAATCGCGGCCAACATTGCGATTGCGTGTCGCAATCCATCCACTTGGCGTAAGCCTACATTTTAGTCATGTTGCTGGCCGAACTGTCAGCGTTGACAGTTGAGTGCTATTCCGGAAGTGTGGCGGACCAACTGGCTGATTTGAAGAATAATTTGTTTATTGCACCGAAAATCCTCTGCTTACAATCCAATGACCAATAAGAAAGAGGGCTTTCTTCGGTGTGTGGAGGGGTAACACTTCACGCTAAGCGGAAATACCTACCGCTTTGATATTATGTCTTTAAGTCTTACGGAAACCAAAGTAGTCTAGTCAACAACGGACGCAATCAAGCAGAGCGTATGTTCGGTGTGTTGCGTTCTAGCTAATCAGTACTTTATACTTGAATTACTTGACTATCTCAACTGCAGTCAGTAATATTGGCGTTAGACTTAAAGACCCGGCAGGTAACGCAGTATCCAATGATTAAAACCGGATGCTTTTGCTGGCAGTTTCTGAGCCCATTGTAGCAAGATGAACCGGGAATGGCTATAGGTCGTTTCAAGTATACAACTCACCATCTATCACAGAATGGAGATCATCCATGATCAATTTCAACTGTTGCGTACTAAACTGTTGAAGTGTAGGAGCCGTAAGAGTGGTGCGAGGTTTGATGGATATTTCCAGCTGTAAAAATATGAAAAAGGGGGCGAGCACAGAGTGATGCTGAGTAACTCTCAGGTTTATAGTATGACATCTAGAGGGACCAACTTTAATAGCCATCTACAATATGCGCATACAGAAGTCCATTGAACAAGATCATCATCAATTCTGTACATGAGTATGCTAATGCGTGACTAGTACGGGATTGTCTGTAAAGCCACTGTAAGCTGTTGTGATAAGTCTATTCGGGTTTTTGCAATACTACGCACAAGCCACTGGTTTATGACGAGCAAGCATCTTCGTTGTCCATGAAACAGCAAGTCAAGTAACTAGAGGTATGCCCAAATAAATGACATGAACTTTGATGAAGAACTAAGAATGCCCATTGACTAAGTTTCATTTACAAACCACTAAGTGAACGACAAGGTTCGTGGTGGTATGACTTCATTTTGTCAGCGCAATTGTGTAAAATATTTTCCACAGTTCGCACTTTACGCAGTAAAACGTTGGTGCTGCAATAGTAAGTTGAGTTGTAAACACTTAACTCAGAGCGACTTGAATGTCCACTCATGGAATTTTATGAATGCAAGACAACACTAGATAAAGGCAACCTCATTAAGACTAACAACCAATGAAGAGACGCAACTAGCAGATAAGCAAAATGGGGGATTTTCGGGCCATTTTGTTCGGGAGGCCCATTCATCGAATACTCGCTTCAGGTTTGATAACCTTGATGGCACCGAAACCTGCTGACCCTGACGAACTCCATCCACTTATTCTCAAGTCCCTATCAGCCATCATCACACCTGTCGTGACTGATCAACATGTCATTTCCGAAGGTTCATTGCTGAGCGACTGAAAATGATCGAAAGTTTCGAAAGACGGTGACTGCCGTAAACTCAATAACTACAGGCCGAATTTTCTGATGCCTATTTTGGCTGAGGTTGCTGTTCCAAAAGAAAAATCTACAGAGGTCCGCAAGACACGGTTTTAAGCTAGTCCGCTCATGCGTGACCAACCCGCTGGTAGGGAGGTATGAAACGTTGCTGCTACACGGGCTGGCACATCCGTGCCAAACTCACCGGAGTTCACCGTCGCCCGTACACTATCAGGACAGAAACACACTGTCGCTATGCAGATAGCTAAAATACTCAGTTCAGAGCGGAGCTTTCCCACGGAAACTGCCGCCAAGGGTCCACTCATCTGCGCAGATCACAACGCAGTTGTCCTCAGTGAGAACGCGGCCAACGTAACCCGCACATTCCTAAATTAACTCGACCCACTCTCACCATCGTATCTGCTGGAATCTCCTCAAATCAACAGTCTGCCTCCTGAGCTATGTTCTTGCCAACGTCTTACCTACCGAACACGCTAAACAACTGTGGTATGTCCAACATGTCAACAGCATGGGCCCCACCCCATCTCTACTGGAGGTTGAACGATTACACAGCAACTCATGTGTCAACAAACGTACCCATTGCCTTAACGTCTATGTATTTACTGCCGTTTTAGTAAACTATAAATATGAAGGCGTAGAAAGCACGGTTGTCTTGATTGAGTAAGTAAAGACACTCTACTATTGGCTTATCTTCGTTCTGCGGGTCTCGGTATGGCTGTGCGGTGTTTAGGCATTCCATCTACCGTCTCAGTTAAGAGTTCACGTCTGCCTGATAAGTCCAAAAGCCGTTCCAATTCGGATTATCTAGGCTACTCTGTACATGGGAACCAACGAGTAAAAGAGTTCGTCCGTTCCTACTAGGATACACGAAATTCAACCAGGACATTTATAACAGTTGTAAGCATTGAACCAGAGGAAGTACATCGACGAATGCTACGCCGATTTTAATAAAGAGTTCGACAAGTTAAACCAACTGGTCGTCCTCCACAAGCTGAGATTGTGCAGTGTTGATGGATCACTGCTCCTGTGAATAAAGGACATTTGCGCTGGACGAATGTGGAAGATACAGATAAACAGCCATCTAACCTGCTGGTGCCCTCTTTAAGGGGCAAACCCCAAGGCACCGTTCTTAGGCTTGCTCTGTTCGTTATCAACATAAACGTTCTAACTCAGCTTCTTCGGTCACCGTTCGCTCTTATTGCAGAAGAGCTGAAGATTTGGAGAGTGATTAGTACCCGAGATGACAAGGATCTACGTCAGCAAGACCTCAACCGCCTCTCCAGTGTGGTCTTCGGAAGTAAACATCTCAGCCACCCAAAGGAAGTCAGTATTCATGAGCTTGCGATTTGAAGTTCCTTGACAACACAAATGAGTTATATCGCAATAAACTGCGCATGCTTTCGGCGAGCAGACACAGCTTTTCCACTTGGTTTGAAGAGGTCGCCACTTGGCTCTTCACTTCCATCATGGGACTAATACTGGAGTACGCCTCATGTGCCAACTGTCCAATCACCCGATGCTAGGCACGGAGGATGGAAAGGGTCCAACTCGTAATTAACAGGCTCATTACAAGTTTACTAAAATTACCCTACGAAGATAAGTACGAAAATATAGGAATCTACACACTGTTCTACCATCGGGTTCGAATCGGTATCATGATGACGTACAGAGTATTGCATCTCGGTGAGTTCCCCATGGTAATGCCGCTATTTTAATTGCAAACGCTATACATCACTAGCAGACACCGGTACAAGCTTGCGTTGCCGAAAATAAAACTATTACTTCACCTCCTGTGCTTCGAATTGAGAGTGGTAAATTTTTGAGCAGTCGGTCTGCTCAAGTCGTGGAGGTCAAATATGTGCAACAGTTAAAACATTGCCGGACTTACACTGTGCAGCCATTCGATTCAGTGAGTGACTGCACACCATTAAAGACATTACATAACATTTGTAAGCCCGGTTATAATGTAGGTCAGACATTTTGAAATACTGCATAAGAACTTGAAGAATGATTAGATAATCCCGGGTAGAAGCTAGATTTTATAACATTTTTGATTTTATTGCGATGAAGTTGCAGGTATCTAAATTTCTAATTCCTTCTACAATACAGTATCCAGTTCAAAATTCAAAAGTAAACGTTTGGCCAATGGAAAGTAGCTGAGGGGGCAAAACATCAAACACAAATCCAAAGTTTAACAATTTGTGTGCGCTGTGGTGTAGCATAGGGGTGGCAGTCGGTGCGCTCGGGCCACATTGTTAGTACCGTCGCTTGTCAGATTCTAAATAAAGACAGCAAATTATCCGGATAAGCAGAGGGCTGAGTAATTTAATGTTACTTGGTATAACCAATGACACGTCTGCTCCATCGGTCACACCAGTGTATCTGCTTTTCCCAGCGATCTTCTTGCTTATCCCAGAGTGGTCACTTTCACCACATTTGCCTCCGTGTAACAGACAGTCATTTATTTCATCGAAAACTAACGTGCGCTTTGCCCGTAGCAGACAGATTGGGTGGTCTTCAGGCGCCTATTCTGCCCTCAGTCAGGGGGAAAATATTACCACCACCCCGGGAAGCGAAAGTAGTTTTTAGCTACTGAGTGAATAACAGAAGTACAGCAAACGACCAAAATTGGCCAATTTAATAGCCAACATGCATCCCCTGATTCAAACATTGGACCAGAATCCACTTCAGTTTGAGGAAATAGAAGGCAAGATGAACCGGGGCTAACTCACTTGATCTGCCAAAGCTGGAAGGATGACAGTCCATCGACACTTCTCAACTTCCGCCTGCATTCTGGCTATTTCTGGTAACTACGTTAAAGAGGCAAATATGATATAACTTACTATCTCAACAGAACTGACCATAGGTGGAAAACTTAAATAATAGCACAAAGATAAACTGGTCTCTGGAAAGGTTAAACAAGTGACTTGCGACTACCCAACCCGAACTAGGTGCAACCGCCCGAATTATGATGCAGCAATAATCGCATGGTGGTACATTTAGTGATTACTAAACCACATAGCTGTTTCAGTACTGTGTCCACGATATACGCACAGACGCAAAATGACAATGGTTTATGAACTAAGTGAATGGATGGTGTTTCTTAGCTTTTTTTCAACATGCTGAAACAATTTTTTCAAGGGGGTTTAGTTGCAGCGGACACTATATGTTTAATCCAATAAACACAATAAAATAGCAAAAACAAGTTATAGCTGAGATTTTCGCAAATCAACGCTATATACGTGTTGCCACACCATCAGCTATTCTGTGAC
Source organism: Dicrocoelium dendriticum (assembly GCA_944474145.2). NCBI lineage: Eukaryota > Metazoa > Platyhelminthes > Trematoda > Plagiorchiida > Dicrocoeliidae > Dicrocoelium > Dicrocoelium dendriticum. The sequence continues at coordinate 8,221,439 of OX104071.1, forward strand.
TTACTCCGGACCAACAGTTCAAAAATAACAGACAAATATTACCAAACAGAAGGAAATGAAACTGTACGTAAAATTTAACCCGATACGTAAAACCAAAGAACGAAACTACTAAACTAAGTGATACTGAGTTCGGAAGGATGCTGCTGGCTACGTCCTGCTATTTTGTTTACAATAGCAGAAACAAGGGTATATGGGTGGATCAATACGTTGAAAGGTAGATTTGTAATACGTTAAGTAGGCGGTTTATAAATAATAATGCTTTCTGATTGCCGTATCTCGCAGGGAACCGATGGCAAGCAGAGTGATATACTACATGGATGGAAATAAGTAGTAGAGAATTGATCGGACTGGTTATATTTAACTACTCGTTGCGTGATTGGATCGCGCAGCGCTAACCCTATATGGACCGCGATTCACATTAAATGGTACCTTGAACAAATCGATCTCCGGGGCCACGGCTGATGGAGCAGGCAAACATCGGGCGTTGCCTGCCTGAGAACACTGCACCCTACTACGCGTTTCAATCTCGTTTGGTCTTATCAGGTAGAGATAGCAAGCATCGGACCGGGAACTTTTGGGATGTCCGCCAAAATCTCTAACCCTAAGCCACAGAGTCACGACGGGTAACGTTTGTCAAAACAACTATATGCGAAGAGGAAGACTGTTGAGCTCATTGTTACCAAAGTTGATAGATGGACTAAGCCTAAATCATCCTTCAGTAGAATTTGTTGAGACTCAGTAAACGTGCGCACAAGCAGGAAACACATGTATCAAGTAGCATTTCATTATCTGTTGCGAGATGATAACATTCCTATATTGCTGGGTGTATTAGGCATGACATTTGTGTACCGCTTGGAAAGTACGCTAAAGGTTGAGATGGGCTTCGTGCCACCAGACGAGAATGACTACAAGAGGGTGGCAAAAGTTCCTCGAAGCTGAAGAACAAACTGGTTGAGTTTACTATGAAGAAGTTGGGTTTACAACATACAATCATCTAGCTGCCATGATAGTGAGTAAAACGGAGACTATCTGCCACAGCATTTATTGAAATGACAATGTACAACTCGGAACACAGATGAATTTGTTCATAGAGAACAGAACAAAACGATCTACAACACTATGCCATAAGTGTCCGGTCAATCTTAACCAATCCATTGATAATTAATGCATATCCATGCGTCTTCTTAAACAAAGGTAATAGTTGCTTAGGTGACATGAACAATTCATTAGTATCACCGTTTATGAGGCATAACCAGTACCACAATTCAAATGGTGTTAATGAGCGTTTGATCATAATAAGTTACAGTGCTCACAATGCCGAATGATACAGTTTCCAAGTCATATACCGAGTTTGGTTTTGAACACCGAATTTATGCACCACACTATTAATAACAAAGCAAAGGGTGCCTGTGCGCACACACTTCTGGACAAGCATTAGGCGCTTATATCATCCTTAAGGGACTGGTCATTTGCTCATAGATGCGGGATTCTGTAGGACACGAATAAACGGCTTTACCCTGATATGCCAGTAGATTGTTACTCTGTCAAGGGCGACGGCGATTACTGCGATGGCGGAGTATCAGCTTTGATGTAGCGTGACACAGTCTAAACGCCAACACTTTCTTTCGGTGCCACTCGTTGGCGCGTGTTTCCGTTAAAATGAAGTCAACTTTTATCTTCAACCTCGTCTATAGTCGACATTGCGAATACTAGCGCCAAATCCAACACACAGTTTGTAATCCGAGTCAACTCATAGCCGAATGTGTATTATTTTTCTTGTTTAGCTTGTCGGCATCCTACCGGCAAGAAAACGAGTCGGGGAAGCAATCAATATGTATGATATTTCGTTTAAGATGTGCCGCTGGTATTGTGTTGTGCAGTCAGAGGATACGATGGCTAATCTGGAATGAAATACCACTGTCTGAGCTGCTTCGTGACTGCTCCACGTGCTTATGCGAGATGCCGTTTGGCCTTTCCATGTAAGCACTCTCAGTGATACTGGGACACTTAGCCTGTGCGTACTGAAGTAGCTGAGATGCGCTGCTTCATCGCTCTAAACTAGTCGAGACTGCATGTGCTTGGTATGCATTCCACTCTGTGATCATGCATCTCCCAGTATAATGACAGCTGCGAAGCAACCACCATAAATTTTGGCGACGTTATACGAATTTGGGGCACATCATTTCCACCGACGTACTCAACGCGTCGTTTAACGGAGCATGTCGTCAAAAACTGGCATATGACCACAATCGAGTCAGCTGACAATTTCTTTGCATGATTAACGAATGCATTGAGTCGATTTTTTAACCTAACAAATCTAATGTGCAAAAGCGTTACAAATATATTTGCGTTGTGCCGAGTTCTGAAGACCGAGAGAGAGGAAAGTTAATTATTGCAAGGCTAATATATGGTCGCACATTTTTGGTGTTCATAATTCGAGACTGCAGACCCACACTGTCCGTGTTGCGGAAAACGAGATTGCCGCCAATTACCAGTTCACTATATGATCACACGGAAACCAACTGCTTTGCGTTTGCCCTTCACTGTGCTTCGGCGCTCCAGAAGAGTCCTTTTACAGCGGAACAAGCAGAAATCACTAATTTGGTCACCAGGATCTAGGCACTCACAGATGAGCTTTAATTCCTAGTTGTGTTACTGACCAACATGCAGATAAACAGAGCTGTCAGTTTTTCATAAGATGCACAAATTTGCATTCTCAATACTTAGTTCTACCTCCTAAAGACATAGCGGGTTGTAAACGGCCACATGGGCTCGGCCGCGGACGCAACGGACGTGAACCAAAGAGCCAATACTTTAAACATATTTAACAGTAATGGTCGTTTTCTCAAAAGTATCGCGTGTATATAGTTAACATTTATGATTTATGCAAAAAGTTATTAAGTGCATGCACATCTGCACGTAAAGTAAAGTGAAATTCTCACAACGATAAGCAATCATCACTGCAATGTTGGATGCAACATAAGCACCATGGTTCACTAAATGTACAGGAAAATAGTATTATTCGGTCAAACAAAAATGTGAAGCAAATATTCAGATAACTGTTTAATCAACAACAGTTTATTTTACTTCAGATGCGATCCCATTGATCAGAATGGCTGAAGTCCACATCTTAGTGAACTGAAGTCCCGACTGGAAGGCGTGTCCCGATCCAAGCACTCGGTGAGCAAGCTAAAACCAAGTGGACTCAAACGGAGATATCAAGAACTTATCATATGCTTTAATAGCCAAACTATGAACGCGTCAGTTCGCAGCCAGTGCGTTTGCAGTTACAAATTCAGCTCGGTCTATCTCTAACTAAAAATCTAAGGCATATCGTGGAATACAATGCTGGAACACGGAAAACCGTCCAATTCGGATCAATTGTTGTGATCGTAATGGCCGATGCCTATTTCAAATTAAACCATTGCAATTGCGCGTTACAGCCTAGTTACAAGGGGGACACTTTAATATACAACGTTGAACGAATGTGGAGATTTTATTTCAAGAGGCTTGGTGAATGCCCGGTAATGTATTTTTGAGTGCAGGACGCTTTGATTTAACGCACACGCTTCTTTAAGCAGATTCAGATGCGAAACGTGAACCCAACCAATGTATTGACCGGCCATCTACCAAATCTTGTTACTTAACGACTTCCATATCAGTTCCAAATATTTCCCAAAATATCGAAAGGTTGAAACATATCTGCACAATCCGATTTGCGACACGAATCTTCGCGCTTTGCCGATACCATTAGCAAACAAACATCACGGAAGTTGTGTGAGGTGCATTCAATACAACTAGACAGCTGCATGGTGAATCAAAAGCGCCTTCAGAGCTCTTTGACATTGTGCTCTTTCATGACTCTACGGAAAGTAACTACCCATCCAGGCGGCCACCAACATTCGATGTGAACCAAGTGTTTAACTCTCTTCTATCATGAGTTTCATTGCGTATTTATGCTCAACAATTTGCCTGAATGATCCCAGCTAAAGTACGTATAAAAGAAGCGTATACTTGAGCCTGTGATGGCTCAATCAGTAGTGGTACGGTAGATATACAAATGATAATTTCATCATTTGGATAACACGACTGAATAGATTTCGTGCTTACTGGAACCAAGAAATGTACCACGTCGGATATACCGCACGTGACGATGAAACATCTGTAATCGGTTTTCTCAGCCTCACAAGGCTGTAGTTACAGCCATCTGATAACCTGAATGCAATACTTATTGCACATCCGTGAAATCGACCGTGCAGGCCTGTGTTAGGCATTGTTTGGTCGATCAATAAATGGAAACTGACAAACTGCTTCATCCTTGGGATAGCATAAACCACAGTCCACAGATTTCGTGGCATCTAACGCTACTACAAGTTCCAAAAGCGTCAGCAAAGTGATCCAAGTTGAAGCTTTAGCGCTTAACTATTAACATCAGCGTTAGCACAATCACAAAAAGCTACCCTATGTTTGGAGGTCCCCATCAGGAAAACTTTCGTGTTTACCGTGCCAATAGAATTATCCTTTGGTCATCTGCACTGTGACAATGGCTGACCGAAGGCTATAATCGCTTTACCCGAGCATTACCTTATTTTGCTGTGAAACCTGCAATAATCATTCACCCGTTCATTTGGTCCGAAGAAACCCGTGCGTCAAGAAAAACACGCTGTCACAATAAATCTGAGTTTCACTCAGATTCATGTAAATTTATGAATTCCCAATTGGTTCGGAGCTTAGCTTGCGCACTGAGTTACATTCAGTGCCCCATTGTGATGTGTATGATCAGGTTGGATCCGATTCGGACTACACTTGCTGAACTTCAGATCCAAATACAGGCATACAATCTGCGCACAATACCATATATGGCTACCTGGGACATTTTGCTCTACACTTGTCTATCAATGAAGTAAGTGTGGCATAGTCTTTCAGGAAAGACTAGCCGTAAATATTGAAGAGCAAACGCCCTAGTTGATCAGACTAATCGTGAGGACACCTTGGCCCAAAAGCCTTGCATATTCTAAATGTATTATGAAGCTGAAGCCTGGCAGTTTCGAGCCATGACATGCTGGCACGAAACTAGGGGTGATGACGGAAGCACAGGTGATAAATGAGCTAATTGCATGTTGCAAACCTAAGGTTTGACAAACACCAAGGATTACCCAGTTTTTGCGATATTTGTTAAGAGTATAGCCTTTCTTCTTTTGTGTAGTGCTGAATGATTTAGACATCTACAAGACTTGCTTACCCCATTTGGGGACTTGAAAGTTCGCAATACGTCTGCCCCATTGGGAGACGTTGTGCCGTCAGGGAGAAATGGTTGAATTTTCCCCAATACTTTACAGCTCATGAGGATGAAATGGCATGAATTTTTGAACACCCAATAGAAAGCATAACATGACGAATCGTTCTGAAGTACATGTAGTAACCAATAGGTGCAAACACTTGCTAATGGGAAACCGTAACATGCGATGGCTTAAGGATGAAGCAGCAGTGCTGGCAGGGTAGAAGGCTTCCATGGGAAACATGGGGATAGGAGGCGGAAGTTGACATAATGGTTGCTGCGAAAGGTATTTTATTGGGTTAATTAAATAGCACATTATGCAAAACCAACGGTTTTGCCTGTCACCCACGTGTGCAGGAATCCAGAAACATTAAACATTATTGGTGCTTTTCGTCTCGATTTTGCAAATTGGGGCCCGACGGTCGCTTAGCCTGCTTCGCTGGCTCATCCTTTTGGAATTTATAATAATCTTGTAGTCTTTATTGAGGGTATGCTACAATGTATCATCTTAAATGGATCTGGAATCAATGCATTATTGCTCATCACAAAATGTCAATAATCAGGGTTCCCTCTCCATCTAAAAGCAGTGTGTTATAGAGGAGTTGCGTTTTATGCCTTGCAGTATAGCGTACTTTTGATGACAAACACGATAGAAATTAATCCTAGCGTGCTCAAGTAACCCGCCATCTTTAATACTCCATTGAGCTAGGACAAAGATTACATCTCACGCAAATTAAGAGTAGGGCTAGCAGATGCCTCAGTTTCCTGAAACCAGCAAAACAGTAGCAATATATTGCATACCTAGAGAACTGGAAAAACTGTCCGATATCCTACTACAATTGCGGCGCCGTGAGCAGTAGGCAGTGCAGATTAGTTTTGGGACTTTGAACGCGAACGGTGCTCACCTTGAAGAGAGTGTATATGCATCAAATCTATCAGATGTTTGAACGTTGACGAAAATATGAAACTTGTGAGATTCCGAAAAGTGCACGCGGTAACAATAGATGGCCAACTAGTTCGGGCTCTTCCTTTCGGCACGACTGTGCTTGATTTATCGAGGTCCCATTACAACGACAAATTTCTCCGAAATGGTTGTCAGGAGGGGCTGTTTGTGTAAGCAAGCCATGGCGACTTATTTTTCCTTTGTATAGGAATTTCGCAATCGACTGCAATGACTACCAAAAACGATGTCCGAAGTTGTCCAGCTGATCGATAGGAAGGACTTTGATATATGCAGTCGTTTGAGCATTCTTTCCATATCTATCCTAGACTACAGGTATTTTAATGTAATTGGATAAATTCCGGATGCGTTTAAACATTACATCATTACATGTGTCATCATCAGACTTGGTGGTGAATTTGGAGGTAGTAGAGAAAGTTCCTGATATTACTTATGGTTGTTAAGTCTGTTCTACTGATAATCGTCACAAGTGTCCTTTTGGTTGTGCATGAAGTTGTGGGCAAGATGGAAGAGAAATCCCATTGCAATTTCCTGACCTATAACTGTACGTTACTTCACGTATGTTGGCCAATGCGTTATCCTAGCACTAGATGGTATTGGTTGTTGTGTTTCATGCTGATGTTGATAATATATACATCATGCTTCTTCATGGAAGTTGGGCTAAACCAAAGTACAGTTAAACTAGACCTTTCTAACCTGCATAGGAAGTATTCCAATCTTATTTACTTTGTTCAGTTCCTTCATGCTGCTGCATGTTCCCTGTGGAAATCGCTTGTTTGTTTTCTTTCAAATTCTAAGTCGCTTGTTTGACATCCGTAGTGTGGCTGTGCTTAAGGTGAATGTTAACAAAGTACCTACCTATTTAACAGCCAGCGTCTCGAGTACCGGCTCCAAAAGACATTCGAGCGTTGCTTAGGGAAACGGTGTGCACTGTCCTCGTGGCCATAACAGACTCATAAAGGAGTTACACGCATGCAGTGTTGAGCGAACTACGGCCTAACCACCGTCTTGTATGCTCCTGGTACGCATGATTCCATACATGGATAGACAGGAATTCTGATGATGTGCATATTAAAGGACTGTGGGCCAGCTCCGTTGATAAAACCTGGCTCCCAATCACATGCCTAACGGTTTTATTCCTTCTGGTTTACACCGGATATCGGGTGTGTGGAAGGAGCTGTGAGTGGTGCAGCGAAAGCCATCTGTGGTCCTTCTGTAGGCACAAACGTTCTGGGGCTGTCCCAATGGACGCCGCAGTTACAGGCAAATCCGAAAACGGTTGCCGCCATATATAATTATATATATATGGCTGTCTAGCCGTCCACTTGCAAGGTAAAATGTTCGGCTCACAGATCCGATGGCTCGTAGCACGACACGATCCGTTACATACTGTTGCGGAACAGGTAAAGTAGCTGCATCGCTCGTTCAACTTTGCTCTGAGGTGTAAACAAAGCGACCAAACAATGGGTGAACAATATGTCCCATATTGTCTTTACATGGCGATCGAAAGCGCTGAATGATGACTTTTGCACTCGTCTCCTACTTGATATTCGTTTGAGATTACAGCTGTTCTTGTAAGACGCAGGAGTTAAAATATGTCACGTAGGTATTATTGTGGTAGGGGTGCAAATGCTGCGATGTAGTGGTTAATGATGCGCCTCACAAATTTGGTCGAAAATGGAATATAATAAATAGTGCCCATCAGTTGGGCACGAATATATATAGACACAGTTATGTGTGACACGAACTAGGAGAATAAATGTGGGAGAACTACGAGTGTACGAAACGGGTTTGAGCTAGGGAAAGAGATATTTTGCTTTGGTATATGTTGTCAAACGTCATAGCATTCATGACATAGATGAGGTTTTAGTTATCAGGTGACAATTCTGAACCCTTAAACAAACCCGCCGCCTAAGTTATCCATCCGCCGGCTGAGCGTTTCGTCTGCGATCGAGATAAACTCATCAGTGTGATGTTGTCGGTTGTGCCGTCGTACGTGCTGTTCCTAGGAAACGCCGTCAGTTGCTATTCTAATGCTTCCTGCGTATTCATGGAACCGTGATTAGCATGACACCATGGCACCGGGCTGCGAGTGATCGAGGCACTTAAGTACACCTCTGCTGTCACCCACCATCCCAAACATTAGACAGTGTGCATGTTAAGCGGGAGCAGTATACTTATATGTTCCGTTTTTTAGTCACTAGTAAGCCCCCAGTTGACTAAGTTTAGTCACGCAGTTAGTAAATTTTCTCGATACGTATCATAGCATCCGATTAAAACATTTCATCTTGATAGTTTGAAATTAAGACAGTGCATAATAACACTGTACTGGTACCCGAAAACAAAGACATAAAACAAGAAATAAATGTGTCATTGTGGTGTGGAATACCCACTAAGTGTTTGGATTGGTAAGCGCAAACATTACAGATACTTTGGTTTATTTTGAAGTATAAACGCATCTGTCCGAGTACTGAGACCATAACTACAATGGAGAGTTTTCGATGTCGCTGACCACAAAACTGCACTCTACCTAATGAGTACAACCAACGGCAACAGGGGTCATGGAGAGTAGCAGCGACAATGATGCAGAAAGAGATGTTTTTCAAGCAATGTCGAAATTGCGCACTGATTATTTCGAAAGAAGGAAATGATTGCAAAGTGAAATTTGGACGGCGGCTAATAGCTCCCTTAATAACATATTGCTAATACAAAGCAACAAAGAGAAAGTTAATAAGCTGCCTTGCAACCGCTCAAATTGCCCGACATAAAAATTAGAACTGTTTGGTTTCAGTTTACAGCATAGTTAGTGTAGCTCACCTGTGTCACGAGCGTTTCGGTCGTCGCCTGCAATAGCTTATGTTTTTCAATTTTCTCTGTGACGATTGCTCTAGCTTCTGCACTCGGACATCCTTGTAATGCTTGTTCCAAATGTAGAAGGCAGAACCGGTCAAGCTGTAAAATGTTAAGAAAAGTGCAAATTATATGCATAGTTGATAGACGGTTGGCTGTGTGTCTAAATGCACCATCCTAAAACTTTCGATCTAATGAATACAAGCACATCTTTCAAATGCCACTTCAAATCACTTTGTACTCAGCCAAACATATTATACTCGCATCAAAGCCAAACGGTTGTAGATCACCATCGGCAAATTCCTCCAGCCCTGATCTATCCTTCAGACAAAGACCGTAAACTAAAATTGAAAAATGCCATTTTTCTCCTCTTGCTAGTTTATATAGCTTTCTGCCCAACTTGACTGTGCCTACAGTGTTTGCTTCACATAACTGCATTGCAGCTCAACCGTGCGACAATTCGTTTCATGGATATTAACGGGACGTCATACACTACTAGTGTGCAAACCACAAGCCTCACATCATGCCATGCTACTTGTTGTCCACCAGACTCATATAAACAAAGTCACATTGCGCCATTACAATGAGAAACGGAAGAAAGAAATAAAGGTAGTTAATTTTGCTTTGACAAGTGAGTGCACATTTCAATGACGTTGAGACATGTGAATTGTCTGGATCGTCTTATGCTTCCACGATCAAGAAAGAATGAATATTTGAAACGAAACCTCTTTTGGAGTACACTGATGCCAAGTATTATCAAGGAAGCTAAATAAAAATAAATAGGAAACTTGCATTGCACAGCAAGGTTTGCAAGGTTTCTTAGGGCACACTCTGCGTGGTACGTTAGGAAGCAATTATTAATAACGATTATTGGCTCTGTGTAAATCTGCGGAAGCCATTGCAATTTACCTCTATAAACTGCAGCAGCTTAAGTTACAGAGCCACCTTAAGAGTAACTACCCTCTAACCAAACATGGTTGGGGATGTAGGTGGAGTTTCAGTACATCAATAACAGTAATTGTGAGTTACGTAGCGAACGGTTACGACTATGTTTATCTACGTACCTTGGCAAAGTTCTTAAATTGAGTTTATGCATAAGGAACTACAGACGTTCACCAAAGTAGACTCGTCAACAGAGGTACCATTAAAATTCAGTCTGCCTCAACTAAAAGTTAAAACTGGCGTTGGCTTTTATCGTATTGTTAGGAAAGCACTCCTCGCTCTAACACCAAGTGACATGGTTACATCCTACGGTGATTGTACATAGAGTGAATCCAAGACGATGCTAACAGCAATGGGCCTGATCACATGCAAACATGCAAGCATGTCGATGAATTAGTTTGCGTTCTTGATACCATGAAAACGTTATTAATATTGGTCTCAACAGCGGAACTGTTCACAATGAAAACAAATACCACACGCTGACAACAGTTTTACAGTAGCAAAGTTGCAGGTCCACTGCAATTCCCTTGATTTTCTTAACCTCCTTGGAAGAAATATCACATAATATCAAACCAGTTTTAGAAATCCGTCCATCATGATCTCCTATTCCATTTGACATTAAAAACAACTGCAGCTCGAGGATTTTTAATAAGTAATTGATGATTTGAGTACATAGCAAGCAGTCACCGCAAAATAGTTCAGGTCGATTCATTCGATACAATAGGAACACAGCTTTCTATAATAGTAATGTGATTGTGCCACATAACAAGGGATGGAAAGTTGGATTCGTTTCTCGAAGGATGGTCGATATTTCAAAACACAGGAATATTATCCCATTTGAGTCAAAAGTGAGCAAATGTGGGAAGAATATACCAGTCTATAATTCTTATCGGGTATATACAAATATAAAACAAAATATTGGAGAGAATAAAGCTCGTAGGGGCTTGTATAGAAAGCAAGCAATTCATTAATAAGGCAACATGAAAACTAAATCAATAGTTTAATCAAACAGACTGTCGCATTAGGAAGCATGTGATCAAGACAGGTAATAGGTCAAGTTCAAGGCGAAGAAAATTTCAGAGCCTGTAGCATTGTGCACAGTTTGCACAGCCGTGGTTTCAGAACCTTGATTGCAATGGCTTAAGAAATAATCGGCAGATGTTTCTTAAGCTGTTTGGGTAGAGTTTAGGGATGGTATAAACGACTTTAGACGACTGGTTCATGTGGACTTGATATCTAGTGTTAAACAAGTGTTGTAAAACTGAACTGTTGATGGATTTTACGGGGCCTTTTAGTAGTGACGCGGGACAATGTTCAGTGATTCTTTTGGACAAATATCTGGTCTTATGTCCAAGATACCTAGCCCCACAGGTGCAGGTGAACTGGCATAAGACAAACGATTCGGATCGAACCGGAAGTTTATCCTTTAAGAGCTGAAGAATCAGTGGTCTTTTTTCAGCAAGTAGTTTAAGATTGGCGACTGGAAATGTCTTGTCCACTGCCGTTGATATTTTCTATTTAACAGTTCGAACACGACGTCACCTTTAAAGGAAACTGTAAGGAATACATCCTTTTTGTGCACCGTATCGACACACTTGACAGCATCAGGTTGTTTGGAGTGCTTTTTGATGAAATGCACATGGTACTCATTTTCTTGCAGTGTGTTAAAGATGAGCTTGGTTTCGCTTTCCAGCGTCTCTGAGCTGCAGGTGGCTCTGGCACGATGATATAAGCAACGAAATAAATTCATCTTGTATCTCAGTGGTACAAGGCTAAGAAAGTGGGTGCATTGACCTACGCACTTCACTTTGCGAAAATCACTCCTTTCGATCGTCTCGTTTTCACGCCGATGCCAAGCAGCCATCTTGCTCAACTTCACTGGAGAATTTTAGTGATGGATTCATTCTCTTAAATTGATCTAATAGGGTTAGATAGTCGGTGGAAGAATTACAGACAAAGAAAGTGTCCATGTAACGGTAGTATAAAACAAACGAAGTAATAACCGTGGTCAGGGGTACACGTTCGTTCTTTGGAAGGAAGATCACGGCCAAAAGGGCGCCTAGTGGCTAACCCATTGCGACTCCATCTATCTGTCTAGAATAGATTCCATTAACCAGAAATTGTACATTGAATGTGAAACGCAAAATCAGTTCTTTTAGTTGTTCACCGGAATTCCAACAGCAATGTTTCGCTCAGTGATGAAATGACAAATGAAGGTCGCAGTCTCTACAAACGACACGTTCGTGAAAAGTGATTCCACGTCAAACGAAAGCATTAATTTAGCCTTCGCGTTTAGGTTTTCTATTCGCTTGACAAAATCAAACATGCCTTTGACCGTTTGATTTGATAATTCTTTGCGAAACGAATCCAGCAAATCTGTTATCCACTTTGCGACAGAACGAAAAGCGGAAGTAGACCTACCCACCATTGGTCGCATGGAAACGTTTGTTTTGTGCACTTTTGGCAAACCATAGGCGTCCTGTGCATTTCATCGAAAAACACTCCAAACAACCTGATGCTGTCAAGTGTGTCGATACGGTGCACAAAAAGGATGTATTCCATACAGTTCCCTTTAAAGGTGACGTCGTGTTCGAACTGTTAAATAGAAAAATATCAACGGCAGTGGACAAGACATTTCCAGTCGCCAATCTAATACTACTTGATTGCAGCGCTTAAAGGATAAACTTCCGGTTCGATCCGAATCGTTTGTCTTATGCCAGTTCACCTGCACCTGTAGGGCTGGGTTTCTTGAACATAAGACCAGGTATTTGTCCAAAAGAATCCCTGAACATTGTCCTGTGTCACTACGAAAAGGCCCGGTAAAATCCATTAACAGTTCCGTTTTACAACACTTGGTTAACGCTAGATATCAAGTCCAGATGAACCGGTCGTCTAAAATCCTTTATACCATTCGTAAACCCTACCCAAAACAGCTTACGTTGTATTTATTCAGTCTGTTAACAGAAATTGTGCCATCAGAACCATGACAGAATAAAATGTAGAGAAAATAGGGACACGAATTGCCATTAAAAAATGGGAAACGATTTTTCTACTTTTACCCGCGCCATTTTGAATTGTTATTTTTGTTTTTTGTTTTAGATGTGTATCAAAGGAGGGATATAATGGCAAAACAACATTGACGCCACTGATGTCCGTTGCGGGTCATGACATCCAATGATTCCAACCACTGCGATTCAGCTTCTCGTATTCCCCAACCTGGAAGACGGACTGGTCCAGCTGTCGCCAAAATTGAGGTTGCCTTCTCCATGCTACTTCTCCACGTCATTGGCCGTCCACAGCGGCAGTTTTTCCACTCTCTCCCTGGGAGTGCAAATAGCGCTCGACGTGGAAGACGATGGGCTGGCATGCGCAAAACAGCTTAAGGAACATCTGTTGATCATTTCTGAAGCCATTGCAATCAAGGTTCTGAAACCACGGCTGTGCAAACTGTGCACATTGCTACAGGCTCTGAAATTGCCTTCGTCTTAAACTTCACCTATGACCTGTCTTCATCACGTGCTTCCTAATGCGACAGTCTGTTTGATCAAACTATTGATTTAGTTTTCATAATGCCTTATTAATGAATTGCTTGCTTTCTGTGCAAGCCCCTACGAGTTTTCTTCCCTCCAATATTTTGTTTCATAATTGTATACGCACGATGAGAATGATCGAAAAGAATATTCATCGCACATTTGCTTAATTCCGAAACAGGAAAATGTTCACTGAAGACCTGCCTGTGTGTTGCCATCATACCTTGGCTAGATAAACTTGAACTCGCTAAGGGTTCATAAAGTTGCATAGTGAACATAAAACCATATACAACTTGTTATTAGTGAACAACCAATTAACACATTTTTGTTGGCATTCATTCCGAACACGTTTTAATATGTGGTCACAGATTTTGAAATGAAGCACTATTTAGTATTTTTGAATAAACTTTCAGTAAAGACCCTAATGTCTTATAATTGGAAATCATTTTGTCCAATGTAATTTTGTGTTAATTAATGCAGTGATTAAGTCACGTTTTAGTATGTCCTTAAAAATGGTCGCCAGTAGAAAATGGGTTAACTGACGAAGTAAATGCATATCCTATTTGGGTGACGTAACCGGATTCACTTGACCGTCGCTATTTTGTGAACAAATTGGCTGCCAACCGAGTTTTCCCTTTGGTGTCCCAATATCCATTTTGTAGCGTTCCATTTGATGGTGTTGCATAATTAGCCCTAAACAAGTTACACCATCGACGTTAAAGAGAACCTCCGCGTTTGTGGGACACATGCACCAGACACGTCACTCACTTGCTGATTTGCAAGCGATTGCTACATGTGGACACCTGCGTGGAAACTAGGTGCAGAGCATTTTGGAACATTGTACAGGTCTCATTTGGTCATGGAGGGGTTCCAACACTCTTGTCTTCAAACTTGCTTTATGCACACTGAACTAGTTGAAGTGTTGGTAATGTACCAGAATGTGTCATCACGAACTTCATCCCCAAAATCTTGCCAGCTAGTTAACCTATCCATGCTGATACAACCTCTACTTTTATTTCAACAGTTTTTCGAAATTACTGAGTATATCTGTAGCCAGCGGTGTGGATGAGTGGGATGTTTTGTTCTCCAATCTGGGCGTTTTACTAGCAGACGTTTTGTTGCCAAACCAGACAACATAACCAGGGGGCTATCAAAGTCTGATGCACAGAGTCATGTGAGCCAATGCCAGATTCGGGTGCTATGGATCGATTCCTGCTTTGAATATCTGCCTTCGGTTGGCTCACTAAGATCGGACAAGTGATCACAGGCTTCCTCTTATTGCGGACCTTATCTGCAAAACATCGTAGACACCATCTAACCCCAAGTGCTTTTAGGTTGAGTTCTCATCTTAATGTCAGGTTTCTATGAAGTTAGCATCCTAAGGTTCCTTGCTATTCCAAATATCTAAGTTCTTCAGGTCAGTGCCTATAGATGTCATAGCTTAACAATTCCAACCAACTCGAATACCATGGAATGGGAAATGGCCGATATGGCTCTTCCTATCCGAGCAGCTCGATTCCTCTGGAATCAGTAATGATTCTCAACAAGGGCCGAAACTAAATGTCATATTTCTGCCATGATTGTTTAAACCGATAACGGAGAGGACAAAAAGCCCCAGTGCACGCTATCTGATAGATTTCCATCCATCTATCGCGACCTTATAGATAGATATGTTAATAAGTGAAAGCATGCGCTTACAGATAATATTTCATAAGTTTGCACAATTGTAAGCTGTCTAAAATGCGTGAGCAGATGATATTGGTTGGTGTCAGATGTTCAGTTCAACTATCGCTTGATCCTCTGGGTTAAATCCATTGTAACACCTGAATGACACTATTCCAAATTACTAGTTCCTCAAAGACCTAATTGACTGCTTTTATCCATCTACTGGTGTACGACGACCACTTGATAGTTAATTCTGAATGCCCCAGCTGACCAGATAGCGTGACCAGTGTCAGACAAATATGTAACTGTGAAGTAGTTCTTTGCTCTATTTCAGATCTCGAGTCAAGCTATGCAATGCTGTTTCGCTCTATCAAATGGACACCTTTTAATACGACCGGAATATACTGCTTCTTAAAACGCTTTATGAGAATTTTCTACTGAATAGAGGGGAAAAATGTTTTAACGACTTAGCAGAATATCGGTACTTTGAGAATAAGATGATACAGGAGACGAGGTGCATAGAGTTCAAAGTCATCCGCGAATTCAGCGAGTCATGCGAATGAGACGTTGCGTGAAACTCCATCATGCGCAGAGAAAACTGTTTAGCCACCCTGTGCGTCAGTGTGGAGACGGGAAAGCGTGTGTTCCATATTCATGGCCTCAGTTGTCCTCGATGGCCTCCATTTTACAACATGGATCCCCTTGGGGTGGGAAATAATTCTGTAGAACGTAAAGTTGCACTTTAGGTTCAGCACAAGACTTTCTGTAGCGAAGTGCACAGTGCAGTATTTGGAGGAGGGCATTTTGTGTTGTGAATATCCCAATCACTTTTGGACGTTTCTCAAACTTAATGGAGTTAAGCCAACAAGCACTACTTTGAAACGTCACACTCTGAACAAGCGAGACACCGTTGTCTTTCGGGTTGATCAGCTTGACCGCAAGCGGTTTACCTACTCCGACGCACTGAGTGCATTGGACGATGAGGAATACAAACAGTTCTCATCATTGGTTCAGCGAATTATGACTCGGCAAGTGGAAGTACGAATAGTCTAATTACGGCATCAGAACGCTACAAAAAAGCAGAGTAACTCGTTTCCACCTGACCCTGAGAAGTACGTGCACAATTTTTATTCTTTGCAATTAGATAAAGCACAAATGGAAGTCCTCTCACTAGGCCCGAAATTCTGTTGCCCCGAGCAAACGTACAAAAGTTAGACTTGGAAGTCCAGTTCGAAAATCTCTATTCTCAAGTTTCTACCTTAACTCCATCCTCAACATTAGCAGCTGAACAATAACATATGTGTTGAACGGGGAGCAGTTTAGCTGGCCTCATCTACTCGATGACCTCACGCTCTTCCTAAATGGCAGATTTTACAATGCGACTGCCCTTTCAACACTTGTACAACTGCGGAACTTGACCTAACAAGTAGACAGATAGAAAGAATTTAGTTACGTTCAATCATTGCTGCATTGTGGCTTTGCTCATGTCTGCTGTCAGCACCGTCAGAGTAATGAGTCCGTTCGGCGTCATGTATTTGGTGCAAAAAAGCGAGTGAACCGCTCAGCAGCATTATATCACGTAACGGGTTCCGATGTCCGGCCACATGTTGTGCATGCCAGACCACAGACTCTCGCGACCTGCATTGTTTTGGCGGCCGGGATGTAGATGTATTTGGAGGGGTGGCCGAGGAATCACTTGAGCAAGAGGAATGCAGATACGTTACGAATATGACGTCGTTTACTCTGTCCCGACTGCCTAGCTGGGGTCCGAAGGATGATGAACACGTTTGGGTGGATACACCAGTTGCCAAGGCGAAAAGCTGACATCGATGATGCTCGTTTGTTGAGTTTCTGCGTCCCTCCCCGTCCCGCTTCTGTTCCCGCTCCAACTATAACCTTTGTCTCGAAGTGTAATATGTTATTAAGCAATATATTGCCTGTTTTGTCTGCATTGTATAATGATTAGTATAACGCTCTTCCATATATCTTCTTTAGCATTGTGTCAAATTAGTTGTGCTGTGTCGTACCTTGAGCTCATGTGGAATCATGATGATGATGGTGATGAGCTACTCGGTGTACCCAAGTGACACTCATCACTACGGTATCGTTACGTGCTACCTAGGAGACGCCGTGTGCATGACTGCAGGATGTCTCTCTGTAACTGCTCAAAAATACATCAGAAACTGGTATTTCCCCTCATTTGCTTCGATATGGCATTGGAATGATGAGGTTGGAGAATGCACTCACATCATATCACCTACTTAGTGTTGGTAACCGCACTAAGTTATTATTCGATATAATCGGCAATGGTTCTATATGATCATACAGACAAGTAAAATGAACAGCTTAATTTCCTTGTAAGTTGCTCTGGAATTAGTAGTGAGAATATCATCGCCTTTCCTTTTGGTTTCAATTATTACTAAATAGTAAATACTAAATACGCAAAAGAAGTTATCCCTAACTGCACTGTACGAGATATACACTTAGCGAATAGACTTTTAGTTCGCATTGTGCTTTTCGTGAAACTTTTGTTGATATGCCTCGTTTTGAGTGGTACACTTAAGACAGCCTTCTGTGACGGGTACGTATCGCGGTTCAGCCACTACGTGTAGATAAGGATAGCATCATTCCCGTCATCGTTTGAGATAAGCTAACAAAACTCATACTGCCGTCATCGATCGGCTGCTTACATAATCGTTTTGACAATTACTTTCGCCCGCACAGACAGCCGTAACTGTCAGAAGTGCATATTGCAGAGGTCAAGGGCGAACACGCGAAAAATCTCCGTAAGACCACTGCATCGAAAGTACACTGGTGCTCGACACGACTTCCGAATGGCATAATAATCAATTGCATGCCGTATACAAGCTTAGATGAACAAAAGGCTACCAACAAGCGGTTTTCACTAGTTTTCTGACAGACTAATGAAACACAAATGAATGACCTGAACGTAAACGGCAGGAAATACAATACAGGTTCGGAGGCCTAGATGAGTTTGATGAGAAAACTAGGTGAATGGTTCCAAGGAGGTCAAAGTTAGGTGTGCCGTTTTGCCCACACTGGGTGATAGTTCTACATTGAAGCAAGCTACACAGAGTGCCAGGAAACACTTCTTATGCGCAAACGGCTCAGGATTTTGAAGCGGAACGGCGATCATTTCGACAAATGCCAACGGATGACATCCAACTGTTTACATGCTGAACGTTGCTTAGGTGGGTCTGGCGGTACCCTCAAGTCGCCCAGTACTATGTTGAATGGATACACAGGAGTATGCTTACGGTTTTATTCCGGGGGCCGAATATGTCGTGATGGAAGCAAATATGAAATGTTCCGTAGTTCTAGATCAAAGAAACTGCCAAGTGACTGTTATGACATGGGCCGCCAGATATTGAGAATAAATTGTGAGGAAAATATCTAGGATGATATGCCATCACTCGGAATTGCTGCCACGATAGAGAAGGTTTAAGAACTAATTTGTATGGCTCGAACTGAGACGCGACACTTGTTTGTCCTTCGTGGGCCAGTAGGAGCCCATGTATGCCACCGAGAGGGTAAGCCGGAGCAGAAGTACCACATATTTTACAGTTGGCTGAAGCCCAGCTATTTATTGATCATTGCTTAAGAA
This sequence comes from Dicrocoelium dendriticum, assembly GCA_944474145.2. Taxonomy (NCBI): domain Eukaryota; kingdom Metazoa; phylum Platyhelminthes; class Trematoda; order Plagiorchiida; family Dicrocoeliidae; genus Dicrocoelium; species Dicrocoelium dendriticum. The sequence goes on from OX104071.1 coordinate 8,240,290, forward strand.
ATATAAGCACAATGTGAGTAGATTATTGAACTTTTGGAGGGGGTGGTTAGGATTATTTGTATCTGGGATCTGTATAGGGCAAAATGCATGTTAATAATTTCACCTGTTTCAAACTTCTACCTTGGGACCACTGCCCAGATTGATTTGTGCCACAAGCAGCGTGGCAAAACATGACAAAACATAACGAAATATTACCATGAGTGAGTGTTACTTTATTTCATAAGTTTTACCAATGTGTTGACAGAAGAAGCAAGGACTAACTTGAGGATTATGGGCATAAAACTGAATGCCATTCACAGTTTATTCGAGACGAGATTAAAGTTTTAGTCCGATTTTATAAATAAATCTCATCTAACCAATAACTTCATCAGTTACAAGTGAGACGATAAACGTGATAATTTTACTGCCAACACCTGTGCACTGCTCATGCGCCCTCTGGGACCACACGTTTTACACTGCATACACACATCACCAGAAAGGCTATTGCAGTAGCTTTCAATATAGATTGGATTAACATATTCATCAAGATCTGCAGACAAAATGAAATAATGCTTTGTGTGATGCTTGCTCAGCTCAAAGTCATGCCTTTTTTAGCTCTCCTCTTCTCACTGATATTCTTCTCCTTGTCATGTGTTTGTCTTACCGACAACGATACATTGACTGAAACATCAGTCAACAAGACACTTTTAACTTTCTACCCCTTTTCTTGCAGTCTGTCTTTGTGTTTGTGAGAAATGTATCACAAGCACAGGGTTAAATGACTAATGTAGTCTGGAGGGTCAGAAATAGCTTAAAGAGAGTATCTTGCTCTAAATAAAGATGGTTCAGTTTGACTATATAAGATGCGATCAACGGATAATCTTCCAACTTCCATGTTACAATGTGTACCCGCGTCCCTTGATCGTGCCTCATTTAGTGTGTCTCGTTTAGAATCGAGAATATATCTTATTATTGTTATCATTAAAATAGCATACTGCCACAGTATTCAAACATGTACACAAGATATCCAAAGAAGATTAAGGCTAAACAAAATATCATTGTAACGGTAGAGGTAGGTAAGTCAAGCATTAAAAAATAAATAAAGAAAACGTTTTTAGCATTAGGGTTGGAAACTAAACAAAATTCTTTAAGGTACATAAGCCTTGGACATCTACTGAAACTTCGCATGAAACAACGGAGCGATCGAATGCCCATGTCCAGGTTGCAAGAAATGTGTGTAGCATTCTAGAGATGCAGCAAAACCGTAGTGGAACCAATTTGCCCAGTGGTGCTTTTTGCCTCATATTGCCCTAGTGTGCACCCAATAAAGCAGCGATGAACTAGTCAAAGCGCGAAAATGCATAATTAGTGGTAGGCGCAATGCGGAACGTAAAGCACTTGCGATTGCCCTTTAGATAACGATGGGCGCCACAATGGTTGTGATGGTGGGGAGAAAGACGATGTATTTGAAATCTTTTGCGTTAGAGAAAGTGTGTCGGAAACCACAACAAGACACTATGAACAGCATGGGTTAATTGCTTCCATCGCGCCAGGGAACGTGAAAGTTCAGTTCTTTGAAACCTTCACAGTGTTATTATCAACGACTATTCTTGTGCTACGAATCAAAGGGCGTGGAAAGATGAGTCCGTTCTTAGTGGCCGCAAGTTTAATTGATTTACCCGTTAAGTATTTTTCAGTTCAGGTTCTATATGTTTCTGCAGTAGGTCATGTTATAAATTATTAACTGATTCACTCTCCACTTTTCAGCATTGTACCTCACGGTTGTCAACTCGTCCTAAATATCCCAACTTTCTGATTAGAAATTTCGGCTAGGTTCATTGATGAGACAAAATGGCCATCTCATTACACTCCGTAAATATTGTTGGCCATCAAGGAGGAAAAATCCATGCCAGATGCGACCGTAACAGTACGCCAATGACGTGGATAAGAGTTTTTTCCATGGTACTCGCTTACTACAATCTATCAAGTGTACGTAGAGAATCCTGGCTGGATATGAGACCTATGACGGCCTCCATATGCTTGAAGTCATCATATTGGAGAAGTCTTAAGTTAAGAGGTAGCATTGCCGATTGCTCAATACTTCAACAGAGACTAAATGCTAAAACGAAACTTTAAATGTATCTAGTGTCCTTTAATTCATTAATATGTAAAATTTTCAAGACCGGGATAGCTTAATGAGTCGCGCTTGGAAAACAAGTTACGTGAAAACCAACAGATTGCTAATGGATTAAAATAGTAGCTTGGGTTCAGCAACTCTTATTCTATTGGCAATCTTCTATATACAAACTCGGCTTTAGACGACGCGTGTGTTTCAGGGACTGTGTGGTTTATCAATGAACGTGAATGGATCTGTACACTCTTAAGAAGCCCTTTTCAGGAGTGTATTGAGTAGCAGACACGAATGGACAGATAGACGTTGCAATAAAAATAAACAATGTTATAATATCTCAAGTAAAGCTTTGTCGGTTAAAAGATTAATGACAGCATTACTTTTTGTTCTCTTTGTACAACTAAACTTTGCGAAGAGAAAGTCTTGTGTGGATATTCGTTACTGAACAGCCCAACTTGAGTTGTGGCAATGGGAACCTCCCAGCATTCGTTCAGGTGCTTCTGATTTTAAATGTCCACAGTGGATTAGAGGACATCTGTATTGGGAGGATCACATCTACTTACATATTGCTAATTCCTATTATATGCTAATCACCTCGGACTATATACGGGCTGCTACAAAATTCGAAATCCAACTATTCTAAATGTAGGCGCTTAAAGTAATCTAGCCTAAAAGTATGGGCTTCCTAAAAATAAACCAAAAACAGTTATGTGGTGAAAGGAAACAACATGGATCAGGCCCATATCTAAAATAAAATATTCTGTACCACGGAGTATTAGATGAATGTGTGTGTTAGGTTCAGCGGCGTAGCAACCACATTTGCCGTCCAGGACAGCGGTAAAATTCTCGCAAACTCCGGCAGTTGTAAATACATAAATCCTCAAAATGGGCTCAGAACAAAGTGCAGCTCAGTTTTCGATGAAATGGATGATGGCTTGATACACTGAGGCAAACGTTGTGAAAGTTACCACAACGAGACACGTAAAGAGATCGCTGGGACGAACGTTTTTGCACGGCTGTGACACATGGCGCAAAGGTATTGCTGGGCGTACAGAGTAACGTTAAAATATTTAACCATCAGGTTAGCTGGAAAATGTCTTGTATATTTGTAGTCAACTATCAACAATACTAACAAATGCCACCCCCGATCACATGCTCTCCAGGGCGGACCGCCCTCCCTATACTCTGGTTCACCGGTAGCGGGTTCTCTTTCTTGCGTCCACAGATACTCTGACTACGGAAGTTCTGTCGCATAATCCTCCACCCGAATGGCATGGGGAAGCTCTTCGAGTTCAGGTAGTGATAAATCAACAGAATTGGTGTAGTTCTGATGGGAATGACGCCGTCCGGAGTCAAACGCACGCATAATGACTACTCCTTGCTTGTGAGTACTTGGGTAAGCATTATGTGAGGTCGTCCCCATAAAAAGCGGATCTGGTGTTTCTTTACAGTGATTAACCGTTTTACCGGTTGGCAATCATTCACCTGAAATATAAGTCAAACTGTTTTATGATCGTCAATGCGATTAATATGCTACGAATGGTCAACCAGTTTCTGTAGATTCTAGGGTGCCTGTTCCAGTAGGATTGAGTGGCTTGCGCAATTACAGTAAGCACCATCAGAACAAGATCCCATCTTCAATGTTAGTATGACACTGTCGGTGGACTGTAAAACCACCATACTACTGTTTTATCATCCGCAACAATGCAAGATAAATAACGAATGAACAGCTAAGTCTGGGTGTATTCCAAAGCGGCAAAGATGATATCGTAATAAAGTTAGTTGTCCTTGATAATGCGGATGATTTCGTCCCTGAGTAGACTCAATAGATGTCCTAGCCTCTAGTATATCCATTGCACCGTGAATGCGAAATAACGGCTAATTGGCACCCAATGTTTTAGATCTTTCTGAATTTCTGAATTCTCGATTAGTTCTGAGCATATTTCAAGATATTGAATACTGATTAATTGTCTGTGCACGACCAGGCAATTAGAAAAGTGTATCAAAGAACTTTTGCCGAATTCTCTCATCAACAGCGGACGGAAAGAATTTCGGTACAAAACTAACTACCTGATTTTCATTGGAAAAGTACTAGACAAACCTACTGCTTTTGAAGTATTATGTGATTTAACCGCACAACCAAACCACCGGCGAGAGCCAGAACTAATTACTACGGCTGAAGCCGTCTATCACAAATTGAAAAAAACCAAAGCTATGCATTCAGAAGAGGCTCGTCCACACAGCGCAAATACCTTGGCCCGTGACAAACCCAGACAAATCGGATCTCATTCAATGACACTACATGCCTTCAATCGCTTGATCACCTGACGCGTGTCACGATAACCGTTTAATTTTGTTCAATCAATAGCCAATTTATGTATCTTCTAAGGAACTACACTTCTACAACAAGTATTTCTGTAATAAGCCTGACGACGAACGTATGGAAAGCATTCGTTTGCTTCAAGCGTTCTGCTTACATTTCTTCTTGGGATATAAAAAATGTCGGTATTTTACATGAGCTAAGGTTTTATGTTGCTTCATAGCAAAATCTACTTCCAGAAATGGACTTAAAACAAGGAGCTTCTCGAATATATTCTGAGAAGTTTGGCTACTGATCAACTCACTGGAAAAGTATAGACTTTACCAAAGTAAACTCCCGAAGCTTATGAAATCCCGGCAGTGTGCAGCTGACGCTAACGCTTCATGCTGCCGGCCTCAGTAAATATTCAGATGTTTACCCTTCTGATTTCAATTTGGAAAATCTACTCGCGAAACTACATGAGCGGCAATTACGGATGTCTGAATTACCAGAAGACAACCTTCTCAGCTACTCAGTGTCAGAAACAGTTTCCATCTGAATATTAAGCCGACAGTGCAAAGAGAAATTTGAGAACGCACCATTTTTCTATCAGCTGAAAGATTTCAGCCGCTGTTTCCAGCTGCAAGCATTTCTACCATGTGAATACCCTTCATCTTCACTTTTTATATTATGGTTCGCATATGGTCAGTCGGTGTCCCAATGACATATAGTCCACAAGTCGTCGATTTTATTCTGCGTAGGTTCGGCCGAACTCACGCACGTAAGAATTGTGGTGGTCAGGCGTCCTGTTGATGCCTGCTTCGTCATATATTGTAATAACATTATCTTATGCACATACGTACATGCATATTTCCTGACCAAACACTACGCTTATGTTTAATTATACCAGCGAAACCTTATCCGCGGTCTTCTTCCTTTTTTCTTATGTCAGTGTGGGAGCCTCAAATATAAGCTTGGGAATGCACGACACCATTTCGCCATGACATCACATAATGAGAAAACACGAGTACTGAATCCACCACCAGTCCATTTACCACATTACCAAATTGACATTGGAACCATAACCCACATTTACTCGCTTCAGCAGAATGATCAAGTGAATTCTGAAAATATGGCTGAACCCGCGACCATCAGTTAAACTGCTCGATCGATCCGTCAAAATAGCGCGTGAAAGGAACAATCAGCATACCCCAGCTGGTTTATGCTTTGATCGCCGCCAAGAGATAATTCACGAACTGTAGGTCAAGATAAGAGGAAGGATCGCATCCACTAGGAATAACCAGACCATTCTTCAAATTCTTGAAAGATACTTGGAACCGATCGAGTAATCATCAGTTCAGACAGGTTTGGCAACAATCGGTTGGTATAGTAGTTTGGTAACGTTTCACCCTCGACACAAGGGCTATGTCAGACCAGGTGGATCAGTGTACAATTGGTGTGGGATTTTATAGCGAACAGGGGCGATAACCGCGTTACCCAAGACTTGAGCCATGATGTCATTACAGTAACAGTTCGTGATGTCACCTCAGGTGGTTTGATCACAGTGGGAATAGTCCAGGGGTTCCTTTGTGTATCATGACAATGACGGATAAGCCCATAGTGTTGACAATGGAAGTTGGTTTGCACTTTCCAATCTGATCCACGCACCGATGCTCGTCAAGCTGGCTGGCTTAAGACCGCCCGCCAGGTATTCGGGAGTTCTACTCCTCCATTCTATTCACGCAGTTGTCAGATTTGGCAATTTCCACCGCCTCGGCAATCAACCGCTGAGGGGTTGATCCTATATCCCTCCAAATGACCTCTACGTTTTCGAGGTCTATCTGGTGTCCCGTGTCTAATGCATGCACAGCTACGGCCGAGTCTCTTACTATTGCCTGGTATTCAAACTCGTTTCTTGGTAATCTTGAAATGCGCCTCCTAAGCTCCGAAATTCGTGTGCGTAATTCTCTCGCTGTTTGACCTATATACACATGTGCACACAGTTAGTCGTCCTATCCTTGGGAACGGGGTCCTGCAGGTGTATCAGTGCCGAACGTAACGTTCGACCTCGCTGAAAAATCACTCTTATATTTGCCTTGTTTAATACCCTCCGAAGTACCTCCGAAGTGCCTTCCTTGTACGGAATTCCGACCGTCCCTATCCACTCGGCTGGGGGTCTTGACTGCCGGTGTAGCACTTTATGCAATTGGCGTTTGACTAACCGCCGTGGGGAACCACTTTCCAATAGTTTGCTGCTTGCCACTCTCCGCGCAGCCTTTTTGTCCTCCTCCACCGTGCACAAGGTTTGTGCCCTGTAGAACAGCGCTGAGGCTATCCCAGCGTAAACCTGTTTCGGATGACCCGAAGTGTAGTGGAGTACGCCGTCAGTATCCGTTGGCTTGTCATATATCGTCGTCTTTAAATTTCCCCCATTTCTGTGAACCAGGCAGTCAAGAAATGGTATTGTGTCGCTAGAAGATTCCAAGTAACAGTAAACTGTATTCTCCCATCAACGGAGTTTAAGTGACCAAGCAACGTCCTTTTTATCCCGTTTAACAAGTACAAATGTGTCGTCTACATAATGCCACCAAACTTTTGGTGAGTTAATGGTGTTTGTTGACGTCGGGTTCTCGAAGTCTTCCATATACAGATTCGCCAGTACAGGGGATATTGGCGATCCTATGGCGAGACCTTGTTCCTGACTGTAAAGCTTCGACTGAAAAACGGAGTAAGACATGTTAAGACACACTGTCATACCCTCGATTATCTGGCTAACTGCTAGTTTTGTCCCATCATTCAGAGTGACATCTTCATTTAGACGACGTCTAGCTATACCTAGCGCCTCTTCTTTGGGTACATTTGTGAAAAGTGATGTGACATCGAATCTGACCATCAAATCATCTGACTCAATTTTGAGACTTGCTATCTTTTGAGCGAAATCATAAGAGTTTTTCACGAATGTACTCGTCCGCCCTGTTAGAGGCTGCAACAGCCTTGCCAAAATATCTCGCATGTTCATGGGTCGGGGAGCCTATACCGTCGACTATGAGCCGTACGGGAACTTCGGGCTTGTGAACTTTTAGCAAGCCATAAACCCTCGGAGGTAAAGTCGATTTTGGATAGAGACTGTACCACTTGCCTGCCCCTAAATCGTCCTTCACGGTTCTTACATAGTTACCAACCTCCGTTTTATTCTTGTTCATTACTGACGCCACGGTCTTATCAACAGCTACTCCATATGGACCCGTCTCCAAATGTTGTCCCATTTTTTCCTAGTATTCTGACCTATTCATTACAACCAGGGATTTTCCCTTGTCAGCCTTTGTAAGTACAATGCTGCGATCTTCCTTCAAGGAATTTAATGCGATACGTTCAGTTTGCGGAAGATTTAACTCACCCAGTTACTGAAACTTAATGATATTTACTAGCTGTGCCCGAATATTCTCTGTCTTCGTAGCGGGCAACATTGTCACTGCGCTCTCAATGCTTGGGATAACCTCTTCCGCATATATCTTAGATTTATTGATAGTAAATGGCAAACCTTTCTCCAACAATCTATATTCCGTTGCATTCAAAACCCTACCTGACATATTAACCACATTACAATAGGTACTAATAGACCCGGAACTGTTGGTAAGACCGGTAGCATTAGGATGCACAGACATTAAACGCTCGAACTTACGCATTTCTCTTTTCTTTGCATCCTGCCCATGTTTCCATTTGACGTCTGAACCATTATTGAAAATTCGGTTATAGTCGACAGGCGTTATGGCGGTCTGTAGATCCAGGCCCAGCCGACTCGCCTCGATGCGTATCTCGCTTAAACACTTGGTCACTAGGTAAATCCTCTGTTTCAGAAAGGCCTTGGAAGCATTAAATGCAATCCTTCCTTCCAAATGCACAACACAGTACTATGAGTTGGGGCAAATTATATCAATGGAACGATAGATTATGGCGTATCTAGATGGATAATGCATGGCAAGTCCTGTAGCATTTGGGAGATGGAAATCGCATGGTCACAGAAATATGTTTAAAGCAATTAGTTTTCTTCAGAAATTTGAAAAGCGCGGAAAAGAGATGAACACTGTTAGACGCAAGCACTTCATATTCTCTTCAGTACGTCAGACAGTTGACTAAACATGTGAATCAGCTAAAATCTCTGGCGGTTCATTTCCAATTCTGACAGAAATGCTGAGAGGATCACTGTTATTGTGCACGTTGAAAGTTACATCTACCAGTGCTCGTCTTCTTTCCGCGCTTTTCAAACGAAATGTGTCCTTAAGTTTGAGTGTTCCTGTGTGGACGTACTGGGATCCCCTTATGGTATTAATTGTGAAATCGCCTGAGTTAAATTCACGAATCTATCGCCAGTTTGCTTTATATTACGCCCTAGGGAACACACAGATCATTCAAAAATATAAATGGCGCTGGACCTAACAAAAGAGGTATAAACAACGTACGCTTGGAGAGCCTTCTATGACTGCCACATACGTAGGGAGAGGAAATTTTGAGTGTTTCAGTAGGCGGTATTACACGACTGAATTCAGAAGGTGACTTGCCATTCTGGTGATATAATTGAGTTCTAGGAGTGGTCTACAAATGAGATTCGGATTCTTAAGTTCCCCTATTAGTGGTGACAGTGATCGTCATACACTCAGGGATTCCAACACAAGTGCTCTTAAGTACCTTTCATTGTATAGCTTCCGGAGCATGGATATCATATTTCTACTACAGCTGCTTCGCCTAGGTGGATCACTCTGAGTGAGGTCGCCCTTAGGCGTTAACCATTTGTGGGGTACTATTGTCAAAGAGGACCATTCGCGCACAAGAAAATGGACACCAGTTCGTATTCCATCTATGGTAGCCCACCTTATTCTGCAACGCATAATCTCGGTATTTATATCCGGCAATTGGTCGAAGGCGAAAATGAACCGCCTTGCATTTAGCCGCGTTTAACCAGGGATGAGCACCCGTCACCTATTCGCGAACACTGTCCAGGTCAGCTTCAAGGAAACTGTGACCCTACCTGCCAGTCACTCACCATAACTTTGGTGAACTGCAAGAAATTCGGAACAAAGGTATGTGCTAAGTGTCTGATGAACAACAGGAATAATCATGACTCGAGCATTGAGAACCTTTTAAATACACATGCAACCCGATTCGTTAGAAATTTTAGTACCGGACAGTTAATTGAGTCTTCATCTATGGTAGGACAATTTCGGTCTAGTCAAGGGTACCATAATTCATTCCATATTTTTGGATTATTTGCAAGCAAAGGTGATGATCGGAGACAGTGATTTGAGACATAACGTAATGCAAACAAGCTTGTTTGTTCCGTAGTCACTAATAATGTATTCCGAGTAGACTGCACATCGTTCAATAACCAGTCTATACACCACCGTCAGTTTGAACACGGTTTCAATTATTCGCGTTCTTTTACCGCCGCAAATATCTTGTCTGTCGCTTCATGTAAATGTCACAGCAAGGTCTCCGGCTATAAGGCCAAATTGAGTGCACCATTATGCAAATCAGTGCATTCGTTCGAAAGACTTTTGGGTAACAATTAACAGCTTTTCACCACTTTGAATCCAATTTGGAATTAAACATGGCAGTTTATGATTAGAGGCGAAAAAAGCATAGATTTTCAGCCCATGGCGGTCTATAGCAGCCTGTAGTTGGTTAGTAGGAGCGGTGTTATTAGTTGTGATACAGAGGTCAACTTGAAGATGCGAGTGTTTACTGAACGGTGCAAATTGGTAAGCATAACTTGCACTTTCAAGCACTTTCGAATTTTGGGATTTTTATGTGCCCCGCTAATGTGTAATTCATTTTTAACAAACAAATACTCTTTCGAACACATTTCTTAAATGAGCATCTCTACGGAAGTCATGGTTTTAGTAAAAGTGTATTTCTCGGGCAGTTTGAAAAAAACAAATATTTTTGTATGAAGTAAGAACCCATGGTGATTTGATGCGAAAAGCTCCAAGAAGATCAACATCCTCGACCCAGCCTCAGCGAAAACAGTTTTTATATAAAGAAAAAGGAGGAGCTTCTAGTATAATACAGAAATGTTCCATCGACAAACCATCCCTTTCTTGGTGCGACGCAAGCAGGAAGTCAGAGTAAAGATCTATTACATGTGTCTACTGAGATCCTAGGTAGCCCCAAACTTGAAATAAATGAGATCCCTTGTAGAAGAGATCATACTTGCGAATTGGTGATTCATTCCACTTAGCTCAGTCGGTAGATGCATCATATTTTGTTGTCGATAGCTGTAATCCTTTACGTTTCAGTGTTCGCGTTGCATAGGCTTGCCTCTAGAAGGAACCAAATGTAGTACTGTCAACAGCACAATCACAACACTGAAGGAGCTGAGGCCAATTTCAGTGTGTTACTTCTGCAAATATGTGGTCAGTTATGTGGTCAGATGATCCAACCAAACTAAAGGAATCCCTAGCATCAAATTACACGTTATTTCGGTGTTATAACATGCCTTCGGATTTGTGTTCTACATGGTGTGTAGTCTGCTCATTGAAACAAAAGCATGTGCCTGAGCGACGGCACTTATGTAGTAAAATTAGGTCAGCTTATCTGAAAAATTCTGGCAATTGAAATGCTCCGGATTATGCTGACAACTGTGTGTGTGCTCCCAATGGTGCTGACCACATGTACACATCGCGTACTTCGGTCACACTAACCAATCAAGTCAGTAAAGGAAGCTTACCAATTCGATGCGCTTCAAGCGTTTTATCGATGGTGGATTATTATGACTGTACGCCGGACTAGGGTGAACAGGGGATCGATCAACCCATGAGTAGGCTTTGCAAACGGAACTGGAGTCGTCTTGTGAAAGACTTAAAGATGTAACCAGAACTTTCTACTTGGGCATGGCCATTCATGTGAACCGCAATCGAAATGCCAGTGAGTAACTCAAATAGGCTGACTTAGAGTGGGATATATTTTACTGATTTCGCTATAGTTTTATTCGACAGTGCAACGTTTATATCCCCCTTAGCGATGACTGTCCTATTGTCAACCAGACAAGTGAAATTTATATCGTCACTGTTAGTCAGGAAGTCTTGGCGTGTATCCGAACGCCTGGTGTCTTTTGTCGGATGTGCATTTTGAGGAGCGAACAAGTGAGTTTTAGCATCCACTCAACCCTAGCTTCGATCGAATCTCTAGTCATGCAACTAGCCGGTCACCCCAGACAAACAGTAGTCCGCGCCAAATTCAAACTGGCACTGCTAACTGATGGTCCTTGTTTGTACTTAAGTTGTACTTACTGAGTTGCATAAATCAGGCTCATACCGAACACTTATCCTCCTGCAGCAAAAATGCGTAAATTGCCCATCATCCGAAGATGGGAGAGTAAGACTGGATGTTTGTGGGTAGTGTAAAGTTTGTAGAAACTAGAAGTCACGATTAAAATTCGGTAGCACATTGGTAGAGCAGCGGACCGGAAACTCGTAGACCGGGGTTCGATTCCCCGTCGAGGCACATTATTGTGCGTAAATTTTAATCGTGACTTCTACCTTCTACAAACGTTTCCAAGCGTTGTGTCACCATTTCAGAAATGTGGAAGTCTACAACGGTGAGACGACGACTGCAATCACAGTCATCAGAGAACAATGGTCAAGGAACCTCTTATCTGACAGTTTTGGGGTCGCCCAAGAATTTGTAAGTAAATGATATTCCGGATGACGCTATCACCATGCCGGTCAAAAACTGGCTACTTCGTCGAATATTACACGTGGATTTGAGCTACCACTACGGAAAATGTTGCATTCAAGTACAGCTATAGTAGAAGTATCTTGGTAAAGTTTGGCTGGAGCGCAAACTGCCTAAAGTGCTTATTGCAGTGCCCCAAAACATATTATATATTGTTAAACACAATTTTCTTTCTGATCGAATGAACAAACTTTGTTCTGGTTACATTGCTCACCACCCTCCGTCCAAATCCCTTCTCACATCTCCGTTCGGTAAGTTACTGGACTGACGCTGATTGCTCTATTTGCTTAGTCAGACCTCACCATCTTGTGGCCACTCAAGTCTGATCCGTTGTCTACAACTTTCTTTGCCTTCTGATAGTGGCAGCCGGTGACGCACCCCAGTACGGATAGATACTCACTAGTTCTATACACTAAATGCTTCAAGTATTGGCGATGTTTAGTTGTAGCTTGGTAGCTAAAACAACTTAAAACTGTGATAAAACCACTGGACTTCGTACACAACGCATATGACTTTTGGAAGATTTATTCGACGAAAGCTTTGGTTCATTTGGTTGTAGGGAGCAGAGGGGAGAAACCTTATCAGTTCCGTCGATTCCTATTCATTGCGGGATAGCTGCGGGTTGTGGAATGAAGACGTTCCTCCATGGCTCGTCGCAGTTGCAGCGAAAGCAGCAGGATCCCTGTGATTCCAATAAGTGTTTGTCTAAAAGCTTCTTGAAACATTCCTACGAAGGTTCATCAACAATTTCCTTTGGTAAACTGTTTTACTCATTCACCACCCGGGTGGTCAGGGTGAGGTCTGAACGAGCATGGAGCTTTCTTGGTCTGAACAGATTCCAGTTTTGACCTCCTGTCGAGCAGTCGGCGTTGGAGTAAAAGAGCTGCAATAACTCGTTTTCGATTTCAGCAAGTAGGATGCGCCTAGCGTAAACGAGATCGCCGCGGCAACGGCGGAACTACATGGGAAACATGTTTAGCTGGTGAAGTCAGAGAGGGTAAGGAATATCGCGGAGCCCGAGGCACGTCTCTGGATGTTCTCAATCAAATTGCACTCAAACTTAAGGAGGGGAAAAACGTCTGGCTGCTCATATTCTATTATGGGACGTACACATGCAATGTATAGAGGTTCGAAGACCTCAGGAGTCATTCCGGAGTATGATCTTCGCAAGGCTCCTAGCAGTCTCTTTGCAGCTGCGGCCCACTTCATTGTGACCTGCGACGTCCTAAGCTCAAAGGATGCGATGATCACGAGATCCTTTTCCTGAGTGGTGTTCTTGAGAAATAATCCACCAATGTGGTATGGGTCAGTTTTACCGATTGGGAGAACCGCACATTTATCGCGACCGTAAATGTGACCAAAAACAGGATTGCTCATCGCTGTCTGATGTTAACTGTGTTGGCATTTAATACGATAAGCATTGCATGCGGTTAAACAGATTGGAACGTCTAAAGATGCATATGGTAACTGTGTCGATGCATCAAGCTGATGGATGCAATTTCATCTAAATAGAAAGTTAAAGTGTAATTTAAACCAATGCTAAGCTTCAGCGGAACTCTGGTGTCAAAAACATTTAAGCAGTAGAACGCAGCAAGGTCAGTTTCTCTACACTCCGTTTCGCTGTGATAATCTGTAGCTAAGTAAACAGCTTTTACCTTTTTATCATTGGGGATGACAAGGGTTCCAAAGGTTTTAATTTTATGTTTAATGCAGTGAACAGAGTATTGCTAGTTTCATGGATAGAACAAAGGTCAACGAGATTAGAGATGCATTCGACAACTAAAGAAGAGAACCAACAAGATTTCACTAACCTCACCCATATGGGATTTAAAACCTTCTCTTGCATTTTTGGATCTGAAAAGCTGTCCTTCACCACGTCTATATCCTTCCGAAGAGGAAAAGCTGGCCATGACGGTTTCAGAAGTAGTCACCGATACAGAAGAACTATTGCAAGAATTCGTGCCGCTTTCCTCCTCATTGCTCGGGGATTGTTGCGAAGAGTATATTATATCGGCGATTAGGAATCTGGAGTGAACATCCGGTCGGACAACTTGTAGTTCTTGGAGAAGCTCCGTTGAACACATTTCAATTCCTGAGATGCAACCGCTTTCACCTCGGAAAGCAATTTGGCCCAACAACTGTTATCTAACTCAGTTACAGTAAATCAATGCTGTTGTCACAGTCGAACTGTTGAAGTTAATAAATGCATATACATGATATATGCTCTCCACTCGAGTTGCGGCGCCCCATGAACAGCACCATCATTAGTACACACAGTTCATCCTCATCAGTAGGCTTGGATGCCACGTTCAAGGCCGGCGGAAAAGCAGCCAATCATAGCCCTTTCCTCGAGGTCGAATGAGCAACGAATCAGCAACTTGCTTAATCTTCCGACTGAAAACGTGTTTTGTCGAAAACTCCAGCATCATATGTGCAAGTCGTAGTTCGTTAGGGTCTTTAATGACTTCTGTAGCTCATCGCTGAAAATAGTGTGGTCAAATTTAGCAGTCGCAACAGCGGTACTTTTACGCCTTCTGGGTATTTCAAGATAAATTACAAATGTCCAGGTTGTGTGGTATCTACAGTACCATCACAATACTAACGATTTTTGTAGAACTTAATCCTTTCATTCATAGAGGTCACTGTAATGGACGGCTACCATTGGCTCGTTGCACTGCTGCACAGACGTTTTTCATGACCAGTGACGTATGTAGTCCACTTCAGAGGCATTACGCTGTATGATGTAACCATTACCAGGGGGTAGATATATTTTATTTCTACTGTGTAGTCCAGATGGCGGACAAGTCGACAGCTGGTACTTATAATTCACAGGCGTCTACTATTTCCACCGAATCTTTTGCGGAAAAGCATCAAGTGCGGTAAGTAATTGTATTTCAGCTACATATAGTGTTTAATGTTAAATAAATTATAATGTTTTTTGAGGCTGTTTATCTATCTTGATATCATTCTCTGTAAACCTGTCCACTGTAGTGGACTACATGCAGTAAGGTCATGGAATGCCATATACACTGATTACAGACATACATTCCGATATTGATAATAATTGTAAAATTATAATGTCCACTTCTAACTTTGCATTTGTTAGCTATTCCTTTGATTTATTATAAGATGGTGTATAATTCTTTTGTTGTTTATTGCAATTTCAGAGCATAATAGATATTTCAATGGATTCAGAATGTTCTTCTGTTGAGGACAGTGAAAGTTGCTTTACGTATGCGGCACCATGGAATGCCATCCTTCCAGAAGCATACCCCACCTCAGACAACGAATTTATTTAAGAGTGTATGAAGTGGCATAGAATCCTCCGGTTATGCATTTAAATAAATCAAACACAAATTATATGTGGACCAATAAAGAACAATCTTTTGATGGCTCTCTTCCACCTTTCACCAGTGAACCTACAGTAAAGGTGCACTGTGAAAATTCTGTTGATATTCTCTAAGGTTGCTGCATGAAGAATGTTTAGAACTCACTGTATACCAAAGAAATTTGTACGCGACACAATGTGGGGTAGAGAAATTGCGTTGGATAATAGCCGAGCTAAAGTAGTATCTAGGAATAAATGGTTGATACCATACATCAGGTACCCCAGAATAGGTACATATTGTTCGTCAGATGAGGGACTGAAGATGAATCTTAGCGCAAATTCAATGCAAGTGAATCTAGTTAAAAATGCTTCTTATTTACAGACAACGTGGAACCACACCCCAACAATACAGATAGGCTTTCAAGATCAGGCCTGTTGTTGAAAACCTACCAAATTCATTTTTGTAAGTAGCTGAAGCAGAAAAGCATCAGTCATTTGATGAACAGCTAGTCCTATTCAAAGGCCGAAATTTGATTGATCAATATTTGTCAAACTAGTTCAAACCATGGGGTTCAAATTGTGAGTTCGAGCTGGTAGCTCGGGTTATGTTTACCGATTCGAAGCGTACCAAGTAGCGTGTGGTGGAAGGGAGGCTCTTAGCGAATTTAGTGATTTTGCTGATATTGTCCTTCGTCTATACAATGATATTCATCATAAAGGCCACAAATTGTTCTTCGATAATTTTGTTAAAAGCTTCACCTTGCTAGAAGAACTAAAAAACACATGGAATGTGTGGCACTGGAACATGTAGTGCTAAGAGAATTCAGGGCGCTCCATCACTGCTGCCAACAGAGAAAGAAATAAAATAGAAAGACAATGGCACATTCACGTAAGTTACATATAAAGACAAGGTAACAGTCACCGGATGGCTTAATACTTCTTATATTCCAATTGTATTAACATATGCCGTACCTCATCTCCAAGACCTGGCACAGCGGTGGAGCAGGAAGGAAAAGAAGATAATCACCGTACCCCGACCCTTTGATGTAAAAGTAAAATAACCATGTGGGTGGAGTAGACCTCATGGATCAGTGTGTAGCACCCTACCAACAACGGCGTCGCAATAAGCGCTGGTATATCAGAGTGTTCTTTCATTTTATGGATATTGCAGCTGTGAACTTCTGATTTTAACACATGAAAGCTGGCAGCATTTTAACCATTTTACATTTCAAGGCTTCAATTGCCCGAACCCTAATAAATCTCAGTACACACAACCAGACAGCGGTCAATAGAAGACGACCAAGCTTAACTCCCTCTATTGTGAAAACGCGTAGCGCAGTCTGAAAAGCCGCAACAGAAGTAAGATTTCATAAAGGCAACCACTGTCCATAGCTGCAAAAGATCAAAAGTGCGCAAAGGCTATGATACACACTGCAAAAAGAAAATAAAGTACAATTATGTAGATTAAAATGAACCTCTGTGCCCAGCTTACTTTGCCAATTTCCATACCAAAATATGAATGTTCTAATCTCCGATGCATTCAGTCCACCGCAGTGGAGTTAAATAAATTGTAGACTAATTTATCGTACGATAGTGGAGTTTTATTTTAAACTCCTTTTTAGACCCCAACTCAATTAAACCATTTTATAACTCTTGTACGACGACTCCAAAAATTCATGCACGAAGAGGTTAATGTTTACTTTTGTATGATCAGCTCACTGATATCTTCCTCTTGGTTCGGCCTCCACTTGATAATCGGACATCAAAATTTCCGTTCAGATAACGGATTCAGTTTGACGGACCTATATGTCAAAGAACTACCATCTGAGGGAAGGTTATAAGAAAGCATGTATCATCGCAAAACCTATTCATTATCCCAAAAATGCCTTGCCACTCTGGTCGCTGCATTTGCGCAGATTGGGCTTTGAACGTTTGTAACTTAACAAATACCGAGGCAGTGATATGCAGTAAAACTAAGTTGATTAATTGAGGTTTGTCGTGGCCAGGTCAAAATCAGATAGTCGTCCACAAGCCCGGAAAGGCACTAGACTGTAGTTTCAACCTGTTGGGCTTCATCAGTATCGCGATTACATCGAATCCACCAGGTATCGAACTCACGACCAACAGAGGCTCGCACCGCCAGTCAGTAGCTTACGCCACTGAGCCACGGGAAGCAGCTTCGGACCGTCATGATTTACAAGCTAACTGCGATATATCGGGTCTTATCCTCCACTGCCATGCAAGTGACGAACATTTCAGGGGAGAGCGTTGGCACAGAAATACACAACGCCAAATAACAGTAGTAATGTACGATATAGCAGGTAGAAACTGTCAAGGTGGAGATATTTTGATGTAATCATGAGTAGAGATTTTTGTTATAGTTAACTGAGGTTTGTCGCAGTTAGTTTCAAATCAGATAGCCATCCACTTACCCGGAAAAGCACTAGATTACGGTTTCAAGCTATTGGGCATCATCAATAGTGCGCGTCCACCGGCTCCATCAGGAATTGTACCCATGACCACCAGCTTTCTGAACCGGCAGTCAGCAGCTTAAGCTACTGGGCCACGGGTGACAGCCTCGGACCGTCAGGATTTACAAGCCAACTGCGATATAACGCGTCGTTTCCTCTAAATGCAATTTCGTACGTAGTTTCTGTCAGCGGAGGTCGTGTATATCGGGGCCAACCCTCTCCACTGCAATATTCGTTACTTGGTCTAAAAGCGAATGGATACCCATATAAATACATTCCCAAACATTTGAAAGATAAAACCAGCGAGAATTAATGCGTGTTTTCTTACAAATGCTACACTGCGGTTGATGTCTTATCCAAACGCCTGAAAGACGCTATTGTGGAGAGTTATTTGCGGCTCGCCTAAGCATAGTATACTACAGCAAATCTCTACTCGCAAAACCTTTATAAAGACGGGCTGCTTCTGGTGATTCGATCAATGCCTGTTTGTCTGTACTCGTGTTCCTGTGGTGCACGATAAATGGGTCGTACTACGAGGCGGCTATCCCATAATATTAGGGAGCACACAACGAAGTAGTTAGACAAAAACAAATCGAAGTCTAGTAACAGCTCCATCCTGTCGCCCTTAGTAGAGTGCGGTAACGCAGGGACGGGAAACGATTTCAGCGTCATGTATACTATCGCTGAAGGTTCCTCGTGCGGATTTCGGAAGCGTCACCAATCCATTGCGGAAGCCATCTATAAACGTGACCTCAAGCAGGAGTTGTGTGCACAAAAACATTGTGTACCTCCTTTGCTTCTACTGTTGCCTACAACTGCTGCTGTCATTGCGCCTGTACATAATTTGTCACCTTCAATGATGCAGTGATTTTTTGTGTGGGTGCTGTAGAAATTAAACATTCTAATCAATACGCAGCTCAATCCGGCACCTTTAGTATCTTGACATCATCATGTTATGTTTAAGAAGGCTAAGAAACACTAGCAAGAATTCGTTACCCACAATCAGTCTCCCTTGGTTTATTCTATTTAATGGGCGTTTTTGGATTGCTATAAATCAGCATTTCCCATGATTTAGTCAATATGCAACTACCTAACTACACAAGCCAGTTCGTGCACAGAATATTCTTATCCAGCTTGTAGCCTGAGCTACGGTACAAAAATATTGATCATCCTACGGCTCATTAGAAATCCCCTCTGTTTAATTAAAGCTGTTTACCTAACCGACGGATTTATGTCAATTAGCTAGGTAAATGAAGGAACCGCCTGGCGTCAACCTCGTTATATATATATATATATATATATATATATATATATATATATATATATATATATATATATATATATATATATCGTTAACAGCATCCAGTTTCGGATTTGCCTGTCACTATGACCGGTCACAGGACGGCTGTGGCTACGGAGGGACCACGAGTGGCTTGTGCTGCACCACCCGTAGCTCCATCCACACAGCCCATATCCAGTGTAAACCCAAAGGAACTAGACCGGGAGACATGTGGATGAGAGCCGCGGTTCATTAACGGAGCCGGCCCACAATCCTTCACAGGTAAAAATAAACACGCTGTAAGTGTGAGTTTGAGGACGGGAACCATTCATGTGTTTACAAACTCAATGCATATGGGGCCTGGGAAAACTGAACAAGTGCAAGATATGGCGCCTATGTCCGCTATTAACAACTATCGCTTACACTTGAATATCGGCACAGCATATCTGGCATACTTTGTCATAGCATGAAGACGTGATAAAACTGTCAGCTGAACAGATGGATTAGGAATATTTCTGCATGACAAGATGGAACTACATTACAGTTTCTGTGAATTCAGAGCTTTTGAATATTTGCAGCAGGGCTAAAAACAAAGTCCGTGAATTACTCTTATTGCTTAGAAAAGAATACAGCGTTCACTTTGGCACAATGCAAAATCGGAAGGATTAAAACGCTTCACATATTCAATACGGAACGGTCATAAAATCAATGTTTGTAAAAATTGGGTTTCAGCTGGTGAACCGCTGACTTTTCAGTAAACTGCAGCAGGTGAGCATTAATATGTAAGTTAAGTGTCCTGAATGCGTCACTGTGAATTTGGCATGTAGGATAGTTAGAGATGTTTTCAGTAATAGTGCTAGCCGAACCTTTATGCCGTTCGTGACGCCGTTACTTGAAATATGCTCTAAAGTCATCACCGATAGCCTTCTCTACTTTGGGAGCATGCACTTTCTACAAATACGATAAACGAGGTAGAGATAGTGGCTGAGACCGGGGGCGGATGGAATCGATGTGGTGCCGATGGACTGCGGGTCAATCCGACGAAAGCCGAGTACACAGTACTGGTCCGGTTCAGTAGAAATCGGAAAAGCGGGTTGGTCATCCGTACGCGGAGTGGATGGCATACGCCTGAGATCATGGCAGCAACAAGGGCAGCCGTGTCAAATAGCCAGTCTTGGGATCGTCGACCAAATGGGCAGACAGACCAACAGACGCCACCGAGCAATCTACCTACGGCGGCAACGGAGAACCGCAGAGTAACCTTAGGCTCTGTAGGCATGGATCATATAGAGAACTAACACAAACCAGTAGGATGTGACGGACGTCACAGGCCAGTTAACGGGGGCCAGCGAGTGAACATACGACATCGAAAGACCGTACGTATCTATAAGTACCCATGAGTATTCATAATAATGACTTTGTGATCGAGGCCCAGACTTGCTTCTTGGTTCTCTGAGGGCAACACGACATAGATGATCCCTTGAGGCGGTAACTTGGGGGTTCGGCTTGTCCAATATTGATTTATATATGAGTTTCATAACTTGTAGCCAAAGCACAAGTTCGGCCGCGTAGTGACACCAGTTGACGGAGGTGGTGCAGAAATCTACTTCACTTTTTCCAACTCTAAATTATATCGTTAGAAGCACGTTTTCCTTTGCGCCTTCTGTCAGTCATTATAGATCATATTTGGTATGCTCAGACAAAAGCAGTGTGATTCAATGCTCTCTTGAAGTTTGGGGCCAGAAATTTTTTAAGCGGAGGTATTGCCCAGTCCAATTAGACAGCGTAACGCACCGCACGATTGGGTATGTACTTTGCATTCCATCTAATGTTCACATTCAAAAGATGGAATGTGCTACCTATTTCAACATCGAGAATTTGATTGCATGGTGGCTTTTATTTAAAACAACGATTAGGTGCGTCATCTGCTGAGAGGTGTCAGAGCAAATGTGTCTTTAGGGCATACATTAAATGAGTGCACATGCTGTAAGTAATTACGCTTTGCAGGGATCTCAAAGTATCCCATCAAAATGTCAGCCAGGACCGGTCCAAGTTGGTCGCCCGTGTTTCCAGGATGCTGGCTAGCTCCGCTGTTCAGTAAGTCATGGACTGCTCTAAAGGCCAAAATTCAAGGGAATCATTCAGGGCACCTAGCCGATACAGCAATTCTTGCCTGTTCCAGTTTACTGAAGATGCAACGATTTCCAGGCTAAAACCGAATTTGTGTATGCATACTGTGTTTTGACTAGTCTAGCGTTTAGGTTCTTTGCTCGTTTCAAACGCATTTAGCAATATTGCAGGTCGTTTCCTCTAATACCCAACACGATTACTTGCTTAAGGTAATCTAAAAGTGGTGTAAGTAATGTAAATTCCAAATCTATAGGTTGCCATTGACAGACTGGGGGCTGAGCAAATCATTTATGAAGCACAAGGGCTATACGTCGGGATTGAAGATAATCCAGCAAACAACAGGAAGGTGCAGTGTAAGAGAAATGTGACTATATATTGCCTGAAATAAGGTTCCTACAAAGAATGTTCTTGAGGAGGACAGTTGAAATTCTTCAGGTATAAGCCCACTCAAACAGCAATCTCCCAAAAGACCAAGGGTCCATCTGTGCATAAGGCAGGGTTACGTTGAAAACCATTTCTCCTCTCTCCACTTACTACATCCCCTTTCCCCACACCGTTTATATCCTAGCCTATTCTTTATATCTGTTAACGCAATGTTTCTCCATGACCGTACATCCTACACTTGCACGTGGTAAATGAGACCCGGGGGCTGGCTTGCTGAATTACCTCCACGTGGTGCCAAACGTATGGTTTGGGTTTATCCCGTTCCAGAGAACAGTTAGGCCGCAGTATTCTAGGACGTAGTGGCTTTTGCATGACAAGTTTTCTGCAGTGGAAAAGTACACATCTCCGTTTAACAAAAGCTTGATGTAGCAGCTGTGACTGGCCACTAGATAAAGTCCCTACCCCTTGCTGTGCTTCAGCGATGCATTTTAATTCAACAACTTGAGGCTGACTTTCCGGGTTGAACGGGCCCCAGTTCGCCAGCTCGCTGAATAAAAGACGTGTAAACCGAGCAATCGGTCGCTGGCTTTCAGTGGATGCGATTTCCTGACTTGTCCCCGCTGCCTTGCTGGGTGAAGTCCACTTAGTGAGCTTTACTTCGGCTTATGTAACTGGGAACTATCAAACCTACTGAGAAAACCCGTGGGTTTACGTCTTGCTGAGGCTTCCCCTATTACAGCATTTGTCGTCCGCCAAAGTCAACCACACGCCGTCTTTATGTGTTGTCAATCCCTGCTCCGTTGATTCCACTCTTTACACCGGTTTTGTCGATACCGGAAATGCTCAATCGAATGCCACAATACAACCTCAATCTTAATACTGATTGTCATGCTACAACGTACGAACACTTATGCAGATTTCGCAATAGGCCGGGCTGGTTCGTACCTCGGATGCTCTCGCCACTAACGTTTGCTGGGTTTCTGAAACCCGGTTTCAGGATCCCAACAGTGAACTCAGGCTGACGTCTCCATCTGATCGCGGAACCACATACGCCTGCGTCTATCCATTGCTGGAGAAGCAGCTACAGCAGGTGTGGCTGGTATTTAGGTAGCACTAAGTAAGAAAGCCGAAGCTGCGTCGCTCGCAATTCGGGTTCATGGATTATGTCGTGTCAACTGGCATAGTACGGAAACATGTTAATTTAGTTACTTTTACCTGCTCCCAAACTGGCTGCAGCCACGACGCCGTCAAGGAGGATTATTATCTCGAAGTTCACCTTCTTTTGAGTGAAGCGAACAGGTCCGAGGTCCTCACACTTGCTGGCAATTTCAAGGCATGGGTAGGTCACGTGCTTTCACAAGAACTCCACCTTGGGAGTTAACGCGCGCTTAACGAGAGACGCTCAGATAACGGAGACCTGCTCCACACATTGTGCGAGGACAGCCATCAGTTTCTCTCCAGCACAAATTTCGGACATAACAACAGACGTTTCGCAACCTGGCGCCCTCCGCCGTCAAAGCAGTTCTGGTCCCAGATCGACTGCCTCGCCATCAGTTTCGGTTGACGAGGTAGTCTACAGGACTACAGGTCATTCTGTTTAACCTACCGCGACTAAGGTTAATCGCTGGTTTGTGTGAACATCCACATGGGTTTTACCAGTCATCGGATAAGGTGCATCGTAGGATCGATACAAGCAGGTTAGTTGACCCCACTGTTCAACTGAGCTATCAAGCTGCGATATCAGATGGTCTCACATGTAATCCAACCCATTATGTTGAGGTGTTGGGCTTGTTTGCACGAAGTGATGCATTCCTCTGTCGATCGCTTTGTTGTCTCGTCCAACACCTGTTGTAAAGTTGGATCTCCGCTCGCTCTCTGGTACTATTTCACCACGGTCGAAATGTGCCACCAGTGTCAGCTTATAATTCTTTGCTCCAGATTCTCAATCGGCAACTGAAACAAAGCTTGCGTAATTATTGCGAGACTAAGTGATTTTAGCGAGCCTCGTAGATGGAGACTGCTACTCTCTCCGACAATTTCCGCAAGCTCTTCCACTTCATGCGGTTCACCGGCCCAAGTATGCCTGGTGTCAGCGAGTCTGCCTGTGAATCGGATGCGTTAAACATCACAAACCTGCGAAGACACGTATGGCGTTGGGCCGAACCTTTTTACTCCCCATTCAATCACCATCTATAGTCCGCTTGTATGCCAAGTACACCCAATTACATGCCCTGGGCCATTTCATTGGAACCACCTAACGTAGCGCAGATCTTCGTCGAGATTTGACACCTCATGGGATTCAAGTTTTCCGGCTCTGACAAACGTCCTCCGCAGAAGTTCAAGTTTGGCAGCCTAGCACTTTTCAAGCAGTTGACATCGATGTTTTCCAAGATATGACACGGAAAGAAGATTCCATTCCCTCGGGGTGGGTCAGTAATTGTGCCTATTTTCAAGAAAGTTGCTTGTACATCATGTGCCTATCACAGGGGAACCAGTCTCAAGCCGGTTGCTTCCAAATTGCTGGAACCCATTCTGCTCGGTAGACTATTCCCCATCCGCGATATGCTTTACGGCGTAGAACAAGCCGGCTTTCGCTCCGCATAGGATGTGTGGACAAGATCTTCACACTACAACAAATCATTGAACGCCGCCACCATTACAACTGGCCAACCGTTGTTGTTTCCTGAACATTCGAGCTACATTTCACGCTGTCGACTGACTTGTTTCATGGCATCATAATCTAAATAACTGAGTCCTCGGCAAGTATACTTTCATCATTCGGGCGCTTTACTTCCAATCGTTAGGTAGAGTGAGTGTCTATGGCAAGCTTTCCTCACCCTCCGCTATCATTAGTTGCGTGCAACTGGGGTTCCTGTTGTTCCCATTGCTCTTCAACTTTCCAATTGAGTCCGACTTGTTGAGATCTCTGGAGGGCTAACTAAATCTTCCAGATAATTGTCTAAATGACTTAGACTATCCTGATGAGATCGATCTGCACGCTGCCCATTCAATGAGCTTACAACAATTTTTGGACCATTTGTCGATTGAAGCGTCTGAGTACGTCATGCAGTTTTCTCTCATGAAGTGTAAAGTGCTACTCCAGGACTCGAAGTCATCTGCCCACTCACTTACCATTGAAGGAACACAGCTAAAACTGGTGGATAACTTTGCTTATCTCGATATTTGCATTTCTGCTGATGGCACTGTTCGGAAGGATGTATCTCTCCGCACCACCATAGCCCGTTCGGCATTTACCAATCGGAGTCATCTGTCGCATTTTCGGGACATTTCTCTCGCTTTAATGATGGGTCTACAACGCTCATTTCTGCTCGGTCTTGTACGGAAGTGGGTCTTGGCCGATTCGTGTGTAAGGCATGCGTCGACTCGGTCTCTGACAGCAAATGTTGTGATGGATACCCCATGTGCGTTGGCAACACCGGGTTTGTAAAAGAAGCATTTCGGCGACATGTATTGGGAAACAGGAGTGTTCCATTCAATCGCCTTGCTGTAGTGCGCCAGTTGTGAGGGAGATGGTTTGGCCACGTCCTACGCATAGCAGTCGATCGCTTACCACGGCGGGCCTTATTTGCTCGCACAGGATTGAATTGGAAGAGAAGGCGTGCAAGCGAGCCTACCAGCTAGCGACAAAGCATGAAATCGCTGATCTGTCACGCTATCGTCAAGCCTGTAAGGTTCCGTTCCATGGTTGGGAACCCAAGGATGAGGATTATCAATGGCTCGACACACTTGCTGATGAGACGCGAAACGGAACCAATGCAACAATAATATATGAAAATTTGGAATGCCAACTTTTGTGTGCTTAGAGCTGTAGCAATCGGAAATGACAAATAAATAAAGAAAGAAAGAAAAGCAAAGATTTCTCGACGTTTGTAGTTTTACTCGACTGTTGCGCTTTCTGTTACTTTTGTTCATCATGGTTTTTCGATGGCTGCATATATATAAATATATATATATATATATTCTCTGAGCAACAAGGATCCGGAAATACGGTAAACAGATTAGGTGCATGTGAGCTGGCAAGTAAAATGTGAACTGTGATTCCTTCTGAAAATTGTTCAGTGATTTCCACTTCAAAGAATCTTATATCAGCAACACTGCAGGCTCACAATTCTTAAGGATCCCAATACTCTGACTGCAAAGATGGAACTTAGTTGACATCTCTGGACGGCGATGATTGTCTAGGATTACAATTGTGGTTTAACGCAGTACAAGAGTGTTGAGTGGCTGCGTGACGCATATATTGATGATGCGCCTTTAAGGACCAGTGTGTTTGAGTGATTAGCGAAAATCAAACATGGCAGGCTGTCCTTGGATGATGAGGCACGGTGTGATCGACCTGTGGAGGCTACCACTGCAGACAACAAGGCTGCTGTGCAAGCGATGTTGGAGGTGGACGAGCGGGTGACTGTAGTACAGCTGGGGAAATGCATCGGGGTCGCACCTGGATCAATCCGCACTATTCTACATGAGAACTTCGGCCACAGAAACGTTTGCGCACTTTGGATACCCCGTCCGCTCAGTGTGAACCAGAAAGTAGCTCGGCTGAATTGGTGCCGCATCATGTTTGCCAGGTTTGAGGTAGATGCTGCAATCCTGTTTGAGATATCCTCCTTGGTGATGAGATCTGGGAGTACAGTCTCGACCGCAGACCAAGCAACAATCGGCTCAGTGGATAGCGGTTGGTGCGGTACCGCCTCGGATATCCCGACACGAACGCAGTGTGGCTAAGCAGGTGGTGACCGTGTTCGTGATCACAACTAGTCATGTGGCTATTGTACCGGTTTTACAGCAACGCGTAGTCACCGGCGACTGGTATGCCACCCATTATCTGCCATAAGTGCTGGAAGCTGTAGCCGGGCAACGTCCAAATACTCGAGCATGAGAGATCTTGCTGCACCTTTACAACGCACTTGCACGCTGATCACAAGTCGTCGTAGATTTTCTGGCTAAAAGACGCATCCAGGAAGTTGGTCACCCACCCTACAGTCTTTACATGGCTCGGAGTGGTTGTTTTTGTGTTCCCAAAAGTCAAGCGCATAATGTTTGAAGTTCAGCACTATTTTCCAAAAGATGCAGTAGAGGCCTTTATTGAGCTACCTGAAGGGTTACTAGCTTCACCATGGTCCAGTCGCGTCTCCAAATGGTGTGAACGCGTGCAAAGGTGTATGAACACTGATAGGGACTAATTCGAGAAAATGTAATGCATATTTCGTTGTAAACATTGAAACGTTTTGTACCTCCGGATAATTATTACTCTATCCTGGTATATATAAATGAGACCCGTGTTTACACAGAACAGTGGTTACAGTAGAAACGTTCATTGCCTTCTTACTTCAGTGCGGGTTCACCGCACTCTCTCTGACACTGCCGTCTCCCAATAGACTATAGTGCGCTCTTCTATGGTCTCCTGTCTCACCTTTCATAGCTGCTCCGATAGACTGAGTGACTCCAAACCTCCCTGAAGACCGATCGGCTTACGCAATAGCTACTGCTCGATATCTTCAAAATGGGAATCCCTTGGCTTCAGCCGCTCTAGTCACAACAGGCGTCAGGGACTAGGTGCAAACTACAGAAGAGGTGCCAATGTCAGCTTTCGCTGTGCACCATCTATCGACAAGATCAGGTGGAACTACGTTGCTTCACGCTCATCAGTATCAACTTTTCTGAGTCCATGACAAGGCACTTGATGAAAAAAACAGCAAGAACTTCTGAACCAGTGGAATTTTGATTGTGACCGAATCGGTGTTCGGTCTAGGTCGTTTCACTGGACATGTAATCTCGATGCACTGCTGTGTTTTTGTCGGCACACCGCCACCGGAATAAAGACGGTAGGATACCCATATAGTTGCATGGTCCTTGGAGCCAACACCAGTGGGGAAGAACGTTTTAAACGGCCAACACATAAGTAGCAATAAAAAAGCAAATTCATGCATGACACCTTAGATACCCGAAACCAACGTTGAAGAGACCTACGCTCATGATGTAAAAGAGTGACGAAGCATTCGTGATACTTCCTCTGCTGGGGACGTTGTCCTTCAATCTCAAAGCAGCCCGAGTCCTCTCTTAAGAATAACAGTGTTCCGACGATACTAAAATTTGTGGTTCAGTTACATCAAATGGTATTGAAAATTGTGAAGACTCCTTGCAGTTAGACTCTGCTATACAGCTACAACGAACCCAGGAAATCACTAGATGGCTGTTTCGAGCTATTGGGAGTCGTCAGTAGCGCACATCTGCCGAATCCCACCGGATTTGAGTCCACGACCTTACTCCTATGGGGCCGCGACTAATGCCACTGAACCATAGGTGACGACGGCGGACCAACATGACTAGTACCCAACTGCGCTATAGCGATACTCATACCCCATGGTCATGCATGTTAAGACCGGCTCCCAGAACTGTGACTTCCTTCGAGTAATGGGCATTAATCACATAATGCACTAATCTCTTTACCCGGATTAAATGTATTAACAAGAGAACCACCGTCAATCAGTATCATCTAGGAAGCAGCACCATACGGCACTCACTGTAAACACAATCACGAATCGGAAAATCATATATTCAAACTGACAATCATTGGCGACGCCGTCACCGGGCTGCGTACCGCATATGTATAGAGACCTTCGGTGGACGGTAGTCATATGGAGACTTGGCGTCGCTCTATCCACCGGTAAACCACCTAAAACCGTTAGGTCCCTGTCTTTCCTCGGTTAACATACCTTCACCCTATTAATACACAACTTTTCAAGTGCGTTGACACCTGAGATCATCATCATCATCCTCAATACCCGCTACCTAACGGTGAGAAGCACGGCTCTGCTAATGTGCAGCGAAACAAACAGATAAGATACTGAAAATAACATTGCAAAGATATTCAAAAGTCAACTACTATAAAGTTAAAAAGCACATTATTAATCTGCTATGAGAAAGTGACTGGAGGGAAAATCTAAGTAAGAGTGGGATTGACAAAGAAATTACAAGCACAGATGTCATTAGGGCCGACTACTAACGATGTCAGCGAGTGTGTCTAACCAAACATGTTCATCGTCTTTCGGACCCCAGCCAGGCAGTCGGAAAAATCCAACCGACGCCAACCTCGAAGTGAGAGATTTCATTTCTCTTGAACAAGTCATTCTCCTAGCCTCCCTTTCGCCTCTTCCATAAACACTCCCGGCGCAAACAGTGCACATCGCCCTGTGCAAAACGTGACCCAACCATCGGAGCCTGCTGCTCAATATAACGGTGCTGAGCAGTTCACTCACTCTTCCTGCACAAAATACGCGAGGCCGAGCACATTCATTGCCCACGCGGTGCTGCCACCAGACAGGGGATAACCTGCGAAGGCAGCTATGGTCGAAAGTAGCTTGCCTCATTATATCTGTCAAACTGATGGGCTTGGTTTCCCAACCAAACAAGATATTTGAACAGACGGCTGCATTGTAAACTCTGCCCTTCACGGCGAGAGTTATGTCGCGCCGACACCACAGGTGTCGCAGGTTGCCAAAAGCACCTCGAGCTTTCGCTCTCCGGTTCGTGGCCTCATTTTTAATCTCACTTGCGCTGTTATAACTGCCCAGAACCTTGAATTACGATTTCTAGTTTATCACCACCGAGTGTTAGCGCTGTGGTAGGTCCCTGCCAAGCTTTCAGTAGAACTTCGCATTTCGTGGGGTAAAGCATAGCCCAAAACAATTCACAGCCAGTGCTAATCCGTTCAGTGTTGCTTGGCACGTCTGGGTGCTGTCGCCGCCCTTCACTTTCTCCATCGGTGTGAGACAAGGATGTCGCTGTCACCTTTCCCATTCAACTTCGCTATTGACGAAGTCATGGAGATCGCGTTCACAGGACACGAGTTAGAAGGTGTGAAGCTTCTTCCAGGCGAACGACTTCTTGAATTGGAATATGCTGATGATATTGCCCTAATCTGTGGCATCTCTCAAACATGCCAAGCGGCACTGGACAGGTTAGCACTGGCTGTCAATCGTGTCGGGCTATGCATTGTTCTTCCGAAGTGCAACTTTTTTCTCCAAGATTAGGATGGATAGTCTCTTGCACTGACACTTGGTGAGGATCAGCTGGAAGTCATTCAGAAATGCAACTATCTGGGTACTTATATTAGCGCCCTTTGGATGGTAGGTGAGATCTGGAACCGCATAGCAAAAGCTCGAGGTGCACTGGGCAAGTTCCGACAGCTCTGGCGCCGGCGCGACATCACTCTCGCCCTGAAGGTTAGAGTGTACACTACAGCCATACCTTTGACCCTGCTGTACCGTTGTGTAACCTGCCCCCTAACATCAGCAGACATAAACAGACTAGTTACTTTCGACCATGGGTGCCTTCGCAATTTGGTCCACATCTGGTGGGAACACCGAGTGAGCAAGGAGCGTGTTCAATGTCTTGTTTAAGCCGTAGTAAAAGGAAATGAACCGCTCAGCAACGTTGTTTCAGACACCAGGCTCCGTTTGCTCGGCCACATGTTACGCATGCCAACCCACAGACTCCCGCGACGTGCGTTGTTTGCGCGCCGGGGTTGTTAATGAAAGAAGAGGAGAGGTGTCCAGGTGATGACTTGGTCGAGAGGTATGAAGGCCCTCACTTCGAAGCTGGCCTCTGTTGCAGCATCTCGGCTCCGTGGCGTGGGTCCGTAAGAGGATGAACACATTTGACTAAGACAAACTTGCTGACATGGATATGAGCTGACCTCAGTGGCGTTCGTGCTGTGAGTTTCTTTGTCCCACCCATCCCTCTTAGCCTCCTCGTCCAAGCACGATCTTACTATTTAGCCTTATATAATTTTGCACAGGAATCTTTTTTGGTGCACGGTAGCCGGCTGGTAGCTTACCGGAACGATGCCCGTC
The DNA here is from genome assembly GCA_944474145.2 of Dicrocoelium dendriticum. Lineage (NCBI taxonomy): Eukaryota > Metazoa > Platyhelminthes > Trematoda > Plagiorchiida > Dicrocoeliidae > Dicrocoelium > Dicrocoelium dendriticum. Next base: position 8,270,901 of record OX104071.1, read on the forward strand.
CGTTACTGTAGCTCATCTGACTTGCACCTGTTGAATTTTTCTCCTTTTTCTTCTGTGTATTGTGACACAGTAGCTGAGGTGTGTCACACCTCTAGCTAACGTCTATAAAGATGAGGATGAGGATTATATGCATGACAGTAGGTGGCCCAGGGAGTAAAACAATCAATGACCAATGGAGAAGTTGATAACGCTGACAGATTGAATTGTCTCTCAGTGTTCTGCCCAGCACTCCAAGCCTTTTGACAACTTGTGGATCGGCTGTCCACTCACGTCGCATATGGTCTCAACAACACAACGTCTTGACTGCCATACAACCATAACGACCTACGAAACCAAGCATAAGAAGATGGAGAGAAAGGATACTTACCAGAAGACCTTAATGAATTAAGCAAACATTTAGGTTCAAGACGCCTAAACCTTGTCAACAACATATCATCACATACAGCTGATTATCGTGCAAAGGTAAGGCGGCATCAGCTAGGGAGCCTCCTTGTAGCTTACAATACCTCGCATCATAATCAGACTTTAGGTTGCAGATAACTCAGTACCAAACACGCTTTAAACAGGCAATATGACTAGGAGACGGCGGCAGACGGGCCACTGGTATCGACTTCAACCCAAATCCTGTGAAGTCACAATCCGAATACAAGGCGAGTCACGTGGACGCCAGCCTGGAAAGTGAGACGAACCAACGGCACCGAGTTTAGTCCTCAGTGGCTTCGTTTCCTGCTGCCAAGTCAACTTTTGTCCAACTACAACCTTGCACCATCATACATCTGCCAGACATAACAAGACCGTCCTCGGTAAGCAGTGACTGGGCATACGTAGTATGTGACCAAGTCAACGCAACTTATTCAACATTGTCTTTAGATCTAAGAAACAAGCATGATTATCATTGCCTAGTACCCGCTTGCGCACATTATGATTGCTGACACGATGGTGCCATCCGACAAAAATAATGCTTCGCAGACAACGATGATCTGACTTGAAGGCATCCCAGGCACTCATATCGTAGGAGCAAAGTTTCACTGCATACATTAGGACGGCCCTGTGTGTGGCCTTCTAAACACGACCTTTAGGACTGCATGGAACAACTTTCTGATGCCGAAGATGCAGCAGAGTTAATAACACAGCTCTGGTTTTTGTAACATGTGATTTAACTGCAATGCTCATGCGCCCATTGTCGCTGAAGCAGCTGCCGAGGGAAGTAAACTGATTAACTGCCCCCAGTTCCGCGTTATCAAGGGTCAAGGGGTCATTAAATGGTTTGTGGTCTTGCAACAACACTTTTCACTCTGAAGGTGCATGCCAAATGATGGGACCACTCTAGAGAGGATACGCGGGGTTGTATGTGCCGCCCCAATAACGTTAAACAACAAGCCAATATCATCTGCATAAGCAAGATCGACTAACATTTTACCAGGCAGCACTACAACACCTGCATCGTAAGATTCTGCAAAGGAACATCCCATGATGGAATCCAAAAGAAAATTGACCAAAAGTGGGAAGACTGGACCACCTTGACGAACACCATTTGCTGTCGGGAAGATATTCGATAAGCTCCTGTAGACCCTGACGTGGCCAGTCGTGTGCGAGTGTTTGGCACGTAACCCATTCACATATTTCATGGGAAAGCCCTACAAGCTAGTATTTCGAGCAGAAGACATAGATCGACTGAGTTATACGCACTATTGAAGTCGAGGAACAGAGCTATTTTGGATCTGCGGTATGCGGGGCGCTGCTCTAGCGTCTGTCGCAGAGTGAATATTTGATCTATATAGCCCCGTCCAGGGCGAACATCTGTGTGTTATTCCTTAGTCCGGCGTTTCCGTGACGTAGTGAGTAGCCGAACGAGAATTGAGGCCAGTATGTTTTTCCCCCTCTGGTTTTAAGTTAATACCCCCGTGGTTAGCACATTCGGTGCGACTGCCCTTCTTGTGTATTGCCACTATAATCGATTCACTCCAGTTAGCCGGGATGGTTTTTCCTTACAGATATGTTCGATAAAGGAGGTCAGTGCTTTGCATAGGACCTCACCACCGTCCATAAACGGTGCAGGTGGGAAGGAATCCGGAGGAGGAGCTAATGACAATCTGATCTATTTAGGTCCGTTGCTGGCCAGCAACAGGATGACGCCAAGTAGCATTTCGGAGCCCAATGCGGCTAAAAGCTGTGCCACTAAGAAACAGCCGGGGCTCCGCAAGCAGCTATAACACATGCTCTAAGTTTTCTGTCCCTTCGAACTTAAATCCATACCTACAACCTAGCTGAAGTTTTGAAGAGCTCAAACAACCCACTTGCGAATTCTTATCCTCTGCAAAAACAACGATGTCTTAAATGGTCACACAGTGAAGCAGGTTGTACAGTTCGTGCTAGAAGAGGTCCTTAGTGTCCTCGGAATTGCAGTCGGTGAGTAGAAAACAGGAAACCACGAACAAACAGCGTGTGACGAACAAATCCCAGTCTGTCGGATTCCACCGACTCTCATCAGCTGACATTTTTACAGCTTGATTAATTGGACTCTTGATTGTTTTGCTTCAAATCCCGTCTGACTGAATTGATTAGTTGGCTGTGTGACTGATTGGACACCAGTTAATTGTTGCCGGCATTTGGTCTTGTTTGGACGTCCGGTTTTGCTTCGAGAACAGAACTATTGTACATTTTCTGGTGGACATTGTCAAGGTCTGTATATAATTTGTTGCCTTAACTCTGTAAATATTGCACCGCAATGCACTTTTGGCCTTGAAATCTGAATTGATCCGGGAGTCTTACGAGTCGCTTGAATCCACCGCCGAGTTACCAGTAACACAGTGTCTATATTAATTCGTGATTCGGTTTTAGTTGACGTCGCCAAAACAGACTGCACACAAACGGCTGTTCTATCAAACAACCATTACTAAGCCCTGAAACTGAGAAAGAAACGCGCCTCGGCTTGACCAGTGAGTGCCACATAAGCGGCTCCGGATACGTGTAACCAATAGCGAGTGGGCAAGCTGGGCGCAGTTACTTCAAGAACCATGTGAGGGTCATTGATCCTAGTTTCAGATGCGCAACACATTACAATGCCTTGTGTGCCCAACCTGAGTGCTAGTGCAGTCTGTTTATCTCTATCTTGGAATGCAAATGTTGAAAGCCGACTAGGAAACGGGCCAGCGTAGCCCTATTAGTGACTGTTGCCGATAGGTATCCTACGGTGATGCAGGAAGGTAGCTTTAAATGATGGGACTTCAGTAGCAATGCGGTTGCTGAATGACAGCTGGGCGAGAAAGCTGAGTGCCAACGCCCGCGTATTTGTCACCTATCGTGTGTGGGAAAGTCCCTGCGAGCGTGTTAGCAGGACCCAGCCGAGAGTTGATGAAATCGCGCGTGTTACAGTGAATTGCGTAGGCGGACGAAGACTGGAATGCGTGAGCAACACGACGAACGATATGGATGGAACGGACAAGTATGTGTGGATCGTGGGCGCATAGGCAAATCCGCATTGTGATACCGACTTATAAATATGAGCTTTCTTTGCCTTAATAGAACTCTGGTCTGCTGAGTACTCTTCTGTCTTCCTTCCGGTCGGGTTTGCCAAGGCGTTAAACAGAGCAAGCGTAAGGGGCAAATTTAGCAGCAGGCGTAAATCAGTCCAGTCAAGAGCGGGCACAGCGTTATAACACTGAAAACTGTGACTGGAATTCTAGAAGGAAGCTTAGTACTGGAGGTTGGGAGGGGAATAAGAGAAACCGATGGAAAATATAGGTGGGAGGCGCAGAAATTAAAATTGTTTTGCTTATCCGCTCTGCTGTACGCAACAGATCAGGCGAACCCTGATAATCTGCGCGACAGCCGATGCAGGATTCGAGAGAATTTCAAAGAAATACTCATGCTGTTTTTGAGCTGCGATACTGTAAGGGTTCCCAGAACTAGACAGGAAAATGATTAGGGCCACTTTCAAAGTCCTTGGCTTAACAGAATGACCGCAAGGCAGCGAGGAGGCGGCAGTGACTTAGTTTTACAGAAATGGACGCCATCCCATCACAAAACTCCAACCTGGAAGACCAGGAAACTGAGTTTGTCCAAGCAATAACCACTGATGAACCAGGCAGAAGCAGCTCTCAAAGCGCCCGCGGGCACCAGTATAGCTCAGTAAGTCGAGGAGTTACACAAACCGTCGCACTACATGAGAATTCAGTCTCGTTGCGAAGATGACCCCAACGAAGTCATCTTTCATGTACACTAATGTTCATTGCACACTTAGCAAACCTCTGCATTGTGACTCTATCAGAGACCAAAGACATATGATTTCAACGCTTTAGCTCACACATGGTTACGCCTCGACATAACTGATATGGTGGTTACGCTGCCAGACATCCATTGTTTAGCATGACCGACCAAGTAAAGAGGGTGGGGTGACTAAGTACTTCTCCATTGACCTCTGGTGTCAGGCCCCGGTGGATGCGGTCAACATGGTACAGAATTACATTTATTGTCATTTAAGCTTACGAGGCAACGTTTGCTTGGTGGCTGACGTTAACCGCCTGAGATAGACTTCAGTCTGGTATACCCAATGGGGTGAGTAATAAACAAGCAGCACAGCCAAATTCTCATCACTGACGTTTTCAAAATCTACGCTCTGCATTCCCAGTCGGTCCTGGAGAACAACACAACGGAAGCTGCAAGAGCTTGCCACCAGTTTGCTGCTTTTCGGCCATATTAACACTCCGACATGATTGGAAGGGACAGGATGTCTACCAACGAAGAGCTCATGATCAAGAGCATGTTTATCAACAACCCTGTAAAGCACATTGATGATACAACCTTGCTCTTTATGCACACCTTCTATGCGGAATACCCCAGGGAGAAAATGCGAGCAAAGTGGACCATAAAACGTTACGGCACCTGAGATAAGCTGACTGAACGAACAACTGGAATCTTTTAGTCTTGGATATAACGAAGATTAAATGGGGAATTTTCGTTAAGTTTAATACACTGCTTCTGAGGTACCGGAAGTGAAATTATTCGTTTCAGCAACCTGGCCTCGCTCGTACGTCGTAGGATAGGTAAGTAAATGGCAAGGTTGTCGCAAACAGAAGTCTAACGCAAATGGTGCATCCACCCCTCGAACTCAATCATTGAACACATTCACTCAGACAGTGGCGCAAGCCAACCAATCACCGGTGACTCATTGCCATTGAACCTTATAAGCTAACACTTATCCTACACTAACTTGCCTTGCCTTAACTTGCGATCCCGCTCTATCAATACTATCGGCCCTATCCATGACCTATTATTCTATCAAGCTACCGAGGGTAGCCTAGGTTATAACAAAGTTGCATTGCTGCATGACATGCTCACAAAATCGATCCGAGCCCGAAGAACCGGAGGAAGAATTACTTTGTCCACCGTAACCATTGTACGCAACTTGTACACGAGGACAAAGTGAAGTATCAGCGGTGAAGTATCACCATTTCTTTCTAACCATGATCTACTGTACACGCATTTGAGTTCGAGTTCCCTTGGCAAGATTATGAAGCGAATACGTTGTCTACTCATAGCGGATGGACAAACCCAGACCGCAAAGTAGCGTTGAATACCCTGCAGTGTTTCGTGATATCCTGACCCAATAGAACGTTACGTGTCACCAAATAAACTCACATGCATCTACTTTACGGTAGACAATGTGGAAATAAGGCGGTTATTTATGCGCCCCACACAACTCCCTCGGAAGTGATAAGATTCGCTCCAAGAAGCTTGCCCAGCAGCTAAGGATTTGACTGAAAGTTGGGCGTGCTTCTTCCAGCATCGCCTTGACGAAATGCATATACCTGCAGCAAGGAAACATGGGTTAATAACTCCAACTTACAAAGGAAGCAGTTGTCCCGACCCATCAAAGTACCGTCCAATGAATCTTCTTCCAGTGCTTTCAAAAATCTTGGAGGCTCTCATTGCTGATACGCCCATGTCTTACTTTGAAGAACAAGGCTACATCGCGCAAGAGTAACATGCCCTTCCCTGGGACCGATCATGCATCATCATCATTATCAATAATACAAGTTAGCTGAAGGTGAGAAACAAGCCTCAGCTAGGTTGCCGCAATACAAAATGATAAGACATAAAACATTTCCGTTTTTTTAGAGGGAAGATAAGCGGGATGGAGAGGGACAAAGAAACTCAAAACACAAACGCCATTAATGTCGCTGTCTGCCAGGTCAACAAGTGTATCCAACTAGACGTGTGCATCAACCTTCGGACCCCAACCGACGCCAAATTCGAAGTGAGAGATTTCATTTCTCTTGACCAAGTCACTGTTTGGCCTCCCCTCCTCTTCAGCCATCCACACCCCGGGGTGCAAAACGCACATCGCGGGAGTCAGTGAGCTGCAATGCGCAACACGTGGTCCAGACACCGGAGCCTGCTACGTGACATAACAATGCTGAGCGGGTCACAGGCCCTTCCTGCACCAAGTACGCGATGCCGAACACGCTCATTGCACACGCGCTGCTGCCAGCAGACATGAACCAAGCCACGAAGACATAGAAGATCGGACATTAGCAGAATCTTTACGTCTGTTAACTTGACCGGCCAGGTTTCAATGCCGTACAAGTGTATGAACTGATGGCTGCATTGTAAACCTTCAGGGCGAGAGTGATGTCGCACCGGCACCACAGGTGTCGAAGATTGGTAAATCGCAGCGCGCTTCTCTTATACGGTTCGTGATTTCATCTTCCATCCCACGCGCGCTAATATGGCTGCGAACTTCTTAAATTTCTGGACGACGTCACAGCCAAGCGTCAGTGCAGGAGTGAATCCCTACCAATGATCGAGAAAGACTTTGAATTTCGGGTGTGTAACGCACTGTCTCAAAACGACTGACAGCAGGTGCTAATTTGTCCAATGCAAGTCAGCAGGTTTGGGAGCTGTCATAGACAATGTCATCGGCGTATTCCAAGCCAAGAACATGCTCACCAGGTAGCAGACCCAAAATTTTCAAGTCGTGCGCAACGAACGCTTATTCCATGACTTCATGAATTGCGAAGTTAAATGGGAAATGTAACAGCGGGCATTCATGTCACACACCGCTGGAAATCTTGAGGTGCGGTGACTGTTTACCACAAACCAACACCGTCCTGAATTATTCGCGTGAAGCGTCCGGATAATGCTTACATAACCATCGGTCACACCTTTCCTCAACAGGCAGTCCCAAAAGGCATATTAATTCACCAAGTCGAAGGCCGTTTTGATGTTGAGAAACACGACTACGGTGGGTCGTCACTAGACATGGAGGGACTCCAACAACTGACGCAAACTAAAGATCTGGTCGACGCAACCACGATTTCCACGAAATCCGGCCTGCTCTTCGTGCATTTGACTTTCACTGATGTCCGTCAGTCTACGGAATATGACAGAGGCAAGTAGCGTAGAGACAATAAAGGTCAGACTGATTTCTCTGTGACTGCCGCATTCTGAACGGGTGACTCCCTTGAATAGAGACTAGAAAACCGAGCGGCTCTGGTCTGTTGGAAGTATTTGTTGCCCCCGTAGCTTCACTGATAACTTATGTAAATCGTCCAACAGAGCTGGTCCCCGAATTTGAAGTAGGTTGAAGGAAGTTTATCTGCTCTAGCGGCTTTATTCAGGTTCGACTTTCGCTCGTGAGAGCGGATCCAATGGGACGGCCCAGGGGAAGGACGATCAATGACCAATAGGAAAGCTGCTAACTTTGATTAAACTGCTGCTCAAATTGTTAGGCTCAACTCTTCAAGCAATTTGACAAGTTGTGGATCGTCTGTATACTATCCTCACGTATTGCCTCTCTAGCACCAGGTCTTCTGTTGCTCGTTTTGTGTATCAGCAGAATAACTTCCGATAGTTATGAAGGACAGCGACTTTCTCCATCTCCGAGACGCAATGAAACCGCCAGACGTCCCCGTCCCTCCTCAGACTAGCACGTAGTTTCGCTCTGAGATCTCTGTAGATCTCAATGTGCAGCTTCCAGCTGGGATGTGTCGACCAGTAACCAGAAATTCCAGCGACTGAATAGAGACCCAAAGTCCAACTTGGCAATTTGATAATAATATATCGCTAATGTGCAGTCAATTATCTGTAACTGTATTCAGTGGACTTTCACCCAGCCTGGATGCCAAGCTTTTTTGCCAAGCAATCAGAGCACCTAGCTTTGCCTGTTGGCTGGTGTCTATACGCGCACAGCGAAGTTGCGGACGTCAGCCAAAAGGCACACGCAGCTTGACACAACGAAGTGCGCGGTCAGAGTCCTCGCTCGTGCACCAAACTGATCGGCAAGTTTGGACACAGCCTCTCCACCATTAACAGATCGCGATGTGGTCGATTTGCATCTATGGCTGCTTTGAGGCGGGTGGACTCCATACCATTTGTATGGGAGTGTTGTGTTGAAAGCCAGTACTCCCAAGAAAGGAATGAGCATCTTCATATGGGTATGGCAACCGTTCACAGTTATCATTACGGGAGCCTACACCGTGTTGGTCGCTCACATAAAGCTTTTCTGTGGAAAGTTTTCCAAACTGGGCGTTCAAAGCACCATCCAACTTCACAGTATTCGTACTATTTCTGTAATGAAGAAGCGCGCTAAATTGGTGGTAGAAGATGTCTTCCACCGAATCAGCGCAACCATTTGTGAACGCATAGGCCGCAATGACAAACAGGCAATGTTTGTCCCCGCTCGACTCCAAAGCAACAAATGAGCCAGCCAATCTGACCGTGCACAACCGGCTGTTCATTGGCATCGAGTCAATAAGTACAGCTTTAGCTTGAGGGCTCAGGGCAACGCCCACATCAGTTTGACCTTAACTGGAACCTGCGTTATCACAGAACAAACTCTACAAGAAAGTACCATCAGTGCTACATGTTGAGGATTGCAGGGTAATCACAGGACACCAAACTTGCACGCGGCTTTCTGATAAACAGCAGATATGGGTCAATAGGGTCTCCAGTGTTTAGGAAAGTGCTTATTCTGCGTCGAACTGTGCAAATCTCTCACTCTGAGGTATGCCAGTCTTAGTGAGGATCCAGGTCTCCAAAGGGAAAGGGATTACCTGACATTGTCTGCTTTGTTAAACGTAGACTTGTAGACTATATTAGTGCGACGCCCATTGATTGCCTGTGAGTTGAAACTAGAAGATGAATGCTTATGCAAGCAAAATAGAGGTGTCCATAATTAGGGGATATAACGCGGAGAGGATAACAGTGAAGGCGGAATGCGGCGCTAAAGATGAAAAGGCGAAGAAGAGGTTAAAAATAGACCGGGCAGCCTTAGCAGTAGCATCTTCACCCTTATCCACCCTGTTCGATGCAGCAGATATGGCGCCATGTCTTATGCTCCGCGACAGTCAGAGCATCAAGCGATTATTCGAATCAAAGGTCACTGTATCGCATTGCGTGAGATAGATATTTTCAGGTTGCCTAAGCCTTTGAATTCTACAGAGGCAAGCTGCTGGACTCCCGGAAAAGGTGGGACAACATCTTTCGATTAATTAGAGTTCAAGCAAAGTCATCCAGTTCCAGATGTTCCATGAAACGAACGCAAGGAACACTTACTAAACTCGGACGAAAACCGTAAACCAAACGAGGAAAACTCGCTTTTTGTTCACGGTGTCCTCGTTACTAGGATTAATAACGCTCCATCCACCAACTACTCCCAGTCGAATATGTGCTCGCTAATTTGATCGCAAGGTTGCGATGATGGCTCCACTGTAAAGGTACATGCTGGATAAAGGTAAATGTATTCCAAACACATTGTAAAGAAGGTGATGGAAAAAGGGCGCAAGATGCTGTCATCTGAAGTACTTGGAAACTTGATGGATACGACGTGAAAAATCGACGAGATACCGTTGAACACGCAGCAGTTGTGTGCGACCTCGTCAGTATGTCGCTCAAGGCCACCTCAGTACACATTGGCCTTCCACTTCGTGGAGTCTCGTTATAATAACTGAAACATATCTGAATACTGAGATCACTGATACCGAGATAGCCCGGCTCGATATGACTTTCCTATGAAACGATCGACATAGTAGAGGAGGCGGGGTGCTCTTGTATTGCCGACCTGAGTTAACCATCAATATCATCGACGCTCCAGATACGCAAGTTTTCGATTCTCTATGGTGCTGCCTGGATCTGAAACGTAGTGATGGGTCTACTTTCAATAATATACAGCCCCCTAGGGTCCACTCTGCAGATTGACTACCGCCTGCCGTCTGCTATGAACCGAATCCTGGCACGGTCATACCTTCACGTTCATTTGGTAGGTGACTTCAGCCTGCACCTACCCGAAATCTCAGCTTCGCTCAGCGAGTACTTCAAAGCGGAATTGCGAGAAGGAACCACCGACATACCGCTGTACAAATACTTCACTGCTCTTACGCGCTTTAGTGTTGGTGACGTATCATCTGCCTTAGGCATGGTGTTCACCAACGACGAACCAATAATCGACTCTGTAAACATAAGTGCACCGCTTGGCCGTAGGATTAAACGACGCTGCTCTTCTGCTCACATCTGCCATGCGGAAAACATCTGTGAAAACAGTGAGGACGTGTTTGTTGTCACGCGTTACGGTACACCGTCTGAAGTCGTTAAAGAAACCAAGTGGCCCTTCCCAGCTTACCACCATCCCGTGTACTGAAAAGGAATTGTCGCCCCGTTCACCGACCTACCCCAAATGCGCCTGGAACCAAAATCGTTCGCCCGAAGCATATTATGTCCTTCATGAGGAGCTGGACAAGAAAATGCGCAGTTCTAAGGGATTTGGTCTGGCGCACTTATAAGTCAAATTAGGTCATGTATGTGCTTAACGAACCCACGAATGGTGAAGATTCAGCTCTAACACACATACACACACACACCACAGACAAGGAGAAATACTGAAAACTTATAGTGCATAAGGATAGATAGAAAACTAGTCATTAAAAGAACAAAGAACAAATTTCATTGAAGTAATATGTCAACCAGTTCCTGAATGACTAAATTTCTTTCATTCAAAAAACGTGCCCTTTTACTAGGGTATATAGTATAACACCTTTGTTCGAGGAGATTGATACAATCTTGGACAAAACTCTGTGGATGTGATGGCTAATATCGGTACGTATTTTAGATGCAAATTTGTTTGACAGGGTTGGCTACTATGAGGTTAACAAGTTTCAGTCTTGAAGCGCCACTACATCGGAATAGGTGCTTCACTGATCTGGCAATTACTTTAAGGTCCTTGTTCAAGATACCAGCAAAAATTGCGAGAGAGCAATAGGTCCAGCAGGCTAACTCACCTGTATTGACAAAAAGCTGTATCAAGAAGCGAGGTACGGAAGAAGACCTGAGACGTGTAACATAGATTTGGAACCTACTAACTTTAACAACTGCTTCGTTTGTGTGAAGGGACCACGTAAACCCACTGCTCAGTGTCACTCTCAGGTATTTTACTAAAGTGGAGGAGACCCCACATCCATGTTTGAAGTAAAGTTGCGGGGCACTGCGTTGGGATTTGTTGGTAGCGATTTCCGTTGAACAGAGTAAAAATAACATCTTGTATTTTGAGGGGTTTAACGGTAGGCAACGGGATTTGGACCAAACTGTTAGACTGTCCAGAAGGTTGTGTACTTTGAATGATGACTCTACGTTTGGATCTTGGAGGCTAAAGATTACGTCGTCCGAATACTTCAGCAAGATGGCTTCTGCGGGCTAGGTGATTAAGGTGTCTTAATTGAAACCTAAGAATTGGTAAAAGTTGGGTGCCCGAAGAACTTCAGAGTTCGTGCTGAGTGAAGAAGCAATTTTTGCCCAGGTTAATGGTCATCCGAAAACCGGCTCCAGTTAAACTTTGCTACATGCAAAGTTCTGAACACACGCCATCCGTGTACTCATGAATATCGACTAGGAGTGCAGCAGCTGCAACATGCTACGCAGCAAAGAGACTTCAGAGTAATCGTGCAGTATCACCTTGGCTGCTCAAAACAGGCCAAAAAGACATCCAGAATACTAGTTCACACGTTGTCCTCCTGCGAAGGTCGTTCGGGATGTTCGAGCCATTAAGCATTCCAAAAATGCTGAGTCCCAAGCAAATTACGTGATACAAGTCTGGCGATGTTTGTGTAAACCCAATATTGTTTGCGCTCGGACCTCCACAAACTAGGACAACAAAAATCGTTAGAGTACTGTTTCACCTCCCCACCAATACAAACTACAAGCCCTAAGCTTTTACGGCACCGAATACTGACGCATGCGAGGCGGTTTCAGTATGGGGTACTAAATACTAGTTAGACCCAAGCAAGGCTGTCACGATGTAGTCACAATACCAATCCACCGTCACCAGCTAAAACTGACCACACACTACACTCGAATGGATTGTCGACGAAACATTTTCTCCCTTCGGTTATCTAGAAGCTGACACCCTTCTTCTCCTCATGTTGTTTTTGACTGTACATTACAACTGTTTAACAAAACGGATGGTTTATATCCTATCTCATTTATATTTTGTGACAGTCTGTTTTCTTCAGAAAACGAATAAACGAAAAGTATGCTCATCAGCCTTATCCTCCTGGTAGCAATGGGCACACCAACATATATGTTCATGTCAATAACTCGGTGACTTACCCTAAATCAGAAGTTCCCTTTTTCCTGTCACTTTGAACAGCCATTTTATGATCTCCACTTCGGTCACCCTATGGGACTCCTCAAGCAACCGCTTTATTGCCCGTCATAAAGCATTGTTCATTATGTATAGACAGGAGAAATTTTAGGGTTCGCTATCAAAGCTTTTGATACAAAACCTGACTGCAAACAGCGGGATTTCGGCGCTTGGCTCCAGTGAGTCCAATTTATAGAGTAAGCTGCCACCATCACTCCAACCCCTAGCTTGGAGATCCAAAAGACTAGGGTTTTCTGGCCTCTAATCACTGACCAATATGGTATGAGTGACTCTGAAGGTGCATAAAGCACAACCTAGCGTAGCACAATGGACCGCCGAGACACATAAACCATTGTACCACTTTAAGGTCCAGTCTCGTCGCGATGGAACTGATCAGGAACTTTCAATCTACGGCTAGCATGGGACATCTGTAAGGAAATAGTTGGTGTTGGTGTAGGGGTTGAAGCAGTCTACCTCGAGTTCTCCAAGGCACTCGACCGGTTGAACCATTGCATTCTGCTAGCCAAGTTTCAGGAATACGCATTATTAATACCCTTCTAACAGCAACATCCTTTTGCACAAGCGCTTGGAAGTAAAAATTCGCCAATCCGTATTAAACTTCATGCAAGCGGAGTGCAGTGATCTAGTGAACGTAATTAGACCAATGGTTTACTCTGCGCTAACCAGTTCAAATTTGGCGGCTGATCGAAGTGCCGAACCACACGCACAGTGTCATAACAACCTCGGTAAGATGAATAAACCCTCTCACAAGAATTGTCATTAGTTTAACTAAATGTGGGCTGATCCAATTACGACACCAAATAGTTCCCATTTGTATGTTAAAAGAGAAGGATTTCCGGCGTTAAAATAGTTAAAAGACGGTATGCTGGTTCAGGGATATATTTTGTTTTTGCGACGCAATCAGAAATAGCAGTCAAAGGGGCAGAGAAAACTTTGACTCTCATGTAGAGTTTTTGGTCCTTTCAGCCCATCTCATTTTACTCGAACTACTTTTTGCATCCACAAATGGTAAGTGTGTTTCAAGCATCGCAACCATGGTGCCATCAAGAGCTTTCTGTCCTTGAGATTCTCCACATCGGGTCCCCATAAACGGCATAGGGCTATACCACCTAGCTCAGTAAGAGTGAATAAATATGCTGGGATTTTTCGTTGGAGATTATTAACGTTTATCTGATGACCTTACCATGGTTGATCAGATTTTAATCAACACCAATCTGTTTTAACTGAGAGGCCGTCAATCAATATTTGCAGAAAATACAGCTAGCAAAGATGAAGAAGGAATGGTATCTCGTTCGTGTTTGCCACACATAGAAATCCCTCAAAAAACGTGTCATTTCAATTACTTCATTGGCTGTGTCCCATGATCGTGTCGACAAATCGCTGGTCGCATTACACCACATCATACAAACGCACATGAACCAAACACACATTCGGAAAACAATACCGCATCGATGCACACCCATTTAACAGGGAAAACCAAAGGTGTCATACACTGCTGGCGGAGCTCAATAGCCTAGTGATCATGGCGATAGCTGCCAAGCACTATGCGCCGAGTTCCATTCCGAGCTCCGCTATCTCTACCTGATGAGTCTAAACAAAGACGAAACCGTCGGTCGTGAGTGCTGAGATGGGAGAGAGCCACTTCGAAACCTTCCAAAGGTGTTGCAATTTCAAATTTCATGGCTTTATATGTGAACGATTCGGACAGGTCAAATTTTGCTCGGTAAGTTAACTGCTTTTGTTGTTCCTCTTTATTTTTGTTGTTTTTCGTTTTGATACCCATAGCCGATCATCCTACGGGATATGATAGGCAGTAGCATTTTTATCCAAATACTCCACGGATCATTGTGGACGCCACTCTAACGGAATTACAGCATGTAGCATGTAAGTTTATTGCATTCATTCAATAAATAAATAACTTATTCTCGTCATTGCGACGCACATCCTGAAGGGCATGATCATGGAACTACAGACATGTATGTATTTGGAAGTAGCCATGTTATGTGCGTATGTAAACGTGACTCTGTGTGTATTTTTGTTCACTCGGTTCGCCATCAAAGGAGAGGAATCAAAGGAACGCTTCTAATCAGATGAAGTTCGTGATGTGTGAATGATCCTCCGAAAAAGGGAAGAGGCAGGGACTTTATTTAGTGGCGATACACATCCGCCACGTCACAGTGCTGTTAAACCGATATCTGTGGTTTTTATGGGGAGAAAGCTTGCCAGGCGAAATCCCAGCACATCCAGGAACACTGCTGCCGAACCATTTGCTGAAACGGGATTAACCCGAACCACCCAGTTGGCACCACTGGAAGGTTGTTCGGCTAGCCAGCTGGAGAGCATCTTCGTTTCATTTCTCAAACGACATTTATTCGTTATTGGCTTGTTTCCTGGAAATACTATCTTGTTTTGACCCTTTCCGTTTTCATTATCTTCTACTTCACACGAGTACCTTTTCTCCTGGCGTTCCTTCGATCCTGCTGAAACCCTACCATTTTCTCAGTACTGACCATCATTTTGTGAAATATATAGGTTACAGTATTTCTACTTCCACTTATTCCTGGTTATCACAAATACAGAGCAACAATTCGATTAATCTATTTTTCCGTAATACTTCAAAAGCGTCCCGTACTTGTAGTTAAGAGTATTAACGCCAATCTTATGCTGTCCTCGCTCAGCTAAGTTTCATATTCGTCCTTTCTAACTTCATTTTGTGACTTATCTATGGAGCTTTGCATTTTTTTGCCACCTTAATACTTGATTGCGTTAAGATTTTGAACACGGCCGTTACATCTGTCGAATGTTAGGGCACCGATGTTTAATCCACCGGGACTAATCAATTGTTCTGAGTTCAAGAAATTAAACGCCACTTTTACTCTGAAGGCCCCAGTGACGACATTCGCCACAGTTAAAAGACGTTGTTTTTGCCATTTTTAGATAGATACCTGGATATAAGTTAAGAATGTTACACCTTCATTCTAAATACTGAATACTGCGAATAGAGGACAAGAAGACCAAACTCTGTGTTGTTCCATCGTAGTTGGATGTAGCACATGCGCGGAATCCCGTCGCTGATTCCTGCGCGGTGGCAGCATATTGCAGCTACATTACACCGTATCCGGGCGCGTTATGCTACCTATACCTGTAGTCTCTAAAGTGAACGTCAAGCAATCAACCGATTTCGCTTCGACTATTGTCTCCGGCAAATGTTTCCACTATTTCACCATTTGACGCTAGAAGCATATGGAGTGAGCGATGCGCTTTAAATGCGGTACTACTAGTTTGTACCGGTGCCCGTATGTGCTGCTTGGTGCGCGAATGTACAGCAGCGACTTCAACATAGGAAAATGGCCCAGGTGCAGTATCCGGTGGGTCAGAATGAGATCAACTTAAAGGCGACGATATGACAGTGTATAAAGCCTAATTCTCCTGCATCGGTCCTCGTATTACATACCCCGTAAACTGGAGATGAGCTGGGTTGCTACATGCTGGATCCGTTCCAGTCTTAGAATGGAAAAGAACAGACGAGTGGCAATCTCAGACCAAGTGCAGAAGCTGCGTTTAAGTGTCCAAAGGTGGCGTAGTTCGTTTGCATGCCGTCTGTTCGTGTTGTTGACAGACTTCAGATCACAGCATGAGAGTACGCCTAGAGTGTTAACGTAACTGTTGGGATGCAGCGAGTGACCGGCCAGGGTGTACGTACTCCAGTAACACTTTCCCCAGGCTCATAAACTAGAACTTGGCCGGGACGACCGGTAGGTCAACTTCTGCAGACCAACAAGATAGGAGGGCGAGGTCCTGCTGAAGGAGGTCACAGTCGCCGAGAGAATAAACATTTCTCTAAATCTTCAGGTCGTCTGAAAATAATATGCAGGGCAACCGAAGAAGCTGAGGTAATTCGTTGCTGTGGACCAGGAATAGAATGGGCCCCGGTACTGTGCCTTGGGGTACGCCGCTAGTGAATGGAGGTAAACCTTGGGGCAGTAAGTGGAGAACAAGGATAAAGTCGATTTATTTTTCCTCGGCATTTTCGAGCGCTTACTTATCCTTGGTAACATTCGATCAAGTTGCGATCGGTTTATTTCTGTTGCGTGTGAACAATTAATCATCTTCAATAGGAAAAGTTATTATCAGTTTACGTAGCGGCATCATAAAATAAGTAATTAGCCACCAAAGCTATTCAGAAATAAAACGTATGTCTCTCTGCCTCTGAGAATACAGGGACTAAAGAACACATTTGTGACAAAAGTGGAGGAGTATGCTGTGTAGTCCATTTTGTACAAACGGTTTTTTTCAGTTGTTTCGACGTTGTCTGTTTATCAACCAAATACTCCCGAAGTAGAGAGTTTCGGAGTTTGTCTCTCTTATCTCTACACTCCACGACAGGCGGTTTCGTCTTTGTTTAGACTCATCAGGTAAACGTAGCCGAGCTGAGAGTGGAACTCGGCACATAGTGTTTGGTGGCTATCGCCATGATCACTAGGCCATTAAGCTCCGCGAGCAGTGTTTGACACAGCGGTTAGGAGTAGATTTTCGGGTGCTCCAAAATCCGAAAATCTACTCCGGAAGTACTTTCAACGTAATGCATGCGAAACGCTAACCTTATCTACGGATCTTCAATCAACAATCATGGTGGACATGAAAGCCAGAAATTCACCGTCCCTGAGTAGTTCCAATGGTCGCAAGGCTTTACAGTAGCAAGCGGATAAGTTCAAATCACGCAGTAACATCAGGGTATAGTGGACAACTCGATTAGCATTACAAAAACAAGCCGTGAATCTTGCCTGATGCTGTGCCCATCTGAAGATATTAACGGTTTACTTAAAGCAGTTAGTTGTAACCATTAGTTAAACAGCATACAAATTGATTGGGTGCGTCATACTAGGGCAGGTGTTGTGTGGATGAATTTCGACGGACAATCCTAATGTGCACCACCGTTAAGTTTGTAGGGAATTTCGGTCAATTCATCCGCTAAACTTTTTATGGAACAGATCAAAGTTTGTTGTTTCTTGTCCAAGAACACTGCAGCTTACGACCGGTTTCTTCTCGTTTGCACTCATATGTTTGCGATAGGTGGACTGCAACTTGAACCCAAGACCTTCGGTGTATCTGCCGAAATGTTTGATCCTAAAACATCTAGTCGCGGAGAGCAGCACTTATCCACTAGTTACTGACTGAGTAGAAAGCCTATTTCAAAGAACAAGTTGGGTAAATGAAGTTGGACCCGTAATCCCAATGTGGACCGCGATTCCCTTTGCAGTGTACCTTGGCCAGATCAATCTCTAGGACGGTACTTGAAGCGTATAGAAAATGGATGTTGCCCGCCCGAAAACACTGCATTCCATTACGCGTTCCGAACTGGTTTGATCTTGTCGGGATTATTAAGATGGTTGTTGGAACCTCCACCCCTCTAGTCACCAGATCATGACGGACCAGGCTTGTCACTACAGTTAACATCTGATTGGATGGGTCATTTGGAAGTACATGCCATTCAAGCCTGACAACCATGGTTGAAGCACGTCCAAATTCAACTTCCGGCTTCTAAATACGTCATCGGACTGCGCCAAGTTCTACACGAGCAGGGGTTAAAACACTTGGGAGTATTCAACGGGCGATATCGCCACTACGATGTGATTTGGTTATGGCGTACTTGATTTTGCATAACCCAAACGTGTGGCGCTCTTTACTGCAACTCAGCATTAGCGCCAAACTTAGAGGCCACTCCTTGAATATAACAGAACACTACAGCCGTCTGGTGTGCCGTAGAAATTTTTTCTATTCTTGCGTGTCAAACATGGGACGCTCTCTACCAACCGGTTGTTTCTGCACTCAAGGTTGTCATATTTATAAGTCGGTTAGATGACGCAATCCGCCACTTACATTTTGTTGCTTGATGCTACTCTCCATCCTACGCAAGGGAGATACCTTGAAATTAATGGTTTGCCTATTGTGTACTGTAAAAAGCAATTCGCTTTAAAGGGCCTTGAGCTAAAGCGTATGCAGTCAGTCAAATGAAAAGAACACTGGACCAGGATGACGGTCCTATTTACGAACAATTGGGAAACAATGACCATACAAACATCAGTACTAGCGTTACCACTCAACGTAGCTTCCATCAAATGCTATTCGGTCCGAAACTAACAGGATAGGTTGCAGAGCGTCAATGCGATGCAGAGTACAAGACACGGAATATTATAGGAAAGGTGAAGTTCATGCGATTAGTTAATCACAAGCCGAAGGAAGATCGAATGTGTGCAATCAGAATGCGAAGAAGTATAATTACACTGATCGTACTCAGTTCGGGGAAGCATTTAAACACCCGTGGCGAAGGCACATGTTGGCCTACGGGATAATGGTATGCGTAGAGAGAGAGAGAGAGAATAAACAAGTTACCACGGGGAGGAATGAACTCACATGGGATTACACGTGTGTGGGGGGGGAGGACATAAACTCGGCAGGATGTTAACCTTATTTACACGCTTCGTGTGCAAAGGATTATGTGGACTGGAAATCACCGCAGTTCCGAATCACAGTGGTAGGTCGGTGATAATTGCGCCCGGATTAGTCCACGCTCGATGGTTAGCAAATGGATGAATTGAACAAAGGATATTCCAAATCTTTCTACAGAGGCTATGGTAACATTCAATGTGCATGGCTAAGCTATTACATACGGTAGATCCATTCTTTTGATAGTGGGACTAATAACTGCACTTTTTCATTAACGTTTTTCGAAAACCCACCAGACGACTCAAATGGGCTTGTGAAAATGTGCATTTTTACCCGTTTAAAAGCATTGTTTATTGTTCATTGTTCACGTTGTGTGATTGGATTACGACGCCCAATCTCCATGTGGAGCGTGATTCACACTGAAGCGAAAGTTAGCCAATTCGATCACTGGGACCGTGCTTACTGAAGCAGATGAGAATTGAGTAGATTTGCGGGTTTTGGAGCACCCGCCGTGTGTATTGGATTGAGACGCGCAATCTCACTGGGACCGTCACCGAAGTGGACGATTTCGGTGTGGCTCTCTCCCATCCCTGCACTCCACGACAGACGGCTTCGTCATTGTTTAGGCTCATCAGGTAAAAATAGCCGAGCTGGGAGTAGAACTGAGTGTGTTGTCAGCCTGTGCACACTGCACTACACGACCCGTTTCGAACATACTTTATCTCGTCAGGTATCGAATCCTGGACATTTGAAATCTCCATGGAAGCCTATACCCAGAGCCCATGAGTCGTGATTGGTGACGCATGTCACAGCCACCGAATCTCCTAGTGAACATGTCGTTTTGATGCCTTAACAATAGTTGCCAATGCGATTTTATCTGCAGCGTCTATTGCGAAGGACACTACAGCTGCCTCTAATTCGGCAAATCATTGGTTGAAAGGAAGGTGATTATTGCAACAAACTGCATCGAACCCACTCACCTTGCATATGTGATAAAGCCAGTAGGGAGGGAAATTAAGCAAGGACTCCACTTCGGTACGGTTATCTTCCGCTTGAATACAACCAGCTGGTGAATTGTAGCATGAAAATCCGTGGTGACCCGGAACAGGGTACATACGTCTTTTGATCAAGCAATGGGATTTAGCCTGCAAACGTAAAGGCAAATACACTTTCTGAAGGGAACTAATGGCTGTACGCTTCACGTCCAGATAAGTAATGCTGTTACCCAAGTGCATCAACTTAGCGGTGCTGATAAACATACGATATTTCTGAAGATGGACAGGATATGTGCTGTTGAATGTGGAGTAATAAGCACACTGCTTGGTCTACAAAGGATAAATTGCTTCCAAACCATCCATTTAGGAAACCTAAATAGAAGTGACAAATTGCTTTGGAAGAGTCTTGGACAAACGCGTTTCAGCTGGTGTTAAGGCAATTAGCATGGACGGGATTACACAATGACAGTATTTACAGTACTTCGGCAAAGGAACACCAATTTCAATAATTGCTCTTCGACTGCCAGCAGTAATACGATAATTTGCCTCAATATCTTGCAAAATTGGATTTAAACGGTGATGCGCAAGTAGCCGTGCCTCAAGTGGGGTGATTTCATGACACGTGAACGAATAGAAAGTGACAGTCACACCAGTGCAGTGTCTGGTGTTTCACCCGGTCTGTCTGATTTTGTTGTATAAAATACTAACTAAGACTATCATCTTTTGGACACTTAGGTATTCGATGCACAATGTTGAATTGCATATTGACTTTGTTTGCTTGACCCAAGATAGCACACACGGCGCCACGGTTGGATGTACAACAATATTTCAATGCGCTGTATCCATATGTCTTTTCCTAGATGGCACATGTCGTAACGGTGTCGAATTTTTAACCAACACTAGGGACTATAGTATACTCATCAATAAACATTCTTCCTGTCACTGTCTCGTCTACTTTTCAACTATCTATAAGGTACTCAGGGCTAGTCGAATGAGTCCGGCAAGTCCATTAGCTTGAGCCGACCATTTCGGCTCAACTGTTGCCCAGGTGCAACGCGCTGAATGTCAGTGAATCTGACCACTGCGTTGGTTGCAGGCAGACTAACGTAAAAGACACATGAAAAATTACCACGTAGCAGGGATGTTCAACACATAAGTGCACTCATACGTGGTGTTTCATGGAAAAATGCGGCAGCATTCAATGTATCGTAGGCGACAAGCAAAACGAAAGTATCCAGTTGTTGCCTACCTGGATTTCGCGAGGGCATTCATCCTTCTGGACCGTCGCATTCCACTTCATAAGCATTAGAATTTCGGAATCGGCGATCTTGTTCTGGGCTGGATAGACGACTTTCTCGCTCGACGTCACCCGAATGTGAGGGTTCGCACCACTCTCTCGGAATCAATCGACGTTCCGTGTGGCGTGTCACATGGCTCGGTATTCGGGCCCCGACTGTTCCTGGTATCCAGAAATGATCTCGCGAGTGTGATATCTTCAAATTTTATACCAAACGCCGATAACTGAAAGCTATGGCGTGCTATCACTATGGTGGAGGACCACACAGAACTATAAGATGTTTTGGATAAAGCATGCACATGGTCCATTGAGAAGAAGCTCTAATTCAACGCTGCCAAGTGCAAGGTTCTGAGCAGAAGTCATTAGGGTTCGCACGACCACCGGATAAGGCCACAAATTCTACAGCGGTATTCTCATGTGTGTGATGTCAGCATGCTCGTGCTTGACAAAGTTAGGCGTTTAAAGCAGACCGAAAATGCATCGAAGAAAGCAAACCAGTACTTCGGCCTTCTACATACGACGTTCTAGGAGTTCGACGCTTCAGTCATTCCAAAATGCTTGGCGCGTACTTGAGACCACATGTGGAATACAGTATCCAAGCGTTGTAACTTTGACAAATCTCCACCTCCTCGAACTCGATACAGCCCAATGCAGGGCGAGGAAGAACCTCAGTAGTCTCTCCCGCCTTCCGTAACCATTCAGACTAAGAACACTAAATATGTACAGGGGACGTTATCGGGGTCTACGGGACAATCTTTTAGCGGTGTATCAGATAACAAAAGCCCTAACCGAACTTGCCACTTACTTCTGAAACACAGCAAAACACATCACTGAGTGGTCATCAGTTCAAGTTAGCCACGTACTGCAACCGACTCGAGTGTCGACAAAATGTTTTCTCTCTCCGAGTGTCACAACCCTGTAACTCTCTCCCAGCACAGGAAATTAATTCCTCCTCATTACCACTATTCACAAGACGCTTTGACGATATCCCTACATGACCATCAGATGATGGTATTGGAGCAGAACAAACAGTGGACGGTGTCATAAACCACTTAAACGCTCAGACAACTGTAAACCTCTTGGTAAGTCATGTAACTTGTGTGTTATTTCATCGCCAATGAGCTTCTATCTTGTAATTTTCACCCTTGCGATCCTACGGGAATTGTCAGACATTTCCTTCCAAACCTGCGGTGAGTGAAAGTAGTCATACGGAGTGTGATAACGAGAGACAATGTCAAAAACTGTAATCATCCGAAGTAAAGTACACAGGGAGTGAACCGGTTCGGGCGAAACTAAGGACTGGGATGAAGCGCGCCACAATTTGCTTATCTTGACATCAGAATCTTGGAGTGATTGCAATGTATATTTTGTTTCTGGTGACACGGTACCCCCGTGAGGCTTGATCTGATGTTAGATAATGCAGAGCGAAAGTTGTCCACACTGACAAATTTGACTCGCATTAAACAAAATGACGTCAACAAATTTAACTATCTATTGGGCCCAGTGTGATTGTGCAAGTGTGAGTTTCAGAAGGTACAAAGATGGCGCAAACTTTGTGGCCTTTGGAAGTTCGGCGAGGTAAGGTTAAACTTCCTCAACCATTATTACAAGTGGCCAATCCGAAAGCAGAAGTTAAAGAACTAGCCAGTTAAAAACTTACCCGATTCCTGTAAAAACTACTCAGTGAGGTTTATTAAGTGGACGGGGTTCGTTAAGAAGAAATATCTTTCCCAAGCTTTTAAGATTTTCGTGTTATCACAGTAAATTAATGATGTACTTCATAATGCTCCTTAATTCCTTACTAAAAGGTCTGCGGTAGATGGAAGAATTCTACCCATATTTGTAGGGCTTTAACATTCATATCGATCTGATGTCCATTTAACTCCGGTCCACTAGCTGAAATGCTGGTACGAAGTACTAAGTTTCCAAATGGTGGAACATAACTTAAGCGAAGGTCTTCATGAAGGGAAAACTGGTGTACGGCGCAAGGTTTGGTTACTGATAGCCGCGGCAAGGTAACGCCCACTTACGTACCCTGTGCTGCAATAAATATCCACTTACTTAGCTGAAATAGCCACCCCGGTGCACGCACGTGACCTCGGATTCGGTAGCACTGAAATCTCTATTGTATGACAAGTGGTAACGCACGCTCAAGACTTCGAAGGTAGGCATATGACGGTTTTGTTCATGACCATAAACCTAAAGGCCAGGTTTTGAGTAAATGTCACAAAATAAGACAGCGGCTTAAGTTCACCGACAATAGGCTTAAGCGGAACTACTTTCGATTGATTCCGGGATGCAGAATAAGCTTCGGTATTCATACTAATCCTGCATCTACAGAGAAGGCAACTTCAACTCTTATAATTCTATGGGTGGATCTAATGTAAAATAAGGGGTGTAAAATGTTTATACATGCTGTCATAAACCTATTTTATTCCGTAGAGTTCTGCTATGGCTATAACTGTAGCTTAACTCTGAGAAGCCTTTAAAACACAAGAGAGGTGCCGAGACGTCATGTATACTACACACATGCTTTGGCCAAAAATGATGTTAGGAAAGCAGTGGCCAGGTGTGTACTATGTGGGCAAACACGAAAGATCTGCAAGTCGTCGTTGTAAGAAGCCAAGGTTAGTACAGAGTCCATGCAGCCTCACCTGCCTATGCGGTCAACAGAATGCATCGGGGACTTAGTAAATGGTGCGCGTTCTTAGTATTGTACTTCAAGATCGCTTGCATGCTAGTTAGTAATGCTCAAGCAGAGATACCCGAAATCGAAATCAGATCCAGGGTGCAGTGATCGATGGTAGACACCTACACCATCGATCCAATGTTACATGTACTGTCCCAGTAATAGAAACGTAGTACTAGTCACTTTGTAGTAACCTTTTCGTAGTTTCCTGCATTCCAATTGGAGGTCTCACAGGTAGCAAGCTCCAGTGCTAATTCACTAAATTGTAGAAACATGTGAATGTGGAATTGGAGTCTGGCATTTTCTCAAAGAAAGCAAAACAATTGTCCGCGACTGCTATACTGAGAAATCGTAAGACTCCGAAGACATCCACAAGTTTCACTCCAGAATAACACAAAATAAGGACAATCGGGATTGGGGCACGCTTTCACTAAACAAGTCAGAGAGTACTTAGATAATCTTGAACGGTTCCAGTTAAGTTGCTTCAGGTCCCAGTAGTAGAGGGATTCTGATGCCATTGCTTTGGTAATACACTTGCAGTTAAATATTCCAGGTCGTTTGCGATTTGGCGTAGCAAATCATTACCTGATCATGGGTCTGCATTCTCGAATTTTCTATGTTGATCACTCTAACCAAAACAGCTATTTTCCCCTTTTTTGTGCGGGTTTATGTATAGAGAGTAACATCGTACCCTGCATATCAGGTGCTTTGAAACTTTTCTGATTTAAAAAGTGTAAAAACGGACATTTAGAATGCAGTAAGCATTTCTAGGCCATGTCATGTTTGGATGAGTTTACAGATGTAGTCGTTATGCCGTCATGTTTCGTGCATTATTCCAATAAAGGTGCACCCTATGACACAGAAGGACGTTTGTTAAAAAAGCGCATTGATATCGCAGCTGGAGTAGTTGGGCAGTAAGAATATTTGAATCCAATACCCTTTATGGCGTAGCTGTTACAGGCTCAACAGGCAGCTAATCGGCTGCAGTATACGCAAGAAATTGTCAAATGCGCAGAAGAGCGGATGGAAGCACATATTTTGCACTTTTTATCATAGTAACCATAATATACCAACTAGACTCCTGTTTCACCGTAGTATTTTACTTCGGTAAAAATATAAGATCAAGGTGGTGCATTTCGGTATTGCTCGCTCACCTCATTGCACTCCATGACGCGCTTCGTTCGTATTTGGACTCATCAAGAGGAAACAGCCAGACACATGGCAGGTAGTCCAAGGGCAACGCACGGAGCTCAATGGTCCAATAATCGCGGTGATAGCAGCCAATCACTATGCGCGGAATTCTACTCCCAGATTAAGTTACCTACAGCTAATGAGTACAAACTAGGAGGAAACGCGTCGTGGAGTGCACTGACGGTAGAGAATAACACCGAAACCCTGTAATTTAGATAAAGTCCCAGTGATTCGAATGACAAGGTCTGACTTCAAAGTCAACCTACGTCACATCTAAGATTGTTTGTCGCAATCTAAGATCAGCGGCCGGTCTTTCAAAACCCGTTAATCAAGTTAACAATGAGTTTGATTTACGATCGCCACGATACATGAACACTCAAAACACTTATAATGTCAACGGTATGATGAATATTTTTATTTCCCTTAAACCCAGTGGAACTAACGCGATGAATGTGGTCAAGTTTACACCGTTTGTCTATCGGCCTAAGAGCACTAGGTTCTCGGGCTTTTGATGAATTCGTTGACGTTACTAGTAATGCGCATGGATGCTACGAGCTCCAGGTTTGCCCAATGCGGTACTCTGAGTCACGGTTGTTTTGCTGGCAATTTTCAGGAGAAAAGCGGTACGTATAGTGTCTTGTTATCTTTTAGCTGTGGACCGACTGCAACTTGGTTTTCCGTAGGGTAAGCGAATTACTGGTTTAGACTCCCTTTAAGTGACTTCAGCATTTGGGGAAGCGAAGTGAGTTGGGAACCCTAGAGACGGAGAGCCGAAAATGAAGTTTCGAAGTACGGTTCTCTTCCTAACGTCTTGTTGAGATGCAAACAAAGCTTCGTTTACTTCCAGGAGTGTAGTACTGGTATTCTCCAGTTGCTCAATTGTTTCCGCCAGTCTTTCATACATTTCTATTGACACATTCAACAGGGTAACAATCTGCGCAAATAGCACAACCAAAACCCCTCAGCCGTATGTCGTGGTGTCTCTCTTGGAATGGTTGTATGCCTACAAATTTAATAGACCTTAGCCCCGTCTATTTGACCTTGCGTGGGCCATGTTCAAGAATGACGTGCACTGTTGTGGTCCCACGATGGTGGTCAAATCAGACAACTTTCCCATCGATGTTGAGTGAATTATCACCGCTTGTGTGTACACAGCCGTTCGGCCGCAGTCACTGTCAATACAAGTGCCCGCGCCGTGTTGGTCTGCCGGACGGTCCAGTTTGGCTCCGTATCGACAGCAGTCTGTAACTGAAGTTGAACACAGGCGATGGACATAAAGAAGGAGGCGTACAAATTCGTCAGTGACTTTTTTAAGAAACGCCGCATTAGAGTAAGGTTGGATTCGTTGGACAGCCTCGTGCTTTCTGTGCGGATAATGTTATATTGACTATGAATCGGCATAAGTGGGATGCATTTGCGCAAGTTCGTTTAAGCACGAAAACCGGTTAAAATAAATATTGTTTCTTGAATCGTGAACTGCAGAAAGTAAGTTCATGTAAGATGTTTCACTTCACCGAGCTAGGAAGCTCGGTGCGAATTAGTTTAAACTAAACAGTCCGTGTGCATTTGCAGTAGAGTAAATGTGTGAGAAAGAGGAGCCCGGTAAATGTATTTCTGTCAGCAGGGCTACTGATCAGGGATCAGTGGGGCTTGTTACTTGCACGTGGATAAGTATGACCACATGAAGACATTCTCCAGTATGATAGCGGTAACGAAGAGGACCAAGCAATTCTTACCGATGATTTCATCAATTTGAGAGAAAGTAGGATATGAGGCATTTCCTTAGGTGTCGCTAGCAAATTCTGCTCAGAAGAATAATCCTTTTCTTAGTGGTTAGTACTAGTGACCGCGTTATCGGCCAACTATGCTTTTATGCTACGCTTTGTGGGGTTCATCGGAATTCTTGTTAGGATTTACAGCTTTCTAACGTGTTTTCGTTAATAAGCATTTTAAAGTTTAGTTTACTTTCACGGACCAGCGTGCCGCAATTGCGCTGTTCGTTTATATAGTTGCCCATATTACTAGGCATTTATGAGCCATTCTGCCAGTGTGAAAAAGCGTACGTTAGAAGCCAACAGCCTTGTTTATACTGCAATTCTTCAAAGTTGCGATGACTTTTATGACAATGCAATGAATCTCCTTTTCTAAATCTGCTCATTCCACGCTGTGCCAGAAACGCTATCCACCGGTTGTGGTTTAACTTCTCGAAATTTTTCGATATCCATATTAGCTCCGTAGAAACAGCACTTGCACTGTTTACTGTGTAACAACTTGGAAAGCATTTAATTTTAACCAGAAATAAAGCACTGGTGTGACCTTGGATCTCAGAAAAATTCAGCTGCTTACTTAGCAGAAACATGAGATTTGTCACGAAGCTAACTTTGTGAGAGCACTTCCCTCATTAAAAATTAGGTATGGTTTCTTCAAACTGCTTTCCTTAATTGAACTCAAGTTAATCAGTTTAGCGAATCACGTGCATCAAGGAACCGGAATGCGAGCATTGATTTACGCCACAGTACACACAAGAATTCACGTGGTGTGACCACTTATGCATCGATTGCGTTCTTCCGGCGCTTGAGCGTAACAGCTTCCTCACGTAAATCTGGGATTCCGGATGTGAAGAATGTGAGGTTTAGAAGCGACAGAAAAGAACTAACTCATGACACCCTTACGAGTGGATACCTCAGTCAAACATTGTGCTGAGAGGACGAAAGATCATAGGAAAACGCTGGGTAGTGATTTGTATTCACCAGCGTCTCATATTCTCTCAGTTACTAATATTTTTCTACTTTTCTGAACCTTTATGATGTTCTCCCTACAGAGATGTATCGATCGAAACAATGTCACAAAACACATCGTGCATAAAGATAACTCATCACAACAGTAGCATGTTGTAGAGCCCCAAAAGATAATTCTTAAGTTTTGTGGGCAAATTTATTGTTGATCAGTTGTACTCTCTTCTATTTCCTTGTTATAATTACCCTTACACTACGGCCTTTCTGGCTTAAATCCGGCTCGACAAAATTCATTTACTGAGTCGCGACACTGACCTTTGCTCCTGGTCGCTTCATTCATCTTCAAACGTATATAATCCCCTTTGTCCGACTTCAGTTACCGGGTTATATCGTTAGCAGCATCTGGTTTCTGATTTGCCTGTTATTGTGGCCAGCCACAGGACGCCTGCGCCTACAGAGGGACCATGGATGGCTTGCGCTGTACCACCCACAGCTCCAACCACACACCCCATATCCAGTGTAAACCCGAAGGAATAAGACCGGGAGGCATGCGGATGAGAGCCACTTTTCATCAACGGAGCCGGCCCACACTCCTTCACAGGCAAACACAAGCACGCTGTATTTGGGGAATCAAGCGCACACAAGGCGGTGGCTGGACCGTAGTCGGCTCCACACTAAGTGCATGGAGCCGCTCTTCGAGCCTAGCACGGCCACAAGGACCGTGCATCCCGTCCCCTCCAGCAACGACCAACTGTCTCCTGGAGCAAGTATGGACGAGGTAGTGGGTAATAGACAGGTAGGCACCTTGTCAACATACACATCAAGTGCAACCACATTGGGGATATCAAGCAACAGCCAATCACTTGAAACTACAAGATGAAATAAAACAAATCGAATAATACATACAGCTACGGGGGCATAACTCTTCGCTAAATTAGCATATGAATTAAATTAGTTAGCAAAGAGTCCGCGATAAGTAAAAAATGTCCACAAGTTACTTAAAAATGATACAAACGCAACAAAGTTACCGAAGATAAGCGCAATTAGCGTAAACAACGTGGCCAGTTACTAGTAGATTATTCAGGTAGGCAGAACAAACCAACTACAGTGGAATGCAATTTATCGAGCTTGTAAAGACCTAGTATAAGTGTAAGTTGCTTTAACCCAACTGCGGTGAAGAGGCATCAAGAAGGCAACATCAGCGGCAGCATGGGATTATATACATTCTGGATTACGCGCATCGTCTCCGACTAGTATTTACTAATTCTACGGTGTCAAAGAGAGCACCAAATCTGCAGGTTGTTTAATGCATAACTCGATTCGAATCAGTGCGACGTCCACCGGTTCCACGTGGACATGTCAAACGCGCAACGAAAACCAGACAATAAGCAATCCAACCTACATAAAATAAGCAGGTCGGCTACGCTTCGCTTAAATCAATAGCATTGCTATGGTTACTAGAATTTTGGAAATGTCCTTTTATTACCTATAGTCTTTTGTTTGAACTCCTTACAGTACCGGAGGAGCAGCGTGCAAGTTGTAGCTTTTATACTGAAAGTGGACCGCAATCGTTGGATTTGTTTGTATTAATCAATGAGTGCTATACTTAAATACTGAGACTGGCGCTACCTCTATCATCATTTCCATAGTCGAAGTAACGGAATAATGTGTCACGAAAACATGGAGATTGAGTTATTTATTATAATGACCAATTTATTTCAGTGTGTCGGAAGGTATCAATGCTAATCAGTTAATGGCTGACCGAAACATGACTCAGAATACCTTGTAGTTTCCGAATTAAGCACAAGTTAACATGAAGACACCAAATGTCTCATAAATGCAGGTCGAGGGATAAAATTGATATTTTAATAAGAGGCATATCAGATAATAATTAAATTTGCATCTAAGGAGAGTGGATTCCTTACATTTGTACTGGTTTTCGAACCTGAAGTTATTAATAGTATTTTTTTACGTAAAGTGCTTTCTCTGTATAATCTGATTCAGTAAGTGAAAGATAGCCTGTGTCAACCGGAAACGAAGACTTTTGACTGCGTCACAGTTCATGTTAAAAAAGACTTTCTCTTACAATTGAAACGGATCTTTTTCCGATTATGTGGCTTCGTCGTGACACTGATTAGCAAAATGTGTACTGATCGGTGGATAGAATTTTAATTCAGAAAAAATATTCGTAAATAACATGCTACATTACAGCCAAACCAAGTTAGAATAATCATACTAAAAGCGTCTTGTTAAAGTTAATTTCGTTGGCATTTAGGGTCCAAGGGACTCATGCACTAATCGTATATACACCAATGCCGTCTGCTGGCAACTTCGGATGCGATACTCCTGAATGGTAGGAAAGTGTGTAGGAGGAGTTTTATACACTAAAGACCATGACACTACTGTATTTCAAAAGAAAATTATTGCACTTGTGGCGTTCTTATAAAGTGGACCGAGACCACCTACTTTAATACGGTTTATTTCATACGGCACGAATTCAGGTGGTGTCTATGACAACGGCGGGAAAAGAACCATCTTACTCAATGCGTGTGTTTGCAGACACCCTTAGAGTTCAGCCCGGCAATTAACACAGGTTTGGGAAAAATGCAAGCCGAGAGTATGTGTGTAAAATAATGGTTTTGAAATATTTAGGTTTACCTGCTCCAGACAACTTAAACTCCAAAGTGACCATTTCTGTAGCCGAAGTGTCAAAGCTGTGTAGTCGCCACATGACAATAGCTTAGTCCCAATCATGAATCTAAGTCTAGTTACTTATAGAACATTCAGCTGCCGGTAGATTTCGAAGGATGTCCTACTCAGGATGATTGGGGTTTAAAGCCTTAATGTGTAGAGCTGTGGTAAACTGGTCGATGGCTCTTAGTGTACAACTGAAATATTTCTAATGTACTCACTGGTGTGGATAGGGCTCATTTTGGCATAATAACTTATGCTGCAAGGACCATTTATCTGTAAGGCTACAACTAATGCTGTCTACTTCCACTTCAGTTACTGACCGGCAGATATTCGTAACAAAAACCGGGAAAAACAAATGCTGGTTCTTTTCGGTAACGGTTCAGTACCGCTGTCATTCGCTTCTGATAAGAAGGGTAACAGGTGCGGCAATAAACACTTGACACATAGTGTTGTTCAGTATTTTCACCTCTTTCCTTGACTACGCACTGAGTTCTAACTGTTGTTTGACCACCTCGTCTATCAAGATTTGATCCATTGCAAGAGCAAGTACAACGTGTTTACCTTCTTATTCACCAAAGTAAATCTACCGGGTGAATTGACATGGTTGTGTAGTGGAATTGTGTTCATTGTTAACGATCAGCGCTGCTCTGATCTTTGTGTGGAGCCCGTTGAGAGCAGAATCCGAAAGTGTCGCAGGCACAAGGCAATCTGAAGGGAATTTCGGCGAGTAACATTCGATAAGATAGCCCATGAGAACCAACATTCACTCATCAAAATGTAAAATTCACTATCTTGCAGACGCTTGCAAATGTAGCTGGCGATCTGCGACATTAGTTCATCTACATACTAACAATGCAGATCACGGCAAGAGCGAAGGACTACTCTGTCTTTAATGGGAACGGTCAGGTGCAGCCAACGACATCCCTTATCTTTAAAATGTCAATTGTAGCGTATTCTCGTTGTGATAAATTTCATCAAGCACGTACAATAACCGACCATATACTAATAAGAAATAAGGCCATTTCTAGTGCAAGGAGTTCTGAACTTAACGGAATAACAGTTAAGAACATGAGCAGTAAAGCAATAGTTTTGCAAAAAGCGGAGTTTAGCAAGTTTGTTACTTAGATGTTTGTCAATACACGGGATTAGCGTCAACCTTAGCCATGTGGTCAGTAAGGATGTGTTACTGATCTATGTTATTTCGCAATAAGTAGGTCCTGTGCATAAGGTGCACTATTCCTGAGCGTAAGTCGCGCTTGTGTATCTATTACAGGTTAGCGTCTACAAAAGCATGGGCAAAGATACCCTTAGCTACAGCACCCCTGTCGCCATTTTATGTGTAAATATGACAACTTTTCCTTCCTCATGAAGACAATTTGTTTCCATTCAGATCCCCCACATTATTATTCCCAATCCCTTCTAATGTCCTGTACTAGAAGCCTGATTACTTGTGGATCAAGCGTCTAAACTTGTAGATGGCAAAAGTTACTTATTTACTTTTTTGGAATACTATATATGTTTCAAGGGCAAGTAATTTAATCTTAAATGTCTATGGATAATTTTGCGGTTTCCGTGTGCCGTATCCTTCCGGTACCAGTAGATTTTTGACACAGCTGTGTTTTTTATTGCACATTATTTCACTTTCTAGAACCACTGCCAAAGTGATCAACTGCGGCTCTTCTCACATTCCTTCTGTCATTCCTTGAACTTGGTCAAGGTTCATAGTGCACGTTACCTGTCAGTAGGTGTGATAAGACGATTTTACTCTATGCATGGTTCCGTTGCTATCATATGTTTGTAAAATCTTGTTCTTTGTCTATTTTATTATCAGTGCCAGTTAGCATTTAATCATTCGCAATGTGTTCGTTCCACATGTGGTCCGATCAAAACAGCTCTTAACCTATCAACCTCACGGTACAGTAGTCATCAAAGTTTAGGTTTCATGACTCGTCCTTATCATGTGCATAGAAATCGCAGTAAGCGTTTTTCTACCCCCTGTAATAATCACCTTCTCTAATTTGCGAACTTCCACCAGTAGGCTGCTTGTATTTTAACTGTTAGTGAGAAACCGAACAGAACTAGTTATTTATACTGATCCAAATCCTGTTATTGCTTTATGGAACTACTCGGATCTTAAAGCAGTAGATCGATAAAAAAGCGTTAGTTTGTATCTATTAAATTAGATCGTTTGGACTGTCTGTGAAAAGCAACCACCTATATAATCGGTTCTATTATCATAGACGGCAACACATACTTAAATATAGGCAATACGCCGATGCCTGTGGAAGTTCTCTTTTATTTGCTTGCACGTAGGAGTGCACGACAATAAAATCCCAATTTGTGGCTTATAGATCATATGATTTGTTATGTAAGTGTTACGGTGTGTTGATAGTTTACCCGGAAATAACGCTCAACCTAGCACTTGTTTCTGCTCTTGATTCTTTGTTAAAATTCACCAGATTTTCACTACCATCACAAATATTTACTTGTGAGCACGATTACGAAAGTTGTATGAGCTGCCTCGGTGTCTCTTGTTCTAGTTGAATTATGTAGACAAAGTCAGCACAATGTGGTATAAGGTTGATAAAGGTCGATTTCTAATGTTGCCTAATTCCATTGGTACCATTCGCTTTTATTTGAGGCGTATAGTACAATTTGCCATTGAAAAACTGTTGTGGAACATTGGTAATCCGTTGATCCGGGAATTAAGTTGCGCTTTACATCACAGTTAGGTTAAGCTAGTTGAAAGTACATCATGCGAAAAGTGCTTTTGAATTAATCCAACTCACTGCTGAAGACGACGACGCCATGGATGAATATAATTCATGTTAACGCGTCCATGACTGTGGCAAATGAGTACAGGCTGTTATTGTTTCTCGATAATGCTGCCAATAATGCTGTTGGATGTGAATATGTTCATTTTTATATGTAGTTTGTGGACACCTATTGGCAGGCACCTCTGAAGTTGGACGAGCCAGGTATACCCACTTGAACCAGTGAAGTATTTTCTATCAACGAGGAACAGCCTCTACCCTGGAGGGTAATGGCCGTTACAAATCACCTGAGTGCACTAAGTTACCAGTTTTCTAAGCACTTAAAAAATAAACCCATTTACATTAATACAATTTAAACATCATGTTACAATGAATAAAACAGTAAATTGGGACACAATAGTGCACTGTGCTTATTTAACACATGAAAGTTATTTCTGACTTTGAATAAATGAACTAGTCCAGCTACTCAATAGTTTCAACACCGCAAATGGATTACGACCCCTGAGATTCACGGCAAGCTTCCCATTCTCTTAGCTGGAAGACGTATTCGATTTCTGGGGGAGTTAATGTATTCTCTAGTGGGCTCTGACAATACCTTGACTGATAATAGTTATTGGTTCATTTAATTT
Organism: Dicrocoelium dendriticum; assembly: GCA_944474145.2. Classification (NCBI taxonomy): domain Eukaryota; kingdom Metazoa; phylum Platyhelminthes; class Trematoda; order Plagiorchiida; family Dicrocoeliidae; genus Dicrocoelium; species Dicrocoelium dendriticum. Next base: position 8,305,007 of record OX104071.1, read on the forward strand.
AATTTGCGGGTTGAACGTTGGCCCGTAGTTTATACCCGGAGTCAACCACTACCGTCTGTTCAAACAGCATTTCCCTCCTCAATCCACGAAATACTTTTAAGACCCTATTAGTCAAATGTGATAAACCCACCTACCGAATCTCGCCTCGAAAATTATATGATTATACAATTTCATTCAATCGGGAGCGGTTAATAAGGTTCAGCTTACCGAAACGTCTTTGGCCAGAAGATTACACTGAGAATCAGTTTTACCGAGGCCAGACCGCTTACTGACATGTAAGTTCATCGTTTTCGGTTCGCAAACTGACCACACTGAGTCATAAGATCCAATTTCAGGCGTACAGAACATCGCTGCTCCCAGCCAACTGGTTTTAGCCCGGAACAGCGGCGGGTTCCACGAACGATGACTTCGCGACATTTCCCTTGTCACAACAGAATCGGTTTCACATGAATTCGGTTGGAGGTTTGAGACTGCTAGATGCGGATCCGTACCTGTTGTTGATACATCGGTAGAATATTTCTGTAAGAACTGGCCATCTTCCCAAAAGCCACTGCTAAGGTCACTGTTGATAGAACCAGTTTCATGATGGAAAACCCTTCCAGATTTTTCATAGTTGTTGCGCCATTTATTACGGAACACGGAAGGTTGCTCATTCAATGAAGACATTGTAAAATCCTGGGGATTGCTGTTGAATGCTCTCCTACAAAGTGAATTAAAAATTAACTCTGAACTGGACAGATCATGGTGCATGGAGGTGAATGATCTGATTTCAAAATGCTGGCTGTAACGTACGGCTTCATCCAGTGCGTAAGTAGACGGTAACCCACCACGATGCAGTGTAATAGTTTCAGAGGACTAAAACACGCGCTCAGTAGCCATAATATAAATCTTGAAGTCACCAAGCTGCTAAAAAGTAGAAACAAGAGTACGGAATCCTTAACTATCTTGAGTCATGGTAACTAAGTAGCTAGTAATCCAATTACAATAAGTAGTGGTTTTAATAAGTACTTTTGTTCTACATTTAACGCCTCCGCTGAGGTTCCCTCGCAAATCCTCCCTCTTCTTACTGATTACAAACTCTGCACAGCTGACTTTGAACTCCGTGGTATTAGTCGACTTAGTTCCTCTTCTATATTATCATGGTATGTTTGGTCAGACAATTTACCAACAATACTGTTAAAAAACGTTGGATGTGACATTCCTGTACTACTTCTGAATGTTTTCTCTCTGTCTATGAAAGCCGTTACTGTGCCATCACAGTGTAAGAAGGCTGTAGACATTCCTCGGTACAACTCCGGCTCTGCGCATGAAATGAGCTACTACCACGCAATAAAGCATACTTCTATGCTCTCTAGAATGATGAAACGTTAAAATAATTCCAAAAATGTTGACTTCATGAAGACGCGAAAGCTTATCAACACCAGAAAACACGGTTGCCTAAGTGCGCGATCCTCCATCACATATCAGATGGACTTTCTCAATCTGGCTAGTGCGCTGGATGGTGGTTCATCAGCAATGGTCAGCTATCTCGATATGCGTAAGGCATTTTATCGTGTCCCGCAAAACTACCTCTTATCCAAACTAACTGCGCATGGCATAGACAACCCAGTGCTTCCCTGGTTTGGTTCTTATCAACAAATAAAACCCAGTTTGTTCAGCTTCAACACGAAAAAAGCACGCAAAATCCTGTCACCAATGGCGTGGTAAAAGGTAGTGTTCTGGGACCCTTTTCATTCTTACTATATGTTAACTACATTTTTGACATATTTTCCTCCAGCAAACCTTTCCTATTTACCGATGACATAAAATGGTTTACTCTTTTTATCCAACTGAGTTCAGGGTAATGCTAAGCGAAATCCAGCGTGACTTAAGTACACTCTACTCATGGAGCTCCAAGTGTAACATGACATTCTCTGCTGTTAAAAGCCACGCAGTCTTCTACAGATGTGATATCATACCAGTTTCGATTACTACTGATGGTAAACCACTGTCTCACTGCTACACTATCCATGACCTAGGGATCCACTACTCAAACATCCTTAACTGTTCCGAACAAGCCGCACATACTGCAGCTCAAGCACGTCGGAGCATTGGGATTATGTTCGAAACATGCAACCTGAAAGAATCAATAAACACAATGTATCATCTAAAACCAGGTCCATTAATTGATTATGGCTCCAGCATCTGATGTAATTCTAGAGTGAATGCTCGCATTGTAGGGAGGCGGAAGGCAGCGCTTGTCCAAAGAACGGTTAAATCAGTAAAACGGAGGCGGACGAATAGAGAGGCCGATGCAATGGGGGCGATTCGCTGGAGAAATCCAAGACCAATAGAACGGGAAGAAAACGGGACAGAAGCGGCGACCGTGGGTGAGCCCGAGGCAGGCAAAGCAGGTGGAGAATTTGTTGAAGACGCAATAAATCGGACAAAACCGCCGGTACCGCATCGTCAAGACACAACCCGGGGAGAGTGACACACCCACAATCAAGCAAAACGCACGCTATCGAACGACTCCGGGCTTGTCAGAATCGGAGGCGTGGAAGCGAAGATACACGGTCGAAACGGACATAGAAGATGCGTTCCCGTACCCCCGGAAGGAGCATAGAAGTGCTCCGAGCGGAGGCCAGGTGGGATGGTGCAGCGTGGGAAAGAAAACTGACTCATTAATGTGCGCCAGTTTGAGTGCTGAGATAGTGTATGTGTTCGCGCCAATAAAGATCGTGCTTCATTGCCGCGTTTTTCTGTCGCTACAGCGTGACCTTTGAACGTGTACAACGATCGTGTACTAAGCCTCTACTAGGCTATATCATCATCCTTTTTTATATGGATCTTGCATTGCCTGAAAACTTGATCCACTGTGGCTGCGAAGAATGAAAATTAACCTTTTCATCTTCTTTGATACAAGTACCCAAAAGATACACTCCTCACACCCAACAGTAGAACCAGCAGAAATGTCAATATATCGCACTCCAAATAATATTAACAACAAAGTAAATGTGAAGAGAGCACGAACAAAACTGCCCAACATTTTCCTTGGCCGATACTTTATACTATTGACCAGTCTTCCATCTGAGACACGTGAAATCCAGTCAGGTATAAAGTTCCGACACACTATGCATTCATTTCTAAATTTAGAAACAGCGATTGTTATACTGCTTCCTACCAGGATAGATAAAGTCCCGTAGGAAGTTGGTGCAAGATGGATATAGCCTCAATACCCGGGATACTTTTTCTTTCTGGTGTTGCCAAACTTTGCTACCCTCCCTACGTCTAACAATAGGTAAGAACTGTTTTCTAACTAAAAGAAAATATCCTAATTACTATAGAGTTTGCGGTTATCAAAGTGGAAATATATTTTAGAGTTCCACTCTGGTAAACTGCTTGATATTCGTTCTGCAATACTAATCATTTTCTACTTTTCCCTGTAACCCACCCCTTAGACACGTACTGCAGTTCTCCGTGCTCCGCGAAAACAATATAGATATTATCTCCGCTTTTGACCAGATTCATCTGAGGGCACTATCTGAAAACCTACCAGGATCACCCATGTTTACGCTCTCTCTGAACTCTAACCACTTACCAAATCAACTTCTCTTACCAAACGCAGCTAATCTGTTGGAACGACAGTAAGCTTGATTTACACTGCATACAATTTTCCCTCCCTCTATGGAGAAAATATTTTGTGTACCTACGGCATTTCTCAAGGCCATAAAATTGATTTCACGTCACCAATCTCCCCCATTTGATCTCCTACAACTGTTTTAGCCATCTCAATTATTTCCCCTGAAAATTCCTCTTAAAAAACATGTACCTTTCTGAGGATTAATGTCTCCAGTGATAATCTGTACGATCTGTATCGGACAACTTCGGACAAAAGACCATCATTTTTCGTCACTTTCCTTCATCTCTTTTCTATTTGCTTATTTCCCTCTTACCGCTGTTGGCCATGAGTGGCCCAACCTCCGGAGGTGCTGGATAAATGCTTCCAAAAATGCAGTACACCCATGCAATGCGAACTGTCATGAATTCACTGGCGAATATTAAATTTGCTAGGCTCGAATTGGTTAAATGATGGCTGTATGATGGGACAGCTTAAGATAGTACACAGGTCCCCACATAAACATACATATTTATGTGTAATGTGTTACCATAAGGATAACAAAAATGCAAGTGACAACCGTCAATAAAAAATCGAGTCAAAAACATCATTACCTAGTTTGTTTAAGCTAAAACTGCACATGGCCAGATGAGATGTAGAAGTGATGTGTGGAAGCACGTCTTCTGCAGACGGTTCCATGAAGAATCGTATTATTTTACTTGAACTGACGGCTATTTAGGTTTTATTCCTACTCTCAACTTCCATATATTATTATTTGTAAATGATTGAGCATCTTGAACACTTTATTGAGAACATAACGGATCTTGAACAATCCCTTCACTACCCAAATGTGTCGTATCAATTGATCAGGCTGCTATTTTGCCTGTGTTCCGTAAGTCTGGAAATATACCGTTTATATAGTTAGTATTCGTTTATTTATTTTTTATTTGGTAGAACCCCTGCGTAACAGCAATCCTTCTTTCCACGTCACCGTCAGCTAGTTACCGGTTAGCGATGTTTGAGATTCGCCCTCCCTAGCTGTACGAGTTATGCACAAACGCGTGCATTTCACCGAACAAATGAGCGCAATTCAGCAACGACAAGTTGCCTCACGGTAGGTAAACTTCAATGTGGGCTCTGATGTGATTCATCGTGATCTGTTTGTCATGGTATAGCAGTAAAACAGTTTAAGACTTTACATTACTTATTATGGCATGTCTGGTGTATTTATCACGATGTTGTAATCTTTCCTGAACAACATGCATTAATTTGATTGAAATCATTCACTACACTTATCCCTACAATACTAAGATAATTGCACTTGTCCTCGTCATGAGTTTCTCAATCAGTTAACATTTAGTTACTTTCTACTGTGCAAGTGCCCATGCACTCTACAAAGAATGAATACGCCAGACCCTTATTACCCTTACATCGCTTTTCCCGTCCGGTCATCTAGATGATATCGCACGGATTCACCATTGTGATGAGCAGACTAATGAGATGAGAGCTTGTTCAGAAACTGTAGTGCTAGTCAATCTTGCTGACCCGTCTTAGACCGTGGGTAGGATCGATCAGACTTGCCAGACGAATTTGTTCGGCCGACTGTATGGACGATAAGCTAGTTTTAATTACAGTAACACTACTGGCGAACGGCTACCCTCGAAGATTTATCGAGAAACACAGCCAACCGCGGGGGCCAAAGGACTTGGTGTACACGGCAGCCAAGAAGAAATTGTAAATCGAGTTACCTTTAAAAGATGCTTTAGCCACGCTGAAGACAACTAAGCGTCTAATTTCGGTCACACAAGGAAGTTACTATGCTTCACAAGTTGTCGTCATTAACCGAACCCGAAATTTGCCCATACCTCCAAAGAAGGAAGCTCTGCCTAGTGGGGCCAACTCACACTGTGTACATCAATTTGTATGTGACTGCGGAAACAGTTACGAATCAAGGAACATGTACCAAGATGGGTTCAATATGAAGTTGCTCAGATTGCCTACCCTCGTCAGATTCCATGTTCGCGCAGACAGCCGGCTTCCTCGATAGGTAAACACCTATTAGACTCGGGTCACCGGATAGAGCTGGGCTCAGCGTTTAAGCTTGCGTTACGTCACACTAATCCCAGCTTTCTTCGGTTTGCTGAGGCTGTCGCTATAGGCTGGATTAAGCCAGGCTTGTGTGTTCAGAAACAATTATTTGTTAGCCTAAAGTTGTATGAACTTCCGTCATTCCTTCGGCACCTTAAGATTGTCTGGTCGCACCCACTGTTAGCTACATCTATGCATATCAGTTATTGTTAATGATACTGAGGAGACAATACGAAATGCATGCATCTACCAGCCTTCGTCTTCTTTCTGTGCTTTTTGAATAATAACGTTTGAGCACTCGGATTTGGATCACCTGCTGAATTTCCGGGTTCGAATTCTGATAATACACTTACCCTACAGTTCAAATCATTATCTATTAGGTTGCAATATTTAATCAAGTCCATCAATGAGTAGGTTGATTCCTTCACCCTGGGAGCAATCTACTTTATGGAGGAAAGTGGGACGAACGATATTTTTCCTTGGTGCTAACATACTTGCATGACATGTGGTGTTAAGTGTAGTCAAACAACGCTTAGCGTGTTACAACTTCGAAAATGCAACCAGTTCATTATGACGGTTCTTAAATCCCTCATAAGTTGACACACAAATCAATCGCTTGCCTTATCTTCCCACGCAAGTTAATAAGTTGAACGGCTGACTACATTTGCAAAATCCGGCTTGGAAGTAGTAACTACCAAGATAGCAACCGAGAGAAGTGCACTCTTGTGGTTTTTGGGTCCAAATGTTTACTTATATTGAAGGGAGCGTTAAAAGACAGTCGTTTTTGACTTGTGCAATTTTCAATATCGAACTATGTCCGCATAGAATGGTTCATCTAGGGTTGCAAAATCAAAACCTAATCCAGAAAATGAAAACCGCCGATGATATGCGCCTTGTTAGAGGTAAATATATTTCAGGTCTAGAGTTAGACAGATGTAAACAAGTAACTCAAGTGTGCCATTAAAATGTATAGGACAAATGGATGAACTGGTGAGCAGTTCAACAGCAGGAATGGTCACACAAATAACAGATCGATGAGCTTCTTGTGTAAGTATGTCAATTCTCTTCTTTTCAATCACAAATTTCTCCGCTTTCTATTTAGTTGTGAACGTCTAAAAATATCTTTTTAGTCGTAACAGATGCGGTTCTGGGCTGCCACGTCCAATATATGCCGATTAGTTTTGACCATCTTCGTTAAGTTCCTTCCACCTTTGAAATTGCGTTTCTTACTACTCATGTCCTCGGCACCCAGAAAAAGTATTTCGATGCCTTCACCCGCTTCCTCTCTGCGGTGTAGCCCGTCTTAAGTAATAGATGTTGCGAGGTAGAAGGATAGCGTTTTCAGCTCTATACCTCACATACATTCATCTTCATGTGAACCCCGCATTTCGTTCGCTGATACGCGTTTTTGTTTGTATACCAATTTATTGTTCAATAGTTCGAAAGTATGCGACGGACCTACTTCTCGATAGATCTCACAGGACACTTACAATTACTGGTCAAAATCAAAACCGATCGGTTAGTCCATTTTTAATTTATACGATGGTTGCTGGTGATTGAGATCCATTGAGCGGATTATTATTCGTGCGATTGTGAACTTCTACTTTCATGAGATACACTTACTATCTTTTTTCTCAAGCTTTTTCGCCCAGATTGTCGTACGGGATTGTGTAGCGACAACGTCTTACTCCCAACTATTTTACACCGATCCACTAAGAGAGTCCATTTACTTAACTTTGTGCCGATATTCTCACTTATTAAATTCGGTTCACTAAACAAATGACAATACGTTTCATAGCGTGTGTTTTCCGTTGGCTTAATGTAACCAATGCATACATTAATCATCAGAATCGGCTGAGAAACCAGGTTATGTCTTCAACCGGAGCTTGACTGTCCAAGCAACCAGCTCCCAATGTGAACAGCTTGGTGCCTGTAGGGCATCATGGTAAGGGAACAAAGGCGCACAACGCAAAGCCAAAATCAACTCAATGAAGTGGCATTCTTGCCCATGTATGCGCTTCTAGGTCTTCAAGATCCCACATCCGAATCGGGCATCGCAACACCTGATATAGCTGGTTAATTTCATGTCTTTGATTCACATAAAACAAGAGGTAAAGAAATATTCATGAGATGCTGTTGTCCCCGCGGTTACTTTTGTGAGAATGTGATGTGGGTAGCTGAGACTATCTAATACATTCCGCCAATCTGTGCCGGTTCGTTTGCTAGTGTGTCGAAGTTGCCGAAACTCAGGCGATGTATTTGGATGAAATAATGCAGAGACGATAAGGGTTTCAACGGACGGATTGACTGGAGACCCGGGGGAACAAGCTAAATGCCTTAACAAGAAAAGAATTGTTACAGCCGAGTCGTCGAGTTCTACCGCCTTGTTTGGTATGCACAGAGAACCATTATTTGGACCGGTGTTCCCGATTTCTATCTATGGATGATGTTCAAAGGCTAGCGGTCGTATCTCGGAAAGGTTTATTTTTGTTGTGTATGAAGCTGAATCATTCGTTGGATAGTTGTAAATCTTGGTACGCTTGTGGGCTGGATGGCTGTCAGCTAAAACATGATCCTTTACTGCACAGTGCAAGCACAGTACGAACGCCTTCGCCGCGTGCTATAGTTAATGAAACGGTAGCGTGCGTTGGCCAGGTTACTTTTGTTGTGATTCCCGTCAAGCTTTGTGGTAAATATAAGACGAGATTGACGAATGCATCGTTGGATCCAGGGTCAGACTCATCACTTGTAAAAAAACAACTGTTACCGGAGTTTAAACTACCGACTGAACCGCCGTTATTCAGAATATCCACTGTCAACGTTGACACGCAGGTGTACTCACAAGTGGCCAAGCTAAAGTTACTGCCGTTGGACAGAGAAAAACCACTTTACGTGCATCATGCCTGGTCCGTTAAACAGATGCCTGACGTCAAAGGAAGTATACCAGAGTCGAAATGTCAGGAAGGTTGGATACATTTAAAAGACCTGAAATTTTCGCATAGCTACGAAAAAGACACAGGTGTCCTTAAGGGCATGAACGTCCCAGAAGCCCATTGGGCGTTCAAGCATAGATATGGGAAACCCTCCGAATCTTTTGCTATTCGGACTCATTTTGGTTGGGTTCCGCTCGGTCCAGTTGGGAGTCAAAGCTTATTGAGCATATGCACAAACTCCGTTTCGGTGGATGAGCACAGGTACGCGTTTCTCGAAGGGATATATTAGCTAGATTTTACCAAGCCTAGTAATTCGTGCCTCGGAATGTCCGTAAAAGACGAGCAAGTTTTAAAGCAAATTGAATCATCCATCACCAAGTATGCCCCCCCCCCGTTATTGACTCAGCCTGCCATGGAGGAGCGAGTTCCCGAATCTCCCAGATAACTCTCACGTCGCTTATCGAAGGCCAGAGTCCCTGCGGATGAGGTTCCTCGTGAATACTGAACTACGTCAGATGTACACAGCTACTATGTAAGAATATATATCAAACGGCTTCGCGGAGTTAGTTGTCACTGAGGTATAAGACAACAAGAATGGAGCGTGGTACATGCCACATCACGCCGTGACACACCCAAACAAACCAGGCAAAGTCCGCGTCGTGTTCGGTTTTGCCAGTACTTACCAAGGATCCTCGCCAAATTCACAGCTGCTGAAAGGCCCAGAGTTAACAACCAACTTGGTTGGCGTGCTATTAAGATTTAGACTTGGTATTGTCGCTGTAACCGCCGATATTGAAGCCATGTTTCATCAATTGTAAGTCGTCCAGAAGGATAGGGACTACCTACGTTTTATGCGGTGGCCTAATAGACAGATTAATGGCTCCCTGAAGGTATTCCGCATGACAGTCCACCCATTTGGTGCAACCTCATCTCCATGCTGCGCCACGTTTGCCCTCAGGAGAACAATTGACGACAGCAGAAGTGAGTACCCAGGTCTAATGTTATCTGTAATACAACAAAGCTTTTAAGTTGATGATTGCTTATTTAGTTGCAATATTCGAGAAGTAGCTCAACGTTTCACTGCGCACTTTTAGGAAATTACATCCAGATGAGACTTCCATTTGAGCAAATGGACCTGCATCTACTGTACGGTACTGCGCGAATCACCGGTGAACAAATCTGCTTGGAATTCTGTCAAGTTAAATTTACCATCCAATAACATGCATTTCACATTGGGGCTAAAATGGAACTTTACGGATGATTGCGTATGCTTTAGGATAGCGAATTTTGATAGGGATTGTTCCCGTCGGTCAATTCTGTCCCTTGTCGCATCGATGTACTACCCAATGGGGCTGGTTGCTTCGGTATTGTTCCAAGCCAAGCAATTCCTACAATTGTTCGTTGGGAAAGCAATGGCATGAGACGCGCCACTCAGTGAGTCAGAACGGGAACAGTGGCTCCAATTTTTAAACGCTATTCATTTGTTGGAACAGCTATAGGTCCTGATATGCATTGTAGTGGAACACTTTGTTGGCGGTACAGTAGAACCACATTGCTTCTCAGATGCTTCAGAGGCTGGATATGGGTCTCTATTGCACGCAAGAATCGTAGGTCCAGATAACCGATTCCAACTTTTCTTTCTAATGGGGAAGTCCCGTGTATCCCCAATAAAAATAATCACAATCCCTCGCTTAGAATTTACAACTGCCTTTCGTGCCATTCTATTGACCACTCGTGTCACAAGCGTTACAAATAGAACAACCGGTGTTTCGAACGGATTCGATGGTAATTCTACAGCTCATAAATAAATAAACTTTTATGCTCGACAATCCGAGGCACACCCTTACAGGCATGATCATGTTAAGCTAACATAATGTGATCAAAAATGTACAAAAATATATGTTTGGTTTGACATTGAATGTGTGTTTGCGTGCATATACGTATGTAATTTTGTGTGTATAGGTGTGCAGCTTGTGTTTGTGAATGTTCCGCAACAATTTTGACTGTTTATAATCTTCAGAAATGTGAGATTAAGCGATTGATGTCCGTGGGTTGGGTAGCATTTTCCGGATTTCCACGGGGCAGTGACTTTAGTTTGTAGCGAGTCACATCCGTCTTGTCGTAGTGTTGATAAGCAGACATTTGTGGCTTTTTATAGGGAGAACGCTTGCTAGGCGAAAACCCACCACGTCCTGAAACACTGCCGATAAACTATTTGGTGGAATGGGTTAAACACGAACCACCAGCTGGTACGACGAGGAGGTTGTTCGGCTAGCCAGCCCATACGTTTTACGACTGGACGATTCACGACGTTCGTAGTGAATAGGGTTTCTGAGATTCATCAGTGTTTTCATCCAACTCAGTGGAAATATGTTAAAACATCAGAGAATCCAGCGGACCATGCTTCCCGCGGTTTCCGTGTCAACTAAGAATCACGAATGCAGATGTGGCTCAATAGGCCTGACTTCCTACGTCGTCACCAGTGTCACTGATCAGAACCTCCTATAACTGAGCGATTCGCCGAAGGAATGGCTGAAAAGGGAGGATGTTTGAGTCCACTGCATATCAACTAAGAAGACTTGGTTAGAAACATTTGCAAACTGTTGTACTTAGGTCATACTGAAAATACGCATTGTAAATTCGCTCAGACTTAAGCGCTACTTGCTGCAAAGGTACAGCCAAGGTCCAACCAATCCTATCGAAGGCCGTTTAACACTATCCGAACTGAAAGAAGCTTAATTTGAAATAGTGCGGAATGTACAATGTAAAATTTTGCAAAGCCATTGATGTATTGAAATCTAACCAGCCGAACGAATCGATTAGATGCCTTAAACTTTCATCCAGTCCGTTGAGGGGAATTTATCCATTCTTGGACCATGATATGCTACGAGTAGGTAGCAGATTGCATTGGTGGCGATTGTCCTGTGAGGTCAAACACCTTATTCTACTACCAACTGGACACTTTGTAACTCGCCTATTCATCATGGAAAGTCACGAGAGCAATGGGTATGCCAGAAATTCCTATGTGCTCTCGGAACTACGCCAACGCTATTGGATATTACGTGGTGTTTTAGCAGTCCGGAAGACCCTGAGCGATTGTTCAGGTTGTAAGATCTGAAATGTTCAGCCCTTCGGTCAACAAATGGTCCCACTGATTCAGGACAGCTGTGTAACATTACAGCCGGCATTTTCAGCAGGTCGTGTCGAGTATTGTGGATCATTAGTTGTAAGACAGACAAAGAACAGAGAAAAGTTACAACTGTGTCTTTACCTGTCTTTTAGTGCGGGCAGTTCACATTGAAATTACCCGTGCTACAGACACATACTCCTTTTGTGTGCGTTCTCTCGATTTGCCCTATGAGGCGGTTATCCTTTGAAGATCTACAGCGATAATCGATTAAATTTTCCTGGGGCTGAAAGCGAATTTAAAACATCGATTCACCCATGGAATCAAAAGTTACACCAGATACTGAACGGCAAAAATCGTGAATGGATATCCAACCCAACTTATAGCAATCATCGCGGGGGTGTTTGGGAACGTCTCACGGAAGATACTCCATGTGACTTTTGGGGAATAGCTTGTCGGTGACGAAATGCTACCAGACGACGGTAGTCGAGATAGGACGGATCATCAATACTCGACCTTTTATACCTAACCCCAGTCATCCGGATGAGTTTGCAGCCATATCACCGAGCCAACTGATGACCTTAACCGCTTATGGATCACTGGAGACGGAGCAAACAGTCATCCATAGCAGACTGACCAGACCGCGGCGTCAAGTGCAACAGATGTCACAAAAATTCTGGAAGAGGTGGTTAAGGTGCTATCTACCTATCTTGCAAACACGTCAAAAAGTGGCATGAAAAAAGCGTGCTTCAAAATTGGTGACTTAATCTTGGTGCCAGACGTACGCACATCAAGCGGTCTGTGGTTCAAGGGCGTTATCGAAGCAGGGAAGATCTGGCGCCACGGATTTGTTCGGGAAGTGATTGTTCGGACAAACAAAGTAAGACTCGGAAGGGATGTAAGAAAATGGAAGAGACCCTCAATGAATAAGCTGGAACGGAACCCGAAGATACCGGGAGCGTGGATTACAATTCACGAAGCTGAGTGACCTTACTGACGATTTATGAGTAGTTCACCTTTCTCTAACAGTTAATCACGCCAAGCACCTTCATCTTACGATAATTTGCGCATTGACAGATGTTTGATTGTAACCGATAATTTTCCGAACGAACGAACACATTCGCGTTCATTTGTATGTTTATATTTCTTTTTATATAACATTGCCGCCCTGTAACCATAACCTGAGCCTAGGTATCCAGCCCTTTGTTTTACTGCGTTGCGTTTACTGAGCTCCCATTACTGTCGTTGGTCGAACTTGACTGGATTTATCACATCCGTTCGCGAGTCGATTCACCTGTTTGTAAGGCACTTCTGCGTCTTTAATTTTAAACGCATGTGGAACCAGGATTTATTCTGTACAACTTACTCCTCCCACCGCCCTCGGATTTTACCGCCCAGACGTTGTATACATTTGGTGATTAGGGTTGTCAGTCGGCAGTACCTGTCGTAGCTACAATAGGTATTTTCGCAAAGGCGCTCATGGGATGCCGTGAGTAGAATAACTTCTTAGTATCACAGCAGCATGGACTGCGTCGAAATCAGTCATGCACATCTAGCTCGATACTAATCCTAGCAGGCTGGACGAAACAGCCAGTTCTTGACTAAGAGTCGACGTCATCTACATGGACTTCAAAAAAGCCCTCAATCGTCCGGGCCATCGCGTTTTTCATAACAATCTCCGAAGCTGCTGAATCGATACGCCTTACTGGGTTGAATAAACAACTTTTTCATTTGTCCTCAGATGAATGTGGGAGTCCGCAGTACCATTTCCGACTTAATTGCAGTCCGGCATGCTGTTCCCCAAGGATCGGTTCTGGGCGCTCGTTTGTTCCTACTTTTCAGCAAGCATTTGGTAAAGTAATCCAGTCGAACTTCTTACGATCTGCAGAATTTGTCACGATGTCGTATGACATCAAGACGGAGGGCGACCACAATGCACTGCAGAATTCTCAGCAGGACATAGACGTGGCCATCCAATATGCGGATACAGCTCAACGTGACGAAATGCAAAGCTCTGAGTCATCGGCTTACTTATGAGTATCAAATCGGGGAACCGCAGTTGCAACGTGTTACACAGAAAAGCGACCTCATGATTATCATTCTGGATGACACTGTCTGCATTAAACAGACTGAAAGGCATTGAGAAGAGCTAGTCAGCACTTTTGTTTCGTACGCAGAGCTTTCGGAATGTTCGACCATCCATCTTTCCGAAAACGCTAAACACGTACCTGATGTGATGGTAGGATCAGATCAGAGTTAGCAGATGGACCAACCGAGCGAGCCAGACAGCCAATGGGAGACGGACGTGACGCATTCGATTACTGGACTCGGATTGGCCGATATTCGTGTGAGTGATTCACCGTCTGCATAACTGAAGCAAAGGAGGACGCTCATCAACTCAGAAGGGTCGTTAGTTATGGACTTGAACCCGAAAGTTATATCGAGGAGTTTGGTTTGCCAGACATGTTGTAATTATCGCGGAGCAGTCTTTGGCCAATAAACGCTTGTCACTGAGACCTCTCGTGGCACATACGGTAGAAGCCTGATGTCCTGGTGCAAACATGAAGTTGATGCGAACAAAGCTGTTCAAGGTAGAACGACCGAAATCTTTAAGGTATTCCTTTACTTGCTGTAAAAATTCACGCAGCCACCCATTGGTTTGTCAAACGGTGAATATCGGTGCTTGCGAGGAAACATCATCATGCCATACCTAATTCCTTCCAAAGCCTGTCTGTTGGAAATTATCCAACTTAACTAACTGAGACCAATAACTCAAACTTCCAATGCACTACAGTCGCATTGACTGACAACAAAAATATTTTTCTCACCTCGGGTTTTCTGAACATCGAAAGTAATTTCAATTTATATCACTCTGGGATGTAATTGTATAGAACAACTGTAATTCCTAAATCACAATTTTCGCACTGTTTCCGCAAGAACACAAGCGAGAAATTTTCTGAACCCCAAACCACAAAGCAATGTTTGTGGTCTCAAACGAAAGCCAAATCTAGGATCTACACGACGAGCCTTCCACCACAGCATTCGATCGGTAAGCGAATTAGCTATTCGACATTTGGATTTCCCATCGCTTACTTGCTGTATTTAATGCTCAGAGCTTAACGAGCAAACCATCCATCCGCTCAACCATAGTCTGCCAGCCGTGAACGCATCGAACCCGTTGGCCATGAAAATACAGCGACAGATAGACAGCAACACACACAACCACGCAACTAACCGAAAAGGCAACCAATCGTTTCAATGGTTTTTGGCGACCAAACAACAGTTGCCCCAAATTCCATACGAAGGCTGACATTATTAATGGCTTTTTTCATACCAAGAAAATGTACGAACCGGAATTCAGTGTTGAAATAGCCGAAAGAAGTTACATTCCAAATGTGCAAAGCTCAAAGTAAGCCAGTTGAAAATACATAATAATAAATCAGATTCTCTATGGTTCTATGAAGTATACATGGTTATGACACTGATAAAGATTGTGCATACATTAGCCCAGAAACACGAACGAATGGTAGCAATGAATGAACGAAGGAAAAAACAAAATTGATGCATTTGGAGAAAGTTTGACAGTGAGCAAACCCCATAACTTTCCATCAGACTCCGCTTCAAAACAGCGGAATAATGCCTGGCAGCGCAACAAAACTACGTCCCATGCGGCGCTAGAAGTCAACGCCACCAGCTGCCCAAATACGCCTAAAAAAAGACCACCAGTCTGATTGCAACAAATAGGATTAGAGAAACATCCACCCTCCAAATTATTCCACAACTTAAAGAAACAAGTCCACATTGTTGGTGGTTAGCACATTATTCCTCCGAAAACCGTCTGCAAACTTAGGTCTTCAGTTAACCTTACTGGGACTAAGGTAAATGAACAAGGCGAAGTTCTACATCCACACCCTCCACCGGATGTGGGCAGAATAGCTGCGAAGCTGACATCAATCGGAGCTACGCATCGTGTACCATCGGTAGTCTGCACCAACGTTCCAGACTAAATGTCAAATTCCTTAGGAAGAAAACAGCTCGATGACGTGAACCAGTGGAATTTCATATGTGACGTCATAGGTGTGGCAGTTAAGCCAGCCAAATTGACACGGATCACGCGTCACCCAAATTCACAGCACTGCGGTGAACAGAAAATTCTCCGCGTTTGATTGACTTCCGCTGGCGAAGCAGTATCCATTGTGTTGTCGACACCGCTCCTTCGGAATGTGTCATGTTCCATGTGCACCTTCCCGGATATTCCGTGTAGCGAACACAAACTGGCGAGAGTTGAGGTGGAAGAACACCGCAAGGAATCCGTGGCTAGGACCATCTTTGTACACGGTGTTCCCGAGGCTGGAGGTCATGATGAGCACGAAGGGGCCGTGTAAGAATACGATCAGTGGCGATACATTCGAGAGACCCTGTCCCTAGAAAACGTCATAACACAATTCGCAGGTCGTTTAATTACAAAGGAATTGGCCCGAGTATCGTAAAAGTAGTGTTACAAGCCAGACAAACGTCAGCTAGGGTGCTAGAGAGTTGGTACGTAGGACGTAGCAGCCTTGCTTCCGAGCTCCGTATCAAAACGCCTATCCCAAAGCAGACGTACAAAAGCAGCAATTTAATCAGAGCACTTCCAGATACCAGTTCGGAAAACTTCACTCAGCTAGCCAATGAAACTGCCAAACACAAACCAAACACTACACTTAAAGGAAGCAGCATAGAGGTAATGACGGGATCTCTGCATCTGACACAGATGGGTTCATCATCACATCGAACAAAAAAGATCAGTTGCCAAACTTACACTGGTCGGCACAACATCATTCCACATTCGAACGTTCCACGACTTACTGCCTATATGTACACCAATGCACAAGATCTACTGAGCAGGCTTGCCGAACTGCGGCTACGTGATGCATTATACGCCTGAGATCTCATATTCGTAACAGAAAATTGGCTGCATTCAGAAATCACTGAGGCCGAAGTCGCGACACATGGTATGCACTTCATTCGAAACGATCGCTAGTGTAAGTCCGGTGGGGTAAGTTAACACTACCGTAATGACCTGCAGTGCGAACCGCTGGAAGGTCCGGAAACGTTGCTCACATAGTCGCTCTGGGGCTGTCTGCGACTAAGGCACGACAATTGCATTTGGCTGTTGTTCATCGTTATCAAATCTCCACCGCAGGTATGGATTCCCGCCTGACGTTCATATTTGGGAGGGTAGTTCGACAACGATACAGCCACGTTCTCATCTCCGGTGAATTCATTGTGCAGGGTTGGAAATTTTCGGCTTCGTCCAACGCACATTTCAAGGTAGATCTGTAAGGGATTTTTGCAAGCAGTTTGTTCCTCAGCAATGTCAGTTCGTGCACCAGATTCAGAACGGGAAATGTTCTGTCTGTGCTTGATCCAGTGCTCACGAAGGAAGAGCTCTTGGTTGAGAAACCAAATAGAGAGAGCCCAGTGGGCGAAAGTGATCACATAACAACACTTTACGATATTTGTCATGCAGAATATCCACAGGAATATAGTGACGTGTTTCGAACAATCACACACTACGACACACGCACAGAATTGTGGGGATGCTATTTGGGATTTCTCGCTCAATTACTCCATTGATAATGCATGGACAGAGTTTATCAGCAAGTTCAGTGATCTGAGTACCTCAGTATCTGTAAACAGAACCATTCGTTGTACAAGAGCACCATCAATCAGCAGGAGCAGAACCCGAAAACGCATGTCGTTAAGAGACGAGGCGTACCATGTGCACAGCGTGGAATCTCACCCTGAAAACCGGAGCTATTATGTAAGGCATCGCAACAACGTTACCACAGTTGTACGTGAGGGCAGATTAGTCCACCAACAGAGCCTAGCAGAAAGCGTTTGTGATAACAACTAGATTCTGTACAGGCACGTGAACGGACTCCGGAATGTGAAGCCTGGTTTTCCCCAACTTACTACAGCAAATGGATGTGCTCAAACTGCCAAGGATGCAGCCAAGGTTCTACGGATGCAACATGCTTCAATATTTCGATGCGCCACCAACATATATCACATAGCTATCTCATTCCCCCAGTCGCTAATACGCACACACGCCACTTTTAGTTCAGCGACCGTTTTGATGAAGCTGATAGGGCGCGCGCCGATAGCTCCCTCGGTGTTGACAATATTCCCTGAAAAGCGCTTCAAGTGGCGGCTACGAGGACAGTTCCGCCATTAGCTCTATGTATTCAAAGATGCCTGCATGAACAGCAGGTCCTCAGTAGGTATATGTAGGGCATCATGACCCCAGTTTTCAAGGGTGGTAGCCGTTCGGATTTCGTCAACCATCACCCGGTGATTCTAGTCCCAGTGTTCTCGAATGTGATTGTGTCAATCAAAGCTGTGGCTCTGATAGGCTACATTGAAATGGCTAACATCCTAGCACAGAAAGAACAACACGGATTCTGTCAGCATCGGTCATGTACTACCAGTATGCTAATTGTGCGTGGCACTTGGACCAAAGTAGCCGACAGTGGGATGGGCACTGATGTAACATACCTAGAGTTTTCTAAAGTCTTCGATCGCTTATTTCACCGAATAGTTCTCCAAAAGCTGCAAGCCTGTGGGATTAGGAACCCACTTGTTAGATATATTGGACATTTCCTGCATCAGTGGCGGCTGCACGTTCGGGTAAGATGTTCATATTCTGATCCTATCGACATGGATTGCGGTGTCTCACAGGGAACTGTGTTGGGCTGCGCCAAATCCTGGTTTCATAAACGACCTCGTGCGTGTTTTGGAGCGGGTCACCAGCTGAAACCGGATATGTAATAGTCGGCCTGAATGCCGCCGGAACAATTTGTCACTTCAAATTTTTCACCACTAAAGCGCTCTTTCGACTTCTTTCATTTCTGCGCCCACGCCAACTGTTTTTAAAAGACGACTCAAGGATGCATTACAACCCCTGCATTACCTGATTTGATTTCTGTTCACTTAGTAACAACAGGACGCAAACAAAGATTGTGCTCTCCAGCCCTCACGAAATCGGTGTAAACGGATATATATATATATATATATATATATATATATATATATATATATATATATATATATATATATATATATATATATACGTGTGTAATCTGCTACATATGTGTGTTATCGAACCTAAGCTCACTTATAGTAGATTTAAACTTACGAATATCGCGGTGAGTCCACCGTTGTGATCCTGAAATTGGTAACAACTTTTCTTGTAGTTTGAACTTTTACTAAGATTAACATGCGGGACCTGTTAAGCTCCAGCTTTTTAATCCGTATAAAAACCTTTGTTTCATAAACGGTTATCTAAAGGCGCCTTCTTGAGACGCTATCCCATTTGCACCAGTCGATTCAATCTGATGCGTTCTTCCCCCAGAATGATCGCTCCCGCTTATGGGACCAGATTCCGCTTGTCGTAAATATACAATTATATTTATTTATAAAACGCGCTTCAATCTGAAAACAACACAACGCGAACCAGCACGGTGCTCAACAGCTATCGCCTTAAGGTAGCGGTGTGTTTTCGCTTGAAATACCCGGCGAGTCAACTAAAACTTGAGTGTTTCACCTTTCTTTTCCTTTCTGACCTTTGGTTTTATAATCCGCTCCCCGGTCATCCAACGGGACTTGTAAAACACGGAAGAAATAATTCACTGCTCCTTGTTGTTTTAACCTCTAGTCCAATAATATTAAACCTACGACTTGACGAAGCAGTGAGCTACTTGCGCCTCACGTTATAACATTTCTGTTTCCAAATTCTAACCATGTGGATACATACTGATTGTCCCTTGAACGTCTCAGTGAGCTCACCAGTGTTTTCATTTCCATCCCCTAGAGGACTTGCCCATCTTTAGCTCTTGTATCAATTATATGCCATCATCTCGTTGATGACACTACGGTACCTGCGGATTTGGCGTGAGTGCTTGTGTCTTTTCCTAACCCTTCCTTTATGAATATTGTGGTCACAGGATCCGGTCGATCATCAGCTTGTGATAGCAATAAATCAATCATTTTGCTGGTGGACGCCTGAACTATGATTCTATTTTAATAAATCTTGACAACGTATTATTAAACAACGTGGAATAACTTACCCACCGAGTATGCAATTCCCACGTTGTTCGACCATCAGGATAATGAGATCCAAGCGTGTGCCGCCTCCAAAAATTACTCGACCATGTCGCCGTCAGTTGTTGGAAGTTGGTTGGTGTGTTCAATATTTTGAATTAACCTTGTAACCGACAAAGAATTCATAATTTCGAAAGGTTCGAGTATCCAGACGGGTTTTATAAATCTTTGTATTACAACTACATTTCGTTCTTGACACCAGAGTTTCTTCAGGCCTGTAGGACCTCTTGCGTCAAGAGCGAAACGTAGATGTAATACAAGCTTTTACAAAACCGAGTTGTTCTCCAAAATCTTTCAAAATTTTGCATGGTTGCATGCAGTGCCGGTCTTCTAGCCCTGAAGATTGTTATCACTCTTTAATGCAGACGCAGCAATGCCTTTGGTTTGTGCAGTAACCGAGAAACCAAGAATAGATTTTTGCTACAGCAGACGTATCATGTCTTTGACTGTGTTCTGTTGAGGACCTAAATTTGCTGATTCAGTGGGGTATCAAATGTTTTAGCTTCTGAGTCCAGGCGACTCCAAAAACGGTCAATCGTCGCTCGTTCTGTTAGGTGGTGTGTTTTTGTATTATGAAAGTGATTTCTCAAACAAGATTCAGCAATCTACCAGCTACGTTTTGAGCAACTATTTTCAAAAGCGACAACGTCACACTTCCGATGTGATTCCATGTATGCTTGGGAGTAATACTTGTATCCGGGCCCAACTCAACCTGCTGCGTTGAACGAATATTATCGATAAGTAATGTGGTGGACCATCAGTGTGATTTCAATTCCCTTAACAAATACATTAGACTTTCCGTGGAGCTCATCACCTATCCATCAATTTCTGATCCTGGGCAAAGTCACGAGGTCGACAACCCTAAGACAAAAGCGTGTGGAAGGAACAGCTACGGAAGCGGTATGAGTCGTCTGAAACCAACATATCTCAATACTTTGTAATGCACGGTAACAAGATGAAGTTTTTAAATATTTACATTTTGTATTTTCTCATTAGTACCGGTAGCGATATCCGCTTTGCTATTTAAACCTGGCATTGGGTGTGACCGGATCGGCTTGTTTATTTATAGTGATAAATGTTCAGCCCCAAATGTATGGCAGTTTAAGGCTGAAGGGCACTTCTCTTCGTGCGTACAGTTTTGGCTTCATCCGGCTTATTACGACAGCGTCGACAAAACGAAGGTAGGGGGATAGTTTAACACATCACACAGTTCCACGATGAGCTGAACTCTATCAGGTAACTCCAGATCAGTAGCTAGTTGCTTAATGAAGAAGTCAATGACCTCCGTAAGCAAGGAGTTTGAGGGGTTTGGGGTTCTAAGAGAGTAAACAATGAATCCATTGGTATATATATATATAATCCAAGATATTCAGTTTCTAGAAAATCTCTGTCATCTGACGAAACCCTCGGTTCAGAGCTGCCCCAGCAAAAGATGAGGAAGGTGCTTGAGTCGCAGACTGGGAACTTATCCAGAGACAAGTCATGTAGCCAACGTCCAGTCTCTTTTTGTTCAGACTACCTAGTACTAATTTGTCTGATGCTGAGCTAACTGTGGTGCAACGTCTAATAAGACCAGTAAACCAGCTATATAGCCACTGCAGTTTCTTCAACTAAAGTCAAAACTTTGTGACAGCACGTTGTTCACCAAGCTTGTATATTTATTCTGTGTGATAGATTTGTACGTACATTTCGAAGATCCCCAGTTTTGTTACTCTGTTGAGGTGGTAGGGCCCAATTTATTGAGAACTGCAGTTGACCCATGGCCAAAGTGCCCACAAAATGTCGTCGCGTTTGGTTGCGTCTTGATAAGACTACTGGCAATGACATTTCAGGAAATAGATATATTGAACTAACCAGTCACTCAGTTGCAGCCAATACCAAAACCGTGTATGATCACTTAAGTTTTACTTGCTAAGTCTCACCTAAGTGCAATCTCCTGCTGCCACCTTATACGACGCAAATGTATACTCGGAAAAGGTGCAAACACTGTCCCACGAAATCAGAAAGGAAGAAGAGCCAGTTAGCTCTGATGTTCCACTGACTCTGTTTTGCAACGTTTTCCATAGACGACGTAGAAAGAACCGGTGTCGGAGCATATCAAACTAGCATGTTTAACTTAGTCAAAAATACCAATTGATCATTCCCAGCTTAGCAACCCGCGCTGTTGTTTGCGAGGGATTTGTCAAGCAACTCGAAATGCTGCTGAGGAAATCAGAAGAACGTATGGTCATTAGATGGAAGGGCGTAAAGATTTTCTGTGGAGAAGGAAATGAACGTATGGTACCAGATGATATATTTTGACAAGCATAAGTCACACTACAGCGCACTGAAAACTTGCAAGACTGCCTAGTCGAATGAAACTGTGGGGTTAGACTGATCTGCTGGGATAAACTGAAAAACCAGCAAGATCCAGCGAAGTAGTTTTGCTCTATTCACAGAAATTTT
The DNA here is from genome assembly GCA_944474145.2 of Dicrocoelium dendriticum. Lineage (NCBI taxonomy): Eukaryota > Metazoa > Platyhelminthes > Trematoda > Plagiorchiida > Dicrocoeliidae > Dicrocoelium > Dicrocoelium dendriticum. The sequence continues at coordinate 8,327,343 of OX104071.1, forward strand.
ACTCGCATGTCAACAAACTCCACGAACTCCAGCTAAACATCCTTACACTAAACAACTCATACGAGAAAGCGCAAACTGCGAAGGAATTGGTTCGCAGTAGTCAACGATATGGCACTTCTGAGGTCCAGAGTACCTCGCCGCTACTCAGCATTCGCACATAACACGCCACTACCACTAGCACTTTCACGACATGTTGAAAGGAGCAAGTCACTGTACGATCGCGAGTCTGCTGAAGTGGACAGCATTTGAACAAAGAAGCAATTTGTGAGATGCCTGGATTATTTTTTGTGCCACTCTGATTACTAGCGCAACCAGTGATAGAAGTGCCAAAACCTGTCATATGGGATCGGTCAGGCGACCGAAACCATTGATGTCGATGTAGGAGCTGACATGGTTTATCCGAGTTCCTCAAAATTGATAGACAGTTTGAATCACCTGATTTTTCTACACATGCATCAGAGCTGTGTAATCAATGATTCAGTCCTAGGTTGCATAAGCGGCATCTGCCTAGAGCGAGGTAGAAAGGTGAAAGTTCACAGAGTCATATCCGATCCTATCGGAGATCAGTGTACTGTGCGACCATATTTTATTTTCTCACTCCTTACCTCAACTATCACAGCGCCCCAGTGTCTTTCTGAATGTTTACGCGCGATATTTCTTTTTCCTTTTACACTGATGTTAATTATCAAATTATTCATCTCGGCAGACGTTCGATAGATGACCCACACATATTTTAATTGCATCATATTCACCGCTACCATCCTACGGGACATGTCAAGCACTTGCTTTTATCTCGTGATAAATCATTGTTCATTGTTCAAGGCACAACTAAGAGTCTATACCAATTCTAGCATTGCATAAACTCTAGCTTCGATTAGTTGTTATTCGCTAATGATTTCAAAATATGGTGAACCATGAAGACAAAGGGTGACCACGTAGCAAGGTAGGAAAATTTCGATGTGGTCTTTGATTGGAAGATCTAGAACTTGTTTAACTTCAATGTGGCTTAGTTCAGAAACACTGGACATGGGCCTTCATTGCACTCAGTAGTGGATTATAGGAGAGGCATGTGCAGTGTGTTTCCACTGCATACGAAGGCTGACTCAGTTCCAACCTGACTGCACTCGTCGGACCCATAAAGCACCACCGGAAGCTAATCGTCATTTTAATGAGTTGAGGAGGCCATCCAAATTGTCTGACCCCTCCGTCCTCTCGCATGTGTTCAGGGTCATTCGGTACACCTTATGCACAAGTGTTAGCCGTGAAATAGACGTAACTTTGTCGCATTCTGCAATCACCAACGGAGAGCAATTAAACTTTTAGAGGAATGTTCAATCTCCCAAAACAACTTAGCTTAGTCTACGCTAGACGGTCTGGGTAGGTGAATAGGGGCCTGTTAACGGCATACCGGATCCTGAATAATTCCAAGTACCTTCTACACCACCTTCTTGAACTTAAGCAAACGACCATCAGTGAAAGTTGGTTGCGCAGGACAGTCCGTTGGGATGCTGCTGCAATTTTTCTCTCCTTGTGTATTGGTGGTGGAACGTCTTCTCCAATTACCTTAGTCCTTACCCTCAATCAACCAACCTCCTAAAGGCGTATTTTTGACGAACTAACACATTTACATTATGCGATGTAGCCGATTTCGACTGAGCGTCTGCATAACACAAACGACTGGTGCAATCAGTTAAAGTTCCTAGCAAGCTCGTCAATGCTTGCTTCCTTTTGCCCACATTACTTTGTTTCTGGTTTAGCCACCCATCCAACCTACGGGAGATGTCAATTGTTGGCACGTTTTTAAGTAAAAAACGATCGCGCTATTGTAATTAAGGATCAGCTGGTATGTTTCGACCTACCATGGCAGGGTCATGCATTTCTGATACTACAGCTATGACCGCTCCCCATCGACGTGAATGTGGGTTGCTGATCGCGCACTAGGAAAGTAATAGTTTCATCAAGGTTGATTCAGATCAGTGCTCAGTATATGCATTGGGATACCAAGGCACTCTGTCACATGGATTTAAGAAGCTCACATATAGTTTAGGAGATAGCAGTGGCTATCGTAGTAATCGAAGTTTAGGTATCACAATCGACTAATCCAACTTCAGATAGTTAGGCAGTAGAGCGGGGTCCGTGACGGCCGGTTCGAGTTATTCGTGAAACTGAGTTATCTCGCCAATCACAAGGCATTTGCTGAGTACCAAACACATTTCTAACGCCTAATCTGTAATATCCATCTTCTTATGCTACCCGAAGCCTTGCACCCAGAACGACCTCAATTCTGCATGAAAAAACAGCTAACTATGACATTGAGCCTACCATCAATCGATTGCACATGACCTATATTATGGTACCTCTGTTGTTGGTTGCATGTTCATGATTTAGACAAACGTACGAGATGACTGAGCCATGTCATAACTTACGTCCTCTGTTTTTTGTTTGGCACCAGAGCCCTGCAAACTTCAACCATACATGTTCCAACCTATCGAAGTTCAACCACAACACCAGTCTAAGAGACCATCAGTTTAATATGGTCATATATCAAATCCGGTTGGAAGACCTCCAGGAACTTCCTTCACTTCCAGTGTGCCAATCGTAGGAAGTGGTTGGGACTACTTGTATTTCCGTTACCATGCGTCTGGATGATGCACTGCTCCGCCTACACAACAGGACGCAGCTCAGCCCCAATGGATTTCCACACAGTGTAAACAAGCATTGGGCACATACCATCCTCCGGTGAACTTGCCGCCATATTCTATTCCGGTTGTGCTCCATCACATGGGGAGTCGTTACGCAGTTGCTTCTTCATGCGTTTAAAGTCTAGTGTACAATTTGTCGACTAAGATGGTGTATACATTCACCGTTGTCGTGTTCCTCGATATCAAAGGTGCATTCGATTCGGTGGATAGACATGCACTTCGTGACTGTCTACTCAGGAAAGGTGTACCTGAGAAATATGTGAATATTATCCGAGCATTATACGCTCCTAGCTCGGGCAGAATGAGGGCTTACGGCAAGTTGTCGTCGCCCTTTCATATCTCCAGCGGCGTGAGACAAGGATGCCCGCTGTCACCTTTCCTCTTCAACTTCGCTGTTGACGAAGTCATGGAAATCGCGTTCACAGGACACGACTTAGAAGGTGTGGAGCTACTCCCAGGAGAACGACTTCTTGATTTAGAGTATGCTGATGATATTGCCCTCATCTGTGACAGCTCACAAACGTGCCAAGCGGCACAGGACAGATTAGCACTAGCTGTCCGTTACTTCGGGCTTTGCTTCGCGTCCTCGAAGTGCAAAGCGTTCCTCCAAGATTGGTCTGGACCGCCTCCTACGCTGACCCTTGGTGGGGATCAGCTAGAAGTCGTTCAAAAATTCAACTACCTGAGAAGTTGTATCAGCGCCTGTGGGATTGAAGATGAAATCACGAATCGTATAGCAAAAGCTCGGGGCGCTTTTGCTAACCTTCGCCACTTATGGCGCCGGCGCGACATCACTCTCGCCCTGAAGGGTAGAGTGTACAATGCAGCGGTACGTTCGAGCATACTGTACGGTTGTGAGACCTGGCCGCTTAAAACAGCGGACCTGAAGAGGCTAGTTACGTTCGACCACCGGTGCCTTCGTAATTTAGCTCACATCTGGTGGAAACACCGCGTGAGTAACGAGCGTGTTCGACGCCTTGTTTATGGCACAGGAAAAGGAACTGAACCGCTCAGCACCGTTACTTCACGCATCAGGCTCCGATGGCTCGGCCACGTGTTACGCATGCCATCCCACCGACTTCCGCGACGTGTGTTGTTTGCGCGCCGGGGGTGTGGATGGAAGAAGAGGTGGGGTGGCCAAGCGATGACTTGGTCCAGAGGAATGAAGACGCTCACTTCGAAGCTGGCCTCGGTTGGAGCGTCTCGGCTCCCTGGTTGGGGTCCGAAAGACGATAAACACGTTTGGTTGGACACACTTGCTGATATGGCTAGGAGCCGACTTAAGTGGCGTTCGTGCTGTGAGTTTCTTTGTCCCACCCCATTCCTCTTAGCCTCCCCCTCCAACCACGATCTCATTACTTAGCCTTATATAATTTTGCATAATATTTTTTGGGGGGTGCACAGCAGCCGGCTGGTAGCTTACCGGAACGATGCCCATCCGTTACCGGTAGCTCAGCCAGCTTTCACCAGTTGTTGTTTTTTCTCTCCTTTTTTCTTTGTATTGCGGCACAGTAGCTGAGGTTTTTCCCACCTCTAGCCAACGTGTATGATGATGATGATGATGATGATGATGATGATGATGATGATGATGATCCATTCACTGCCCTTTTGAGATGATTAATTCGAAAATAATCAACAGCAAGTTGAGTTCTGTCCTTGCCGACAAAGATATATGATCATTATAACGTGAAATATCTAGTAGTATGGTCTCTCCCTGTAGGTATTTTAGAAAGTACCTTTTTCCGTATCCAACCCGGCGTCCTTTCATTTGGTTCACGCCCGTAGAAGCGTCATTTCGTTACACAAGGATCTACAGTCTTGGACTACGAGAACACAAGCCGAAATGAGAAAGCTGGTTGTTTGGATATTCATTCTCTGAGTTCACATTAATAAAAGTAAGGGAAAGATTCAAGTGCTACAAAACCTTTCATACCAAAACATTCTGCCATGAATTAAAGTGCCAAGTGGGAGGTAGCTGCAGTTGCAGATGACCTAGTAACAATGACTGGAACAATAGGTGAGCCAGTCATGCTGTTCAGACGCTTAAAAAATGTTAGTCACTAAATAAATATGAGAAGTACCTAACTGATTCCAAAGGAGTATCATGGGCGCATGGAATGCAGACAGATTACATCTTGTCTTCTGTTCAAGTGCAACCGGATATATAGTTTGTGCCACAATATTTCGTTACCATCCAATTAGTACAAATGTAACTATTAAACCGATGACCAGTTCTACCGCTAGGCTTTGATCTGTTTACATCAGCACTTTCTTTGTCTACGCCCGCAGCACACTTAGGTCTAAAAAAACGTCATCTGTAGATGTTAACATAGAGTACACCCCAATCTACGGACCACACTACATAATACGGTACGGACTCACCACGATCCTCAGGTTGTAATTTTACTCCAGCCGTCAGCAAACCAATTTGCACATACTGCATTCCGCAGAGATCGAGTAAACCAATTTAGCTGTGGAAAGAGTAGTATGTACCAGACTGGCCAACCCTTAGAAGCCAGTCAGTCCGCATTGTTATTGGTCAAGTAGTGTCTAAACCGTGTGTGTCGTGCAAATGAGTGGATCAATAGACCGGAATCTCCCTGGCAAAGACGGACAGATGCGACTAAACAGAAGTTGAGCGCGTTGGTCGACCAAAGTTTTGGCCAATTATCTAACGTAGCAATAGCGATGAGCGCTCGGTGATTTAACAGAAATTTTCGTGTACCGCTGCAACAGAAGAGGAATAATGTTTTACACGCCATAATTCTAACTGTTTGCTCGGGATAAAGAAACGCATTTGGAGGAACTATGGGACAGTGAAAACAATTAGAAATTGCTTTGTGCTACTGGTTTGCATGCCTCTACTCGCAGGAGTCACATTCAGGTGGGTGAACTGCTGCCACTATGGTTAGACGAGTTGTAGTATACTCTGAGATGGAATACAATGATGCCAATAAGCATATGATGGTGTCCCCGGTATAATTCTTTTGACCCTAATTTAGCAAATCCTTGGTAACATGTGTGTTTAGGTTCGACACATAAAAGATTAGTCTAACGCAGTCTCTCGGTATCATTTAACCCGCTGGTTAGAAACGAATATGTAGTGAGGAACAAATGTTGTACTTGGTTATTTTCAGCAAAGATCCGTCGCAGACGCACTCAGTGCGACAGCGACTGTAAATCCGGGGAAGCACCGACTTTCCGTTTCATTCTATCGGGAACTATCAGCTATGTGCGTTCCATCTGCCCCCATGTGTGACTAGTACCTGCGACTGCACGCTTTCATGTCGGTGGTCAAAATCACTGCGTTAGGCTACAGGAACTGAAGCCATATTGCACGAATGAAACCACCCCTGAAAAATACAATATATGTTAAACAGGTGATAGTTTATATGCCACACTGCCACATCGGCACGGGGCCAGGCATAGCATGCAAGTGCGGCCGAAACATTTCGAGGGAATAAACTGCATGGAAACAGCCCCCTGGGGATGGTTCCAGGGCTACCCGTATTACTTTACTTGAACATTTGTTTAGCGCTGTATCTCTTATTGTTCCCGTCGTTTCAATTTCTCTAATACCTTAACGCTGCCAATTAGTTTAATATCCGCTTTGGATCCATTGTATAAAGCTTGAACAATTGCTTATTTTGTGCGATCATGCTGTACACACTGATCAGACCACATAATTGGTCTGTGCCTCGTATCGCCGAGGAATATACCATTTATTTAGTTACTTTTCACCATTCAATATCTAGCTATGTAACACGTGCATACTCGTCTTGCACTGCCGCACGCCATTTAAACCTAACCTTGTTGCCTTTTACCCTATAATAATAGTGCAAATTGTTGTCTATATTTTTGAAGCATTATTTGCTAGACATTTCTACTTTATGCATTTTTATTGTTAAATATTCTATAGTCGTTTATGGCCTACCCTAATCCCACCGTAATTTTATTTCCTCCCTGAGTCTACTATGAACTGAAACCTCCGATTATGTTGCAACTGACTGAGGGAGTTAGCTTGCGCCTCAGCGGGATACTTTTAGACTAATTCGACCACTAAAGTCCCATTTCCGTCTTCTGGTCAGACTGCATTGGTTAAGAGCGACGGGACATCAATTATCGGAGAATCTAACCCTAGTACATTCTTCTGCACTTCTTCCTGAAAAACACACAATGTGAAACTGCACGAAGCATAACATTATACTTTTTTCCATCCCATATAGTGAGGGGATTTTTGAAGAAAATCTGTATCCAATTGGATCTTATGTGAGAATAGTCTCTCTCATCATCGAGAAATAAAAGGTTTATGTATTTACTTATCAATTGATATGAACAGTTTTTCATACCTAGAGCACAATATAGGTCAGCTCAATTGAATCCAGAACATAACCATTCAATAAGAGCGGCTTTCACAAATATACGGGTTATACAAAGGCAACATCACCACTCACTTACATCACCAGTCAACTTGCCGTTAAGCACTAACAGAGTTCCACCTCCCAAGCGCATGTAACACTAACTGGGAGATTTCTAACATGAAACATTCGGTTGACCACAACCTATTATATAGTGCCTAGTAGCGACTACACACACAGTTAACAACTTTGCGGCTCTTTTCGTGACCGAGCGACAATCCCATTGCTTCATCTGTTTCTAAAGTGGATAGGCCAGCTCCGATTATCTCCAGCTCCTAGCTAGAGTAAATAAATGCATCCTCACCCGTAAATCATTGTGAATTGCAGCAAATTTTAGGTATATATTAGTGGACCCTGGAACTCGAAATGACCTTCTACTCTTTTTTATCAATGTTTGTTCAATCGCCAACTAAATACGTATACTTCAGCCCAATGCTGCTCTTGTTCCTGCACATCTTGTGCTCATTCTTGAAACTTGGCACAGTGCAGAAACACCAGATTAACTTATTCAAATACAATGCTACAAACTAATTCATTTATGGTATAGGTAAAAGTTCTTCACATCTGTACTCACTCAGGCAGTCGTCACACGCAAAGAAAAACACTGTACTTGCGTTTTTCATCCTTTCGGAAATCGGCAGCATTGCCCATTCCATCAGACCCTGGTAGGGCTCGAACCCGCAAATCGACTGTTGCCAGTCCGTGGTTGAATCAACAGAGCTACCGGGGGACGGCAATGACCATCGGGAATAAATTATTACATGTGATATAGCGCCGCTCACTATCCACTGACTTACACGTTACTGCCTTGCAGAGGACAGCGTAGCCTTTTCACCAAGCGTGGAGATTACCAAATTTAATCCACGGACGGGCAACTGTTGAGTTGCTGGTTCAAACCCTACCAGAGTCCAGGGGAATGCCCACTGCTGACGATTTCCGAAAGGATGCAACGCGCGTACAGTGCTTTGCCGGGCCTATGACGGCTGTCTGAGTGAGTCTATATGTGACGAATTTCGACCTATACCATTTAACCCCCCGGCTACTCCTATATACTTCATAAATGTCATGAATTGGGTATAACTGGAGGCTGTTCTGTTTACATTTGGCAATACCTCTGGGTCGAGGAAAATATTGATCCTCAGTTACTCACAGTCGGTGATTACGTTTGGATAAGAACATCGTTTAACAATCTAGACTTCTTGTTGGGCTATGTTTATAAACCACCACCTTGAAAATAGACCACATTAGCTAAGTATGCGAAGACCTTCTAGTTGGCAGCAAAACATTATTCCGGGGGGACATGCCACGTACGTCATGGGCACCACTCTGTGTTCCTCAAAAATACACAGGTTACATAATAAGCGTCGGTTTGACAGAATAGACACGACGTGTTATATCAATCACACGTATGAACAATAGCCTAGACCTATCGCTTACTATTAACCATTCACGCTTTGATGCACCTGTCTTGGGAACATTCCTGGGCAGTGATTATAACATTGTTAAATGCTGTATAGGTTTCTTTGGGACCGCCAAATTTCCGTAATACTACAGTGCCCTCTAAGTTACGTTGGCTAGCCCCAATTTTCCAAACTGCTTCGCTCTCTCAGCAGGAACGCATTTTTCCTGACTAGAAATGTCAATCTGCTCGCCACAGCTTCCAAGGCATTTCGCCCCATTTATGAACATACACCTTTCAAACGGAGGCAAACTCCAATGAGCAGTACTACCAGCAAGCTATCACCAAGCTTAGTTCGCAAGCTACGCAAGGTTAAAGCTAGGTAGCACATGACCAGGGACTTCTCTATTATTGTGTGCATTAACAGTCTTTGCAATGAAATTGTTACTTAACACAGATTGCGACAAAGGAGGGTGGAGCGATAAGTTTCCGGATACGCAGTACACATATTAGACAATAGAACAATGGTTTTCTACGGGTAAAAAAGAAGCTGGAACTTAACAGGTCCCTCAGGATAATCCTAAAGAAAATACAAACTATAATCAAAATTGTCAGCAACTATAGGTGCACAACGGTGGATACACTGCGGTATTCGTAAGTATAAATCCACTGGAAGTCAGCTTATGTTCGATACAACAAGTGTATCCGTTTACACAAGCAGATATATCGGTTTAGCGTATTTTTCGGACGATAGGGCGCAGCATCAGTGAACGAAGTTAATTACATATATAAGGCACACCGAATTATAAGGCACATAGGGCGTAACAAACTAGTCCTACAGGTCAGACCTGATTCATCTCATTAAGAGTTACTGTCAACAATGTTCATTTGTAACCCATTAAAACATAGAAACTGCCATCACTTTTTCTTCCATTCTTCTACCAATCCGTCCAGTTCTTCATCTTCAGTGTCGAAGTTTAACATTTGCGGGATAGCGGCATCAAGCAAGCCTGGATCCCTCTCGTCATCATGTGAGTCAGCCTAGCTGCTGTTGCTTGGCCGTTCATTGATGATTCTGGCCTTCGTGAAAGCTCGGACGACAGTTGAGACTGATATCTTGGCCAAGGCGTCGACGATCCATTGGCAGATAGTGGCGTAACTAGCCCGGTGTTGCCTCCCTGTCATAGTACATGGGTGCTTACCTTCTGTCATCCAATGCTCCCACACGGCTCGCAATTTAACTGAACGCCCTGTTGACACTAATATCTAGCATTTGGTTAATCCTCCCAGAATGACGGCAAGCTCCGAATTAGTTTTCTTCACTTGGCGTTTGACAGTTTCGGTGAGGTAGGTGCACATGGAGTCGTAGATCAATAAGGACGGAGATGGGTGCAAAAAACCATTCGGTCTCTAGACATAAACATCTCTCAGCCACTCGCTCATTTTCTCCTCGTCTATCCAGCCTTTTCGGTTTGACGATGACCGCAAAAGGAAACTTTTCTATTAGCATTTCCGTAAATGCACTGTTACTCCCTCCGTAATGCACGCAGGATGACGTATGTTCCAGTTGTCTATCCGAAAAACTCAGTTTGGACGATGATGTGAGTGAAGCTCATACGGGCGTCCCCGACTGTCTGGATGGTCGCACCTCTTTGGAACACTGGTGTGAGGGCAGATCGTTTGTTCAAACACCTGCAATCAGCGAGATAGAGGGACGTGTTCTGGACAGTGTTTGCCAGGTACATTGTTGGACTAAGTCAGGTTACCGGGTGGAGTAACCACTGCATATATCACAATATACGATATAAGCTTGGATGGTTGAATAGTTGGCTGGTTTATCGCCGCCAAAAAAGCTCCTGTCAGCTGTCTTCTGCAAAGAGATGACTCACTAGGTTCCTGACTAGCGATTATGC
>OX104071.1:8337970-8395337 GCA_944474145.2 Dicrocoelium dendriticum
TGTTGATGGCGCTTCGACAGTTGCTTACTGTTATCCCAACAAATGATAAAAGGGTTAGTGACAACGCTGTTGTAGACTGAATGTTACCTTCACATAAACAACCTTAGCAAAATAAGAATTCGTAACAATTAGGCGGTGAAAATATGAGATGCTACTTCTGCATAAATGAGGCCGGAACAATGTCTACCAGCTACTGGAGGCTCATCGGATCTATTTGCAAGTGCGCGGCCGCCTAAGGAGTTAATTCCAGCAGAATACAGAAATAAAAAGAAAGCTGAGTGCAGTGGCTTTTGAACAGATTTTATCAAATCTCATTTTATTCCATCAGCTTGGACAATTAAGTCAAAATCAGTTTCGCAATGAGCACGAGAAGGAATTTTACAGTATTGGTATGGTAAAAGAATCCTAAAGTAGATAAAGAAGCGTTTAGGTCAAATCTAATCACCCATTTTAGAAAGAAAGGTGATGGAAGAATCCAGCGCGTACGATGCATTTATTTGATGAAGCCAGTCTGTTTACGGCTGAATATTCAAGCGTTTTTGGTGTATTAAGCATTTTATTGACTTGACTTGAGTTCCCCGCCTTGGCAGACTTGAATGTTTAAATATTCCTTATCGCCCAGATACGTACCCGGCCAATTTGGAAAACCTTAATATGCCATCGTACTAGAATTTTTGGTATTTTAAGTATCTATGGAAACTGTGTAAATAGATCACTGAGGATTCACGCTCAACCGTTTGTTCCACGGTCATGACACATTCAGTAGTTGCGAATGACTTAACAAGTGCAAAAGTATTGCCCATTAGTTAATTTCCGGTGGCCGGTGGGACTCTTTTAACTTCCGATATAATTCCACGGGATGTACAGCTGAGCGGCTAATCGTACTCCCACAACGACAGAACAACAACAGATCATGGTGACGTGCTGGTATAGATTTGTTTTCCTATTTCGTTAGACTGCTGCTACCAAAAGAAATGCGGATGTTCTACGTGTGCCCTAAAGCTCGATCCACCTGAGTGTTGGCGAAATGTGGGTGGGTGAGATTTACTGTTTTATGTGAAGCTGCCGTTTGCACTAGTTGCAATTACACTTGGACAAGTATACTGTCTACCTGTTAAAGTGTTTCAACTGCGGGTTCCATGGATATAAAATTATTCAAAACTAAGCAATACATCAATTGCATCAGAATTAACGTAACAGTGGACTGCGAGATCAACTTATGAGAGCAACATAGAATAGCAGACAAAGATAGAAAGTGACAATCAATTAAGTATGGTGAATATTTTATTCCGTATGACTGGTTACAAATAAACTATTAAGTTTGCGCCTTATCAAGTCTTGCATTTTTCAACAGACCTACAAATTGCTAATGGTTCACTAATCCTTAATCTCATTGTCTCCAACGATCACTTCTTCCTTCAGAAATGAAGACGAACTGCTAAGCCATCAAATTACTTTTGTTGTCAAGTTAACCTGGTTTTTCCAGTTCAGCATTCTGCAATGTTCTCATCTTAGTCTAAAACCTGACCAGCAATGGTTTGCGAGGACATGCGTCAAACCGACAAGTAGTGAAGCATATTTGAATGGTGGATGCTACCAAACCCACAATGCGACCCGCAATCTCAATGTGGAACATGATTCGCACAGATTTGAAGCAAACAAGTAAATGCGAATCGTTAGGTATAGCATGTGAAGCACCGCCAATTACCAATGAATATCTTGCGAGCATCTACTATGCCGAAATTCTTCTGTCAAAAGGGGCAGGGCCTACACAAATCAAACTCTGTACCGCCTACTAAATATTTGCGAATAAGGAATTGAAGTGCACCACAAGTGCCGACGCATGGTCCCTCCTGGAAGTCAGGGACTGTCCGGCAGAACCCTTTAACATTGCTCCGTCATCTGTACTCCTCAAGTGCAGCGTCACTTAATGAATGATCCTCTTGTGGGTCGTCTTCGTTGTGGCTGGGATTTTTGAACACTGGTGCTGTTGCGTGAAATCAGCCATGATTATGACACCACGTAATCGGCGGCAGAACCCATCGGACTGAATTTATTCCTTAGTACACGTCAATGTCTAATCAAATAAAATATACTTGTCGAACCATTTTAGTTTCATTAGTGCAACCATCTGATAATTGAGGGGTACGGATCTTGCGCACAATCATTTTCCATACTCCTTTAGGATTGCCTATATTGCTTCGATAGATGAATCTTGCTGTAGTGACCAGTCCACTTGATTTGTAGCTCAGGTAAGTTCATGGAAGCCAGTTTACAGTATTCCTAGGATGACTGCTACGGAAGCGAGTGTGACAGCAGCAGCTTTCGCCAAGGTAGGGCCACTGGATGTTCACTAGCTATCACTGGATTCATGCCTCACACTCCATGACAAGTTGTTAGCAGCTCGTCAACTTCAAATTCATACATGAGGGATCTGATTGCGGTTTGGTGCGAGTCCACCAGCATACGTGTAGTGCTGCCCCAATCTCAGATATCATCTCCGCACTCTCTGCTTCCAGTTCACAAGGCCTGTAGGGAATTTGAACCTCTGGTCAATTTCTTTGACGTGTCAAAAGCACGCATGAGCGGAAAGAGATTACGGTTCATTTTGTCTAGGGTATTTTGTAACTAGTGCAAACGGCAGCTTCACATAAAACAGTAAATCTCACCCACCCACATTTCGCCAACACTCAGGTGGATCGAGCTTTAGGGCACACGTAGAACATCCGCATTTCTTTTGGTAGCAGCAGTCTAACGAAATAGGAAAACAAATCTATACCAGCACGTCACCATGATCTGTTGTTGTTCTGTCGTTGTGGGAGTACGATTAGCCGCTCAGCTGTACATCCCGTGGAATTATATCGGAAGTTAAAAGAGTCCCACCGGCCACCGGAAATTAACTAATGGGCAATACTTTTGCACTTGTTAAGTCATTCGCAACTACTGAATGTGTCATGACCGTGGAACAAACGGTTGAGCGTGAATCCTCAGTGATCTATTTACACAGTTTCCATAGATACTTAAAATACCAAAAATTCTAGTACGATGGCATATTAAGGTATTCCAAATTGGCCGGGTACGTATCTGGGCGATAAGGAATATTTAAACATTCAAGTCTGCCAAGGCGGGGAACTCAAGTCAAGTCAATAAAATGCTTAATACACCAAAAACGCTTGAATATTCAGCCGTAAACAGACTGGCTTCATCAAATAAATGCATCGTACGCGCTGGATTCTTCCATCACCTTTCTTTCTAAAATGGGTGATTAGATTTGACCTAAACGCTTCTTTATCTACTTTAGGATTCGTTTACCATACCAATACTGTAAAATTCCTTCTCGTGCTCATTGCGAAACTGATTTTGACTTAATTGTCCAAGCTGATGGAATAAAATGAGATTTGATAAAATCTGTTCAAAAGCCACTGCAGTCAGCTTTCTTTTTATTTCTGTATTCTGCTGGAATTAACTCCTTAGGCGGCCGCGCACTTGCAAATAGATCCGATGAGCCTCCAGTAGCTGGTAGACATTGTTCCGGCCTCATTTATGCAGAAGTAGCATCTCATATTTTCACCGCCTAATTGTTACGAATTCTTATTTTGCTAAGGTGGTTTATGTGAAGGTAACATTCAGTCTACAACAGCGTTGTCACTAACCCTTTTATCATTTGTTGGGATAACAGTAAGCAACTGTCGAAGCGCCATCAACATTTGAACACGGCAGCCAGTGCAGTATGCACTGCTGTCGAGATGTTGCAAACCACCAGCCAAAAACGTCCGCATCGACCCAATCTGAACTGGCCGGTGTCAAAATCGACAAGGGTCATTAACATATTTCAAGGACACATGCACCGCAATGCGTCCGCACGTCGTATTCACACCCCCAGACATGCGTGGATGAGTAAATACAGTAGACTTACATGCCATTGGTGGGTCGGCAAATTAGTGCGCTCCAATCTACCCCTGACCTGCGCGTCGACTGAGCAAAAACGAAAGACTCTTCTCAAACGTACGGTATTTAAAGTGCACGAGAATTCACACAGGTCCAAACAGGCCACGGTTACAGATGCAATGATCGATGCAAACCAACCGGTTTAAAAGCGCTCAGTTGTCCAAATTCCGCCGAGGGTAGATTGTCCTTCAATAATCGACCGCTCCGTGCACAGGTAACCCTGAGGTTAATTCCGTGGCGCGCCGCGTCACTTTATGTCGCAAGTTCCAACAGGCGCACACGCACCAATCCGGCCAAACAGAGAGATTTGCGTGCGTTCGATAGAGCGCAATTCACAATGCGGCGTGAGAGCATTTGGTCAACTAAGGCGGTGTATGAAGATATAATTGCTTCTAGTTGTCTTGTGCAGCTACCAACAAGGTTAGTTTAGGTCTCTTGAAGTAGACCTAGCAATAAGCTTTCCGATAAGTCCAAAAACCTTGATGAAGGCAGAAAATTGGTGCACTTGTAGGCAAACGACCGTGCTGGATGCAACGGTTCACGCGTTAGAGTTAGGTTGCGAAGTTTTATAAACACCGGAAGCTTTCAAAGAACGGGAGATAAGCATATGCCTATGTAGTTGAAGCAGATTGTTCGCAGACACTTTTTGAAGACAGGGACGACTATCGGTTCACCCCGAGATGATGGAACCTCCTCATTCGGCCAAACATTCTAGAATAAAGCGGTGAATTCTCGAACCAGAAAATGGCTACCGTCTTTAAATAGAGCGGTAGGAAGACCATCAGGGCCGGTGCTTTATAGCGATTCATATGGCGGAACTCCTGCTCGAGTTCCTGATGAGAGGGAGGATCTGTGGGATAGACCACTCGGCAACAGTGCGAGCGTTAGAAGCAGATGGAGTTGGAGGACAACAAAACTGGTAGCTAAAATGTTCTGCCCATCGCTCCAACCGTCGTTGAGGATAGATGACTAAGGTGCCATACTCCTTGCATATTGTTTATCTTGTATCAAGTAGAACAATTTCGGGGTCTAGGATGAAATGGAAAAGTTTTTTTGGTATTACCAGAGAGACTAGCTAGTTCCATCACTAGCGCGTTCACATCACCAAGCTCCACAGTCCATTTGCACACTCTTGTACAACGCACGATCCAGGGATTGGCGTTCTTCACTATGGCTGGAATCAAACGGGATAAAGCGGTTTTTGTACATCAGCGACAAGGAGACGGCGGAAACCCAATTCTTCGGTGGGTGACGGGCGACAGCACAAGTGTCGATACGGGCGGAAACTAGGGCATCTTTGATATGCGCCCACTGCGAATCGAGGTCACCGTCAGAAGCTAAGCCACGTAATGTTGACAGTGGCTTGATATCTGGTTAAGATTGCAGGGCTTCATATATGTGTGACGTTCGGTCGATGGGGAGTGATCCTCCGAAACGCATGCAAATCTGAGTCCCTGGAAAAGCGCCAGTGGTATGTGACGTCAAGGTTTACCGGAGAGACCTTTCTGATGACAGCGGTAGAGTCTTGCAATCTGGTTTATGTAAGGTAACAGAGCGTTTCAGTAGTACGGGCCAGATATGCTTGTCGCCCAGTCTGCGTCTGAGTGCGAGCATTAAACGCTACGAGGATGAATGGAGTACCAGGTCGAAGAAAAACTGGGACTTCTGTAGGCTGAGAGACGGTTGCGGTCGCGGGACATTGAAAACCAAGAGTTTGGCGGTTACTTTCATTAGTAGCGACCAGTGAGTAGTTTGTGGCGGTGGCTAGAGAGGAGATAATAGTACGTGTAGGTGAAGGACTGGAGGTGGGGTGATCTGTGACTGGAGGTTGCGGAGTTGAGTTAGCAGAGCTGATAGACATAGCAACGAAAGCAGTAGTATAGTAGTGTGGTCCATGATTCCTCAGTGGGTGTGATAGCACCCGGTTGCCCAGGCCGATGTAGAGGGTTGCATTAGGGGGCCCTACCCCAAGACTTTGCTCAAAAATATAACCTACCGGGCAGCAGGGAGACGTAAGGGCGTCGTAACCGGTTGGCAGCTGGTAAGCAAACAAATGGTTCATGCGCCTTTCGCTCCGCGAAGGACCAAGGGCTCAAAGCACCCATGAACTTCGATGCCACTCACAAAGAGGCAATAAGCAGTGACTTTATTTAGTGGCTAGTCACATCCGCCAATTGGCAGTGTTGTTAGACGAATGTTTGTGGCATTTTATAGGGAGAAAACTTGCCAGACAAAATCGCACTATGTCCTGGAACACTGCCGCTCAACTAATTGCTGGGACGAGAAAGACTCGAACCACCTGGCTAACACCACGAGATTGTACGCCAAGCCTGCCTGCTGATGGCCGAGTGGTCTTTGCGTCTGGCTTACAATCACAAGATCACCGGTTCGAATCCGCGCAGCGGCGGGCCTCCTCTAGGTATACTCAGTGCACACGCGACTGGTGATGGTCGCACAGCAGCGAAGTGCTGTTACGGCGTACAGTTGATGATTAGACTGGCTTGTCGAACAACCTCCTTCTATATTAAATCAACCTGAAGACTCTAATATTGTACAGCGGTCATTTTTCGGAGCCTGAGGAACGCCAACCACATCTGCGGTCACCAACCGAAAGGTAGCAACAACGATACACAGACAGGCTAGCAGCTCAAGTTGGCCGCGTAAAGGTCGTCGTCACTTCCTATCTGCCAGTCACCGAGTGCACTCTCCAATTACGTTGTTTCCACGCCCAAAGTATCAATGCACAATAAACGTTTTGGCATTTCTTTAACTCCTTTGCATTACGAAATCTGTGTTCATGGCGAAACGGTATGACTTAGAATGGGCACAAACAAGGATTTCCCTTCACAGTCCAGGTGGGTTCACTTGCGTATGCCTCAATGTGAATACTACCAGAACGTCGTTCAATTTATTACCATGTTTTCTTTCCTACACTTTTGTTTTTCGTATTCTGACTATCCTACGGCACTTGTTAAGCGCTTGCTTTTTCCATCGCTTCCCGATATGCACTTCCATCCATCCGTCCATCCATCCTCGCACCTTGCTCGGTCTGTCACACCTGCCTGTCATCGAATTATTCTCGCCTTTGCACCCACCGGCCCCGTGACACCGCGCCCCCTTCTCTTGGAGTTAACCGTGAACTTAATGCATTGCAACCCTCTACGTATTGTGCATAACTTCGTTGCATAAGGTTCCGTGATCCAACATAAGCACCTGTGCGATGCCGTTTGCGGACTCTGGTCTTTATGATCATTGAAATATCAGGAGTTCTATATCTGAATACCTGGTTCAAATCGGACACGAAATTCCAACCAACAATGCTTTCAGCGTTTTCTACATCGTGCCGAACCCATATCCAAAGGTGAAACGCCTCCTAAAGATAGCCTAAGGGATAGCGATCAAGTTACCGCAACCAGAGCTTTGCAAGTCGTGGATTCTGTTGCAGTCTCTCACTTTGCCATGACCGTACAGAGAATTCATTTGTGTGGGACACTGATGACGACCGAGTGTGACTTGGCCTCGCGACCGGTCCATGGTTCGTGAGGAGATAGGCGCGCTCTGTCAGGCTCCCACCACCTGATCTGACAGCATGTACTTTTCTCAGTCCACTTTGTAAACGTATTTGCTTAATGTGATTTGCTGAAAAGAGAACTCTTTGCATCCCAGTTTCCTTCATGACTTGTCTACACAGTCACAAGTAGGGTGATTTGCATTCTCATTGCGCATCTTGTATAGAATCGGTTGTTTCCCTACTGAGTAAGTATTCTTGAGGTATTTCCTTATTGGATTTCGAATTCTAGTTGTGTAATTCAGTAAGGAAAGAAGGATAATGTGTCAGCTGTGCGTCGTAACGGCGCTCCGTTGCCGCGCGACCATCATCAGTCGCACACGGGTGGAGTATATCGTGATGATGCCCATCCCTACGCGGATTCGGACCGGGGAGGTTATGGTTGCAAACCGGGTACGTAAACCACTGAGCTACCGGTCGCGGAGTAGTTCAGTGGTTTACTTTCAACGTGGGAGTTCCACTAGTCGCTCCAGTCCAAAGCGAATTTATATTTCACATCATGCTTCCTTTGTACTTTATCTCTGTTGGAAAAGAAACCCACACAATGTATAGCCAGTAGTCAACATGAGGAATATTTGGAAAGTGTTAGAACAAATATCTTTATTAGTAGATTCGCAAGCTGTCTGAAAATAGTGTCATAGCAAGCAAAAGTATATGATTGAATAGTCCCAGGCAATACATCCGTGCTTTGCACCAGAGCAAATAACCGGAATGGATTCCGCTCGAAATGCAACCTAATCCTCAGCACGTTCACGTGAAAGTGGTGATAGTGTGACCTTGTACTGATCGATTGTGAGTTCGGAGCGATCGATAGCTCCATCGTTTCCTCAGAGCGAATGTAACGAATAAGCTAGCTATCCGCCTCAGCATCTCATATGCAATTTCTGCCTAACTTGAACTTGCTGATTGGTAAGACCATGACTAGGGTTCCTTCTCGGAGAAGGAACTGGTCTGCGACTACGCGTACCACACCTGATGACGTGCCAAGGATCCTTTAGTGCCATAGCCAGTAAACAATCGGATGCAATTGACTACTTAGCAAATTCTGCGAATTATCCCTGTTATTACGCAACTGAGAATAGCAATGAAGAGAAGAAATTTATAGCAGACTTGAAGAACTCGCCGTGGGTGAAGCATTATCGATCAGTGTGTGTCGAGATGAGCCGTGGGTCGCAAAGATTTAGCAAATCAAACGATAGTGTAATGCCAAACATGACCTCACACTGTGTGGTCCGCCCACCGCACGTTTACTCGGTAGGACAAAGAGTGGTATCTTTTATTCGAGGTGCGTTCCGTCGAAACTCAAACGTTTCGACTTCTGGGATCACTCGAGCCTCAGCGCAAACCGACCTTCCAAAGCACCCATGTACGCACTTAAAGAAACCACGTCAGTACCGTGGATCACAGCCTGTTACAGGATGGAAAAATCGGAAAGTGACTATTGGTAATGATGCGGTCTCTGAACTCATGACAACAAAGAAGAGCGATCAGTGTATGTTGTTTTCCACCAGGAACTCAGTTAGACATACATCGGAGCGAGGGAATATGACAAGATCAGCTGGAGCATCGACATCAAGTTCACGAGACCAAAGCAACTCACAGAATTCCACGCCAAATCCACGTCCTTCTGCGTTGGTTATTTCATCTTCCAATCGATCGAGAGAAGGAGTGGCCAAGCGAACCAGATTTTCCTTACACCCATCCACATGTAACGCACCTCCCGATTTAATTAGACCTCGCCGTGATAGTGAGGATACCGCAAACTCTGTATCCTCACTAGTTGACATGTCCCACAGGTCGGAAATAATATCAACTGATCTGACTTCCGTTTGCGGCGACAGCGCTTCATTCCAAAAACCAAGAACGTGTGAAAATAGTATATCCAGAAAGGCGCGCACGTTACTATCGGACTCAACTGCTAGGGACAAAGAATTACAAAAAGGCAAGCCATCTGAGCCTCCTAAAGCATTTCCCACTTCAGTTTATGAAGAAAAGAGGCACCAAGTCATGCCAGTATCCACATGTGACGGAGTAAAGACGAGCTTAACTAAAGTTCAAGGAACAAAACGGGGACAATGTAAAAAGCAACACACGATAACTAGCGTCACTCCCATGATGAAGATTGGATCTACCAAGCGCCCTTTCGGTGTTTCCACTGGCCTAAGACGTGCTTCCAGTACTACCGGAACACTTGATGAACGTAGAAAAGTGATACATCTATCTACAGGTTACCAGTCTAGTTCATCAACTCCCGTGTTAAATGTCACTCCTGACACGCCGGTAGTTTCGCCCGAAAGCCCATTGGAATCGTGCGGCACTCATCCCACAGATAACGAATCCTCTATGGTGCGTACCGTTGAGTGTGGAACGACCGACCATTTTAGACTAACAAGGTCAGGCCTGCGTAGTTTTGAACTGTGTTCGTTGTCACGTTCTACTCAATCTCCTGGTTTAACTAAAGCGCCTTCTAATTGTCTACAGGTGCAACGCCACGGACCGTATCGGTTCCGTCGCTATCGCAAATTAATTTCAGAGTTGGATCAAATGCATCGGAACTATGCCGCTCCATACGAAATTGCTCGAGAATTAGTAGACAACATGTGTCAGTTTCGTTTAAATGAAATCGCACAGTCTTTACTTCTATCAAAGCCAAGACCTGCCTACTATGATAAGATGACCATGATTACTGACTCTAACGGGGATGCGAACACACGGACGAAAGATGAGACCAATCTAGCTTTTCAACCATCAGCACAGCAGATTTGCAATCAGGACAATAGCGATGAATTCGAGTCACTACGTAGCAAAGAATCCTGCACACATACAACATCTGCAGCATTGTCAACTCAAGAACCTGTGGGTATACTCTGCCTACCTGTTCGACGAGCTCGCAATAAGCTCAAACTAGAAAATGTAGCAACAAAATCCAAAATAAACAAAGAAATCAATCAGCATGTGTTCGTAGACAGTTGCGCCAGAAGTGGTTATACGAGAGATGTGAATGGTGAATTTGATATAGCTTCCTCGCGCTCATTAGAAGTTGGGTATCAACCAGCAGATAAGACCAAACCACCAAGGACTAGAGAAATATCGATACAATCTAGTACAGCAGAGCAGTGTAACCAACCGACTGAGAAGGGTGTGCAATTCGATGGAGAACCAGTTTTGTATATCAAGCAGGAATTCATGGGGTTGACACAACCGGAGGAATGTCAGAATATCCGCATTTGTCATGGCACGCAAACCAGCTATTCCATTTCACTCGGAGGAGATCATGATGGTTTCAGTGAACTGGATGATTCACAGGATCTGGGTTGCCTTTCGGCCGGAGAGAGCTCTGTTGTTCGTACGGTGACGCAGTCTCCGCAGCCCATCGATGTGCAGCCTCCTCGTACACCTTTGTCGTCCACAATTGCAAAACCACTCGTCATCCGGAATCCGATGAGTCCAGTTGAAATTAATATGACGAGCTCTAACACTCCTCCTTCCTGCAACGAATCCAAAGGGTGTCCAGTGGAAACCCAGTCTACCGTAAGTTTTGCAGCTGCGTGTCAAGAAGGCGTAAATACGGTGGCCAGTTCAATCCAGGAAAGGACGCGCAGCGGGAATTCTGAAAGTGTTAGCATTCAACCGAACATGGTTGACTGTATATGCCCCTTAGCTCAGTCCACCGGACAAGGGACCCATTACAGTGGCCCCAACAAATCCACTGTAAGCGTATCCTGTCTTCCACGAGACGATCCAATTACGCTCATGAATGTGGCTAAACTGGTAGTGTTACCAAGTCCTTTACAATTGGATGATGACCCCGGGTTAACTACCACACCGCTGCTCTACAGATGCCACGTCGCAAGCTCCGCAACACAGACGGAGTTGAATGAGCAGTATGAAATCCAGCCGTCCGTTTCGCTCCCAGAACAACAATCAATTTCTTCGGACGTCATCTATGCGATCCAGTCTGCTCAAAGCAGTGACGAAAGATCAGAGTTAGTTCCGGAAAAACCGGTCACTGCATTAGATACCCGTGGAATGCCTTGCAAACGGGATAAAGTGACGATTACAGCCTATGCTCAAACTGGAAGCGAGTCAATGTTCTCTGTTCTAGGTGGTAGTGGCCGCGGTGTTATTGACAGCGTCAGCACTGTAGGCGTTGACCAAGATGCTAACGCTAAGCTCCATGCCAAGACAACCATTAATCAGGAAAATGTGTCCCCTCGAGCTGAATTTGCATCTACGTGTGTCTTGCAGGCCAAGCAACAACACGTTTTTGATGCCGGTATGGGTCACTGGAAAATAAGCAATTATAGTTTGCCTACCAGGTTGTCGGAGAGCAAGGAGAGGAAGGATGAACCCAATGAAATATCGGAAAGTTCAACGGTTTGGTCACATCCACATCTAGCAGAGGATAGAAAGCTGTCGCCGGAACGTGAATGCAAGTCAGAAAACGGATACTACGTACCTGTGATGCGAAGACCAGGAAGTATCCTGAGTGACTTGAGTCGCACACCTCTCTCAAGGGCACTTCAACGTAATGACATACATAGCGGAGACAGTAGACTGAGTGTTTGTGTTCCTAAGGCGAGGAGGAATGTGGCCTTTTTAACGCATCATGGTCGCGCACATAGCATACGACGACAGAAATGGACCAACGGAGACTTGGAGACGAATGATGCTGATACCAGCTCCTCGATTAGCCCCCCTCCCAAACCCGGGTTTCGAATGGGCAACAGATATTTTTATGAACAGAAAGACCCGATAATCTCGCAGAACACGGTGAGCAACAGAGGAAGAGCTCGTCATCCAAACTACGTACATAGAAGAAAAATCGACTCTAGGAATGCAACTCCGCAGCACCGATCCGTAGGAGATTATCGTACCTGTCTCAATTCGGGGTTACACGGACTGAGACGTCCCAACTCGACACCCCAAGTTGTAAGGCTATCGAGCTTAAACTCAGAGGGTACGAAAATCTTGGATGCACATAGTGTAAGGACCTCGGCTTCCACTGCTAGCTCACCAATTACTGGAAAAGTCAGCCAGTTAGGTCGCAGACAGCCAGTGAGTCCTGAACCCACCAGGTTTCGGCACGCAAACTGCTCCACACCAAGAAACATGCTGCCGCGTAGCACAAAGAAAATTAGCCGTTCTATCTCCAGTTTGGTGGATTCACACCGATGTCGTCGTCTTGGATCCTCTCATTCAACCGGGTGCGGTTCTGCTGTCTACAATCAGGAACAAAGCAACGATCCACACACACCCAGGCCGGGTAATACAAGCGGTCTACTGCGTCCAGCTTCAGGTGAGCCAAAGCTGGCACAACGAACACTCAGTACATACAACCGGCGGATGTCGCCTCGAAGATTACGATCGCTCAAAAGTCCCCATACGCATAACAGCACTCGCTGCAACGAGGACAGTCTGTTGCGTCACACATTTGCCTCCCTGCAAAAAGTTCGCACAAAAACACTGTGTTCCACACATGCAGCATGTCGCCCTCCGATGGTGTTCAAACGGTAGTGTCTACATTCTACCTTCATTCGACACGCATTTTCACTCACCCCGTCCGTGAAAATAGATGCTCTCTCTCTCATTCTACGAATTTTTGTACGATGCTAACTTCATCATCATTGACCTTACGCTTTCCAACAATTTGGGGTTGTTCATGCATGAAATAGAGATTAAAAGATGTCCCATCACTTACATTTGGGAAAAATGGATGAAAGATCACCACCCCGGGAACAAAGTGACTGCAAACAAAATACTCTGAGTTGTTATGCGGCGTTTATTTAATGGAAGAGCAGTTTATTGTCCAACATATTTCGGTTGACCAGAAATTATCAGAGATGTTCGATGGCTGTAGGATTCATATTGTAGGAAGAAGTAGAAACGAAGCAGACTCGAGTTAAAACCGAAGGACAAACCACAGAAGACCGGTGAGATACAGTCGGAGTGTACTACCTTGCTCGTAGGACTAGAATAGGATGGAATAGGCGATTAGACATGGTACTATATTTGGTCAGCAAATTACCGGCCTGCAATTTCACAGCAGTGTGCGTAGTTTTCTGAAACTCATTCTCTGGTTTTGATAACGGAGCCATAGAGTTGTTAAAGGATGCTAGTAGATTGGTAAGTAGTGCAGCAGCTTTGTCTTATTGATCTGTTGAATTCAACTCAGTAGAAGACAAGGCATATAACAATAATCCTCATATGAGTACTGGTAATTGGTGTAGTTCTTTTCAAGTGGGAAGCATTGTCCATATTTGACACAGCCACTATATATACAGACAGTATCACTCTCTTGCATGGACAATATGCAAGTGTACTTTCTAATTTCTCTGTGTTTCTGGCAGTATTTATGACCCATGTGTTTGTGTTTGACCGTAAGTTGAAGGGAAGCAGTGCGCTTCGAGAATATTGTGAACACCGACGCCCGCTTAGATTAAGTGAATTTCCCGATTTCACGGATTTGTTATATGGTGCCTCGCTACATAGATCTTCGGTCGATCTTCCTTGCGAAAACAAGGCCATAAGCGCGTCTAGTTTAGAGGGGCTTTCGAACTTAATATGAAATCTTTACGCAACCTCCCACGACCTGATTGTATTTTGGGGCCGATTTCACAACGCATCAGATTTAATGAAAAATAACGTGTACTGAATATTTTTCCTCCATCTTGATATCACTAGGTTAAAGTCGATATTGCTGAGGCCCCGAGCGAAACTTCCCTTTAATTTTTTTATGGGCAGGTTGCAATAGGCACTACCATAACTCAGATTGTGCAGCAATATCAAAGTATACTTTAATCCTCACATCCAAGATTTCTGGTGCAGCTTCCGATACTTCTTGGAAGATTCAATTTGGGTCTTGGTAGAGTTTTCCCCAGTAAGATTGTGATAAACTACCGCTGTTGACTCTATGGCTGTTCAGTCAGATTCATTCCTGCTACTACAACTTATGCTGCAGTACTCCAGAATGGGACGAATGAGAATATTATAAAGTTCAGCTCTCACTGAGATCGTATACAGCTTGTGAGATACATCAAAAGAGGATTATCTGATTCTTGCTCTCTGATATTCAGTTTGCTCGCGGAAGTCAAAGGTACAGAAATACTTGATTCTGAGATCGCGCGTAGACAATTTTACACAGATACATTCGTCTTAGAGTGTGATGGATCATTCGCGTATTAAGCCACGGCAACACATAATTGTGGATCTTTTTGCTGAGAACACAATCAGCCACTTGTCTAGCTATTTTAAGAGAATGAAAGTCATCATGAATGAGTAGTAGTAGGTTTTAAAGTTCAACTGGTCAGACCTAGGAGACAATCACTATATCATCGGCAAATAAGAACACATACCATGCTCAATAACCATCCTGATGTCATTGACATAAAGCAAAAAGAATAAAAGTCTGAACACACAATTTGTATAACTACACCGGTACTGATGCGGTGAAGTATGATGATCTCCTAAGGTGGCTATCTGAGATCGACCGTTCAGGTATGACGATGGTCAACCTAGTAGTATCTCCTGGACTTTAAAATACTGGCTTTAACATTAGCCACTTGTGGCGCTCCCGATGGAATGGTATTTGCAAGTCCAGGAATGGAATTGTGATAGCAAATCAATAGTCAATATCGTCCAATATGTAGCTTAACTAATCTAGCTGGCAGGTTGTGTACGATTCTTTGCCTAGGGAACCATGCTGGGACTTATTTATTGGCTCCAATGGATTTATGAAATTCATCGCACTTTTAATAACCACTTTTCGAATACTGTGGGGATAATAGGAGTGAGTTAGATTGGTGTTAAATTGTTGATTTTCTTTTTGAAGTCGCTCTTCTGGCGAGGGATGATAAAGGAAGTTTTTCATTGACCTCAAGCGTAGCTCGATCTCAGTTAAATGGTAAAATTATTCAGAAAAAAGGCAATTGCATGCGAGGTTATCTCACTTTCGTGGCGGATGAGGGTCACCATCGGAATGGAAGAGCGTGCAATAGAATTCATTGACTGTTGGATATTATGAAGAGAAATATCGATTGTACATGGCGGGTAGCCGGCTTACTTCCATGTGTGCATTTATTGGATTAGATCCCAGGCACTAGTGGTATACATGCAAGAGATTTGCCTTGGTTATATATATATATATATATATATATATATATATATATATATATATATATATATATATATATATATATGGTTGGCGGCATCCGGTTTCGGATTTGCCTGTCACTGTGGCAAGCCACAGGACGCCTGCGCCTACAGAGGGACCATGGATGGCTTGCGCTGCACCACCCACAGCTCCATCCACACACCCCATATCCAGTGTAAACCCGAAGGAATAAGACCGGGAGGCATGCGGATGGGAGCCACGTTTCATCAACGGAGCCGGCCCACACTCCTTCACAGACAAACACAAGCACGCTGTATTTGGGGAATCAAGTGCACACAAGGCGGTGGCTGGACCGTAGTCCGCTCCACACTGAGTGCATGGAACCACTCTTCGAGCCTAGCACGACCACGAGGACCGTGCACTCCGTCCCCTCCAGCAACGACCAACTGTCTCCTGGAGCCAGTATGGACGAGGTAGTGGGTAATAGACAGGTAGGCACCTTGTCAACATGCACATCAAGCGCAGCCACACCTGGGATGTCAAACAACAGCCAATCACTCGAAATGACAATATCGATTAAAGTAAACGCATGTGACGACATAAATACTCGCTAAATGAGCATATAGAAGAAATTGGTTATAAGTGAATCCGTGATAAGTACAAAATGTCCGAAAGTTATTTAAAAAATACCACGCGATAAAATTACACAAGTTTACCACAATTTGCGTGAGCGACGTGTGCAAGTAAGGAGAAGATTATCAAGTACGCAGAAAAAACCAAATAACATGGAATGAATTTTAGCCACATTAAAAAGACCTAGTTTAAGTGTAAGTTGGTTTAGCCCAACTGCGGTGAAGAAGCATCATGAATGCAACATCAGCCTCAGCAATGGGCAATATATATATATATATATATATATATATATATATATATATATATATATATATATATATATATATATATATATATATATATATATATATATATATATATAACCAAGTACTATCTCTTGAATGTAACTCGCGTAGTACACGTTGCAAACTTGTTGTTGATGGCATAATAGGAATTCATCTGACACGCAACAGTTTGAATTCCATGTGGTCAGCTGTGCTTGATTGCACGCGTTGTGCTCTAGGTAACAGGAACGGATAACTCAGGCCATAGCATCCGGTGTTAGACCAGATGTTAGACGGCCTGGTTTTTATCGACTTATCGAAAACTGATGTGAGTTAGGGTTACCTGAACTTAATGGTCCACCAGGAAATACTCCTTGACAGAATAGAACATCAACGGTATATTTCTCGTGTTACTTTAACCATAGTGCCATAGGGACCGATTATATTTGCATAGGCGGCGTGCGCATGCGATCATTGCAATCCAGTGTTTAGGTGAATGCAGCCATTCAGTTTCGATAAAAATTCTTTGAGACGATGGTGTATTGCGGGTTAAAAACGCAATGCCTATTAAGTTTCGTAAGAGAATCAGGATGAGGAGCACTAATGGATCATGTAGAGAAAATAAAAATGTCTCGTTAGACTTATGGCGGTGTTCATACGGAAGCGGACATACATCACGATAACTTCACTGGTAACTACACTGGTTGCCACGTTGTGTCATGGCCAAATGTGTATAGGCCATACTGCGTGATGTAGGCGTGTTAAGGCTACGTCAAGGGGTGTTTTAAACGCGGATGTCGTGGAGGCGGAAACCAGATACTTGGAAATGGCGTTCCGTGGCTGGCACACACGAACAGAGAAGGACTTCTGATAACAGGCCAGACGACCGTATTACATGGCAAACTTAGAATGCAGGTCACTTTGGTTTGTACTTTAACTGAATTACAGAAGGTGGTAACATACGAGGTTTGAGGTTGCTCAGAACTTGATAAATCACTATTAAGTCGCCCTGTAGTCTCCGAAACTGATCACTGGAACATCTTTGGGTCCGTATCCTAAGTTGACATGGAAGGGGAAATAACCCCTTCAGGTACTTGTTTACACCTTGTGGTGGTGTCCCAAGACCGTACTACTGTCAACCTGTCATCTCTGGACCGGAGATTTTGCATAAGACCGCACGTTGTGGTTAAACGCCTGCGAACAAATGGCTTCAGCAATGTAACCGAATGCTCTCCGTGGATGACCAAAGTGTTGAATCCAGTCTTTGACATCGCAACAGTTTGCGTTGCGCAGACGAAGTCGTTCTGAATTGGTAGCCCAAGGACACACTCCTGAGAGGCAGCGCTCAGAAAAGCTGTCTACAAGCTAGTCTGTTATTTTCTGCTAATAACGAATGTTGACAAACACACATTTAGAATTATTAAGTTAAAGCAGATCATCGCACGACCATTTATAGACGCTGTGCAGGTCTTGTCATAGTGCCTGGTGAGCTCCATGACATGTGATTGTCCATGTAATCTTAACACTACCAGCAAATGTAAGCTATTCTGGGCATATATTCACTTAAGTGCAGTGTTGAGCACAAGGAACAATCATGGCCTTAGTGCTGACCTTTTCTGACACTATGAATTCGACATAAAATGGAATCGAGCAAGGCACTCCGAAATCTAACCTGCATTTTCAGGGGTTGCAGAAGACTCTCGATTCCTCAGAAAACAAAATCCCGAACCCTTTAACGTTGGAGCCTGTGGCGAAGAGTACTGTGGCTGTCCTGTCGAACGACCTCGTAGTGCCAGCTTAGTGGTTCGGGTATTTCCTGTACCGGCGAATGCTTCGGCGGCGGTGTTCCAGGACTTGGCGGGTTTCCGCCTGACAAGAGTTCTCTTTATAAAAAGCCACAATTGTCCGTTTAACAACACTGCAACAAGGCCGATGTGACTCGCCACTAACTAAAGCCACTGCTTCTTGTCCTCTCGGAGACATTGTATACCGGCAAGAAATCCGAGCATCGGATTCTGTCTTTGACTTCCGGAGTATTGGGCACCTGGTATGGCATTTCGTTATCCAAAAGGCGTATGAACTGAATGTTCAGTCACCGTCTCCCAGCGGCAGCGAAACACTTATTACGTCCTGCTGCCTTGTGGGCGTTTGGCCCTTAGGCCAAAGGATCGGAGCCGTGGTCCCCTAAGACAACCCACCTACTTCGGCCTAGGCAACCGCGGACTTCTGAATTGCAGTGTTGGATCCCACTTTTGCCTCCGGATTGCTGTGTAACACGTGTTCTTTCTGTGTGACTTTTGCACCAATATTTTTCTTGTGGTGTATTTTACAGTCTGTACGAATTTGGTGCATATTCTCTGCCTACTTTCGGAGACCTCATTGATTGGTCTAACTGCAGTCGGTGTCCTCCATCTTGGATTTCTTCTACAGCATTCTAACCTGTGTGGAGCAGTCACGTGACCTCAGACGGAGCTGGCATCATAGACCAACCTCGACAAGTACAACTGTCTGGATGTATTTGAACTAACATCAGCGGGAACCAACTCCTACTGAACCGCTAGAGCAAATCTAAAAACTGGTTGGTTTGTATCGCATTCGCTTATTTTTGCATTGACATTTGCTCTTAGCTCAGGCTCTTAAGACCTTAATTGAGCCGTTTATTTTCACCGACCTTCCCTAGCTACTTCATCTAGCCTTCTCATCAGTATAGTTCACCTTATTGTGGCACCCATAAGGCCTAGCCTCACTCGACAAACTAAAAGTAGTGTTTCATACACCGCGCAAACAAATCCAACGAAAACGGAGGCACTGACCAAACTGCCAGGCAGTCCTGATCCCATTGCTGCTGTTCTCGCAAGTCCCAGTGATAAGGGCAAGTCCTTGAAATCTCAACTCGGAGGTTGAGAAAAATAGTAAGCATCGTCGAACCAATCCGAGGTCACCTGGCTTCATTAGACTATCTCAGTAACGCATGGGAAAGTCTTGATACAACGCAAATTGGGAAAGGTATGACAGATAATCACCTCAATTGCGTCTAAGGTACATGAACGAATGCATAGACTGAAAAATCTGGTCGTTTTTAACCTTTCTGATAGATTTAGTTTGGGTAAAGTTAAAACTGCAGTAATTCGTTATACAACATGTCCGAGGTTGAATGCAACTACCTTCGTTTGAAAAAGAAATCACCTAAACACTGCTGCCCGATCGTATTTAAATTTTAAACTGAGGAGTCCGCGAACCAATTGTTGTGTAACCAGCTCACTATAGCCCAGAGGACCCAAATCAAAGACCTAGTGATTAAACCAGATCGCACGCCTATACAGAGATCCCTTAGTGATATTTCTTCACAATCACTAGCTCGAACGGCTATTTGGGTTGTGTTCTCAGACCAAAGCTCAAAAAGATGATTTGTGTAATGTGGCAACTGGGTACCCTGAGGTGGATCTCAACAGCTCACCTCATATGATAAGGACCTCCGTCATCACTGTTCCTGACGATACTACAATGTCACCTAAGCAAACTCCTACTAACTACTACCTCCCCAATCTTGACGCCTGTGAACCAAGTGAATTGAATTCACAGTTCATAAATGGTGGAGTAACTTCTAACCATTGGGAAGAGCTGACTATCAAGGGCCCCGTAGCTGTGTCGCAAGCTGAACTCAACGCCAAAATGATCCCCATGGGCAGTCAATCCAATAATGTAGGAAACCCACAGCCACTCACCTGATCCAACAAAAGATTTAAGCCTGTGATGAACACGGTAGAAACTAACAAGATCTATCAACATACATCGCAAAACACTTTATAAAGCAACATCCTGAGCCGACAAAAACCAGAAACAAATGTCTTTTGGATACCCCTCGCCATAATTCGCTTCCATACCACAAAAATAAGCTCAGTGATGATAGAACAAATTATGTCAAGAAGTCAAGGCCACCTCCCATCCCGTCTCATATGTGTGCAGCTCTTCACAACACCCCTCAGTATGACCATTTTTTAGTACAGGTGGGAATGGAGCCGCGGCCATTCCCACTGCTTACATACCCGGCAGAAGCCAACTACCTGTTCCCACTGTTCCTACAATTTTTGCAGATGACTCGGCTAGCCAACTGCCACTCCAATCGCAAATTAGACTTACTCCCTCAACCACCTCCATGTCCACAGCAATATCGGCAATCCCAAATGACATATTACCCAAATTACCACGTCTGTTAAGAGTAGACCCGACCCCAGTACTCCCACTCATATCTCCTGCGTCCATAATACCTGACTACAACAACGCGTATAACAATGAACCGCAACACGATGACTCCACACCCAATAGTCCGTTTTCTATACTTCTACTTAACGCCAGATCTGTTAACAACAAATTGTACTTCCTAGGCATGCTTGCGCATAACAACGACCCACAACCAATCCTCGTTACTGAAACGTGGTGCTCCCCCGATAAATTAGACTCCACCTCAATGATTCCTAATTAGCCGTTCTTCTGAAAAGATGGCGGCATAGGAAGTGGAGGTGGATGCATGATATACCTACACTGTGCATTTGCAGCAGAACTTCTTGATAATCCACAGCTAATAAATGTTCCTGACTCTCTTTGGTTGTCCGTATCAGGAACCGGTTCTCACTTTTTACTCGGATGTGTTTACAACCCGTCAACTGCGTCACTTCAGCTTTCGAGTTTGCTGCTGAGATGATATACAGACAGAAGATAATTGCTGATGATAGTAACCGACCAAAGGTTAACTGATCCTCTCAACCATCTTCGTCTACACATACAGCTTTCCTTTCCTCTCTCAGAATTGGTGGCTGTATACAGCGGGTTACTGAGCAAACAAGAGCGACCAGTATAGTCGACCCCATATTCACTTTGGGGGTCACAAGTGCACAGAGTTATTAGACACACTCTCTGGTAGTGACCACAAGTTGGAATGATTCACTTTCTGCGTCAAACTGGTCATGAAACCTGCTTATATTTTGCAATATGTGTCCCGGAAGTAACACCGACAATTTATCCGATCAGCCGAATGAGACGCATTCTTCCTCTCTAACAATGTGTGCAACGCCGTACACTATTTCTACCATCAGGTCCATCAGGCCATTGCTGTCCTTACTCCCCAAGATGAGGGGACCACGGTGTCCAAAAAAATGCAATCGTGCCTTCAGTCAGTCGGTAACATAGAAGCCTAATTGAGGGATACAAAGAGATGAAAAATTTCACCATGCTTTCACTGTTGCACAACATCTTTGACAGGGTCAAGCAAATACAGTTGACCAAGGGGATACACGAAGAACAAATGGCTCTACGAAGGACATGTAAAACGAAGGAACTTGTTAAAATTCTGCGTCGCAGAATTAATAACCACACCCCCTTGATCTATGAACTGGTTAATGCAGACGGCCAGTCCCTTCATGATCCAGCCGACGTCTATGAAGCGTTTAGCTCATCTATTGCTACCTCCATGAGCCTGGAGACGACCCATTGGGGTGCAAACAACCAACTCCCTGTGTAACATTGAATTTTCTATTATTGCTATCCAACATTTAATGAATTCTACTAAACCGTCTTCTCATCTGGATTCCAATGGTATCCCACCTGCCGTCATTAAACTGGGAGGGCCTGACATGCCGTTACTATTGCTGGACATGTTTACCCGTTCGTTGGAATCAAGCTATTTTCCAGACCAGTGGAAAACCTCGCTCATCATCCCTCGTCACAAGGGCGCTCCAAACAAGAAATGAATAATTACCGTCCAATCCATAACAGCCCTGTAGTAGCCAGAATATTAGAGAATCTGTTTAAGAAAGGTGTGATGAAATTCATCAATTCGCTGGAGCTAATAGACAGGTCACAGGATGGTTTCGTGGACAAACGATGGTGCATAACCTGCCAATTACATTATCTAAACCATTTTTCGGATTCTACTGTCTCATCATACGCAATCATACTTCTGTTCCTGGGCATGGAAAAGGCATTCGATGGAGTGCTCCTTAAACGGCTGCTGAAAACGGTTGCCTCCTTTGGAATTCAGGACCCACTCCTAGGCTGGCTATTGTCATACCAAACCGGCCGTTCTCAAGTAGTTACTATAGCCAACCACCAATCTTCACCACGTCCAATCACTAGTGGTGTTATTCAAGGGGGTGTACTTGGTCCGTTACTGTTCCTGCTCTACGTCAAGGAGATCAGAGCAGTTATCAATCAAGTCATGCCTTTCCTAGTTGTAGATGACATAAAGATAGTCTATAAATTCCGACGAACTGAACTTCAAGATACACTACTGTTCATACAGGAAGATCTCCACTCCCTTGAAAAATGGTGTGACACCTGGATGATGAAGTTCTTGGTGAAGCAATCTAGCATAATGTATCCCGGCTGTTTAATATCCGAGGGATCAATTACGCACAACGGCGAACACTGTTGTGTATAGCTGTCTACCCTCGACCTCGGAATCAGGTATTCTTGCAACTTCAACTTTTCTGAAGAAATGGAATACCAGCTGGCTGGGGCCAGAAAATCAATAGCTAATATATCACATAAGATCCACATAACCGCAGCCAGAACAGAACTCTTCAAAATCCGCACTCGCCCCATTTTGGAATACTGCAGTACCATTTGTGGCAGCATGAGGAAACCTGACAGAGTATCTCTGGAAAGCATACAGGGGTCATTTACCAAACGTCTGCTAGGCAACACATCCACTAAGAACTATCAGGAGCACTGACATCAATTCCAACTCGAGCCGCTTTTGCTACGAAGATTGAGACATAACCTGATGCTCCTGTACAACATGATTCAGCAAAACGCTCATTGCTATTTGGCCTCCCTAGAGCTACAATGTAGTTTGACACGGGAGCTACCCCATAAGGAGTTTACCCTGAATGTACCCAGGTGCAGGGGAAATCTGTGGTCTAACTTTTTTCTTATCAGGTATGCTGTTCCGTGGAATAAGCTATCAGTCACAATCAGATCGTGTGAGAGCGCAACGGCCTTTCGTGTTAAGCTCACCAGTTACCTTGATTTGAACACGATTACGACCTTGTTCTCCTGGGAGAGATCAAATGATGATCCATACTAAGGGTCAGACAACATCTAACGAGTAAAAAAGTGCTTACTTTATGCACACCCCTAGTGCTGTAATCAACCACTATTCTAACTATTGCTCATTGCGTTGGAACACATCTGTGAGTTAATCCAAACTCTTGGAACTGCAAAAACAATGGTAACCACATAAATGTTTACCAATCATACAAGGGCATGAGATATACAGTAAAGTATGGTCTGTGCCAAATATGGCAACAGTTTCTCACTCGATGAGAAATATACCTATTATTATTATTATTATTATTATCATCTCCGTATTGGTGAACCATGGAACCATACAACTACGCTCTCTCCCGTTCTCATGATCCATCGTCATACGACAACGCAAACTTTACAAGCACACTTCCCGATTGTGTAAGCGAAAGTAGAAAAGGAACTCGGTAGACTAACCGGATGTATGCACACAATGCACATAGCACAACGGTGATGATTGGGTGTTTCCCACCCGAAAACACTGCACAACCATGACGCGTTTCAATGTAATTTCATCTCATCAGGTGGAAACAGCAGGCCTCGATCCCGCGACCATTGGAATAGTAGCCGAAACCCAATTTCCATCTACTTTGAGTACGGTCCCAGTGGTCGCAGTGACTAAAGTTCACTTCAATGTGAATCACAGTCGATCACGTTGAGATTGCGCGTCGCAATCCACTCACCCAACGTGTGGTCTAAACTTGACCCTTCAACGGTGATGATTCTTAAACCATTCACACAAGCCAATCAGTAGCAAGCACGCATTCGTCTAATGACCGTTAAGTGAGCATCTGATTCACGACCAATCAATGGCGATGAGAAAGAGTAGGGAGTAATGTGACAACGCCACACTGTCCACTCCTCTGTTTGTAACTATGTAATCACTTCGTGTCAGTGTTTAAACGGTTTGCTTGCATAAGGTAGTAAAGAACATACACCTGGAACAGACTTTGTGTTGCCCATCAAAACATACCGGTCGACAGGGCGACGCATCCGGCTTGACACTCGTAGGCTTTCTGCTGTTCGTGATGTTACTGCAGTAGATGTAGTCGCTCGTGGAGATGTACTCTAACAAAAGTGCCGTATGCAAACATCTCGCATTAACTCGCGTCCCATCTGCCAGTTTGTATGTTCCTGGCGTATACACAGGTTCCACTAGCGTAGAAGGTCCGAATTTATTATCACCTTTCCGGGAACTGGGTAGCTTCACACGAACTAGGGTCCCTGGAGGGCAAGTCTTTCATAGTCGTATGTATTTAGATTGGTAAGCACGTCGTCTTCCGTATTCAGTAGCGTCTGTAGTTGCTTCGAATTTACAGACTACATTTAAACTGGTGCGAAGTACTCTTCCCAGCGTCAATTCTGATGGAGTTTTGGCCGTTGTTCTATGCGGTGTGGTTCTGTAGGTGGCCGAAGCTGATACCAAGGCATTCTCCCAAGATTGTCCCGAGAGTTGAAGGAGTCGTACAGCCACGTTCAATGTCCGATTTAGTCGTTCAACCATTCCATTAACACCTGAATTACAAGGTACCGTCCTGGCGTGTTTGATGCTATTGCTCCGAAGGAATTCGGCAAACTCATTACTTCTAAACTGGGGCCCATTATCAGTAATAAGTTCTTCTGGCAGCCCACATCTTGCAAACAATGCTGCAGCCACTTTATAATAGCATCTGTAGTTACTTCTCTGCATACGATAGCTTCTGGCCATTTGCTATAAAAGCAAGTGACAACCAGCACGTTTCGTTTCTGAGGATGTGTGTTGGCAAAGGGACCCATGATATCTATGACAACTTTGCCCCAAGGCTTCATAGGATACCTAATGGGCTGAACAGGAGATTCCAAGGGCTTCGCGCTATTGTCAGAGTTCTGGCAAACATTACACTCTCGAACTGCAGCTTCAACACTTGAAGTTATCCTCGGCCACCAGTAGTAGTCGCGTATACTGGCTTTCGTTCGCACGATACCGGGGTAACCCTGATGCGGGCAGTCGATCACCGCTGGAATAAGGGTAGGAGGAACCACGAGTTGTTCGCCGCTCATAACACAATTGCGCACTATAGAAAGCTCTTGGCGTAGAGTATAATATGACAGTAATTCTGGTTAGATTCGAGTGTGACTAGGCCACACATTAAGCGAACACTCCTTAAGTTTCACTAGGCTGGGATCTCCGTCAGTAGGTTCACGTATCCGGTCGAGCGTTATAGCAGAGGGGGCTCCGGTTGAGAGACGATTAATCATTTTCACCTCATCTTAGTCGTTGTTCTCCCCTTCGTTTAATAGTGGAAGCCTGGAAAGTGCATCGGCCACGTGGTTAGCATCATCCGGTAAGTACCTGATTACCTAGTCGTAATTTAGTGGGTGCGAGTGCCAGCGGCTTAGGTGCACCGGCAGTTGATCCTTATTGCCACGGTTCAGTAGCGTCGTAAAGGCAGAGTGATCGGTACGCAAAACGAAGGAACTCCCGAATAAGTAAAAGTGTCAGTTCTAGCCGGCCCAAATGCAAGCCAAAGCCTTCTTTCTACCAGTAGAATAATTGTTTTCCATGTTTGACAAAGTTCGTGAGGCATGTGCTTTTAGTTTCGCCACACCCTCGTGTAAGTGGGAAAAATCGGCCCCTAAACCATCATCAGAAACATCTGTTGAAACGAAGGTTGGACACTCCTCGTCGAAAATAGCTACCGATGGGGCAGACACAACCATTGTTCATACGGCCAGGTGAGATTCCTCTTGTCCAGTCGCCCAGTGGAATTCTTTTTTTCAACGTGTCAATTCCTCAGCAACTTAGCGAATGTCGCAAAATCGGGAAAATTTTGGAGATAGTAAGAACACAGATCCAAGAAATCTTTCACCTGTGTTGTTGCACGGCCTGGGACAATCAAGGCTAGCTCTGGTGTTCTGATTAGTTGGTCTAATACCACGAGTAGAAATCACCTGCTCAATGAATTCCACTTCAGACACGGCGAATTGACACTTGCGAAGATTGAGCTCATTTAGCGTAAGCAGTGCTTCGTGGAGATTTCTCTCATATTCAATAGTGTTGCTGTCAAACACAAATATTATCAATGTAAACAGCCCCGTCCTCTGCACATTCACAACTTGCAAGACAATGGAGGATAAGCCGCGCTATATCGCAGTTAGATATCAGTTATGGCGGTCCGCTGCCGTCGCCCATGGCTCAGTGACATAAGTCGCTGACTCCCAACAGTAAGGTCGTGGGTTCGAATCCGGCAGGATTCGGCGGGTGCGGGCTTCTGACGAGTCCCAATAAGACGAAACGGCCGTCTAGCGCTTTCTTGGATGTGTGGTGACTGTCTGC
This sequence comes from Dicrocoelium dendriticum, assembly GCA_944474145.2. Classification (NCBI taxonomy): domain Eukaryota; kingdom Metazoa; phylum Platyhelminthes; class Trematoda; order Plagiorchiida; family Dicrocoeliidae; genus Dicrocoelium; species Dicrocoelium dendriticum. Next base: position 8,364,895 of record OX104071.1, read on the forward strand.
CTGTGTCTAACTGCGACGAAATTATACAAAAATAAACAATATATCTTTCGAGATCAGATAAGGATAAGGCGACGAATTTTTACCAAGCGGCTTTTGCACCACTGAGGCGCATGGGTAAAAGTTTGTGCTGATACAACCTGTCTTGTGTGAGAAATGTTGTTAAATGCTGACAATCGGGAGTAAGTGGCATGTGATGGTATGTACTACGAATGTCTAAGTTCGAAAATAAACTTGCATTGGTGAGCCTGGCCATCAGCTCATTGATAGAAGTAAGTGGAAATTTATCCACAATTATGTGCTTGTTAAGCATTCGCAAAGCAGTACACACGCATATAGACCCATCTTTCATTTGGGCTGCAACAACAGGATGAGCCAACTCACAGCATTGTATCGGTTCCATCAAGTCGTTGTTGATCATTGGTTTCAAAGCTTCCGACAAAGTCTCACATTTTGTCAAGGGTACGGGCCTAAGTTGCGAAATACTGAATGACCTATAATCTGCTTTCAAAAGAATGCGATGCACTTTCTTTGGAACTTTGTCAATATCTAAACGGAAAAGGTTTGTGTAGCTCGAATAAATGGAACTGGGACTGACATCGGCACTTGTTATTCGGTAGACGTCAGGCGACACATTTGATAAAACCATGGCGTTCTGTTTCAGCAGGAGCTTGCTGTCTGTCTTCAGTAGTTCAATAGTGCATGATGGGATAACATGCATAACTTCAAAAGACTCAGAGGATGAAAAATGCACAAGCAAATTAAAATTAAAAATGTTCAAAAGTGGTAGGTGAATCATCAGTTGTAAAGGCATCGCATTTTAGCACACCGTTGTGTAGTGTTTAGCACCAAGATGAATGTCTAAGAGTCTTTCGGATGTCGTCATGTCTGGTGCCTTCACCACATGTGTTGGTAGTGCATTCCAGTGGGAACAGATTCTAAGACAGTAAAAATACTTCCTGAAATCCAAACGGGAGTCTTGCGTCATTAGTTAACATGATGGCCTCGACATTGTTTGTAATGGGCTAGCGTCAGCAGTGATGTTCTGAGGTACTCGCCTTCAATTAGTATTCGGTATGTGAAGACGAGGTCCCTGCGAAGCCATCGGTATTCCGAGGGTAAGATACCAAGCAAACGAAGGCGCAATTCGTAACTGAGACCGGATAGTCCACATGTTGCCTTGCTAGCCCTTCATTGGGGCTACTCCAAGAGACAAATATCACGTTTTAGCCATGGGCGCCAGGCCTGAACCGCATATTCAACATGGGTACGAATATATGTGTTGATCAACAGTGGTACTAGCCGTCGCTCAAAGATGTCGAGAGCTCGCCTCCAAAGCCTCAAGTTCAAGTCCTCCACATTCGCTGCTTTCGAGTATTGGAATGAATTGCCAAGACTTTCTTGCACGATGATACCTAAGTCGCGTTCACTAGTCACATGTTGCAAAACCTGCTGTCCCAGAAGATATGTGTTGATGAAGCTACTACGCACCGTCAGCAGGTGACACTTTACAGGGTTCAGTGGGAGCTGATTCTTTTCTGCTCATTGGTTAATCCGGTCCAGATCGTTCTGAGGCTAATCACGGTTGGAAGCTGAGCGAATTGTTCTCCATATTTTAGTATCATCTGCAAATATTTGCAATGGGGCTAAATGTTTTCTGGGAGATCATTTATGTAAACTAAATACGGTAGCGGGCTGAGGACGGGTCCTTACGGTACACCACTGGATACGTATATGCTTTCGGAGCGGGTGTTAGCTAATTTTAGCTTGATGGTTCTAGCTTGCAGTCAATAGTCTAAGCAGGTGTGCAGGAAAGCCTTGATACAGTAGGCAGCAAGGTTTTACAGGGGAACAAGGTGATTGCTCCTGTCGAATGCCTTGGAAAAATCTAAGTAAACCACAACTATGGGGGTTGCTTTATCAGCTGTTCTGGTCCACGAATCCCGGGTAAGGAGCATGTTGGTGTGGCAAGCTCGCCTGCGTCTTAAACCATGCTGAACATTGGAAAGTATTGGCAGACTTTCAAAATATCGCGTCAGTAATATGCGATTACCGATTCCATCACTTATGATAAAACAGGTAGGAGAATAGTAGATCCAATCTCTTACAGGATCAAATCTCTTACTTTCTTTGTACCTCAGTGTGCTAATTCCATTTTTCCACTCAGATGGGAGTGTCTGGGAGTCAAACAGACCTTGGGAAAATGTTGCAAGATGTACTGCTATGGTGGGGATAAGCGTTTTAAGTACATTTTAGCAGATCTTGTCGATTCTTGAGGCATTATTTTCCTGAAGAGACTGTAATTTGTTCACGACAGCTTCTGGAGTAGAGGTAACACTGGATAAGCCGACTGTATTTGTCAAGAGTTGATAGTGCAAAAGTGCCATGGTATTTGTAGCCACCGAGCCAAACTGCAGGAGTAGAGCGTCCGTGGTATCCACAGTAGTAGTCGTTAAGACACTGGCCGTCTTGAGTGGTGGCATTCCAGGTTTTACCGTTCTTTTATCGTTCACATGCCTGTATAGCAGTTTGAAGTTACTCGTAAACTTGAGTACAATTTTCTCCTGCCATTCGTACTTGCCTAACGTAATAAGTGTCGAGCAGTAGTTTCTGCTTATTTTGTGATTCCGCCAAGAGTTATCACATGGGCTTAGCGTACGTTGCTTCAAAATCCCACCCCTTCTTTTGATCCATTTACGTGTTCTGCTTCGGATCCAACCGTTGGTCCGGCGTAATACTCGTAATCGTACAACTTTTGAGACTGCTTGTATTGTAGGGCGGCGGAAGCCAACGACTACTCGTGGACCAGAAAGACAACAAAAACGGGATAGTAGAGAAGTACCAACGGGTGCAATGAATGAGACGAGACAAGGCTTTGCGAACCTTGCGGATCGAGCCGAGAGCGAATCATGGGCGGCACCTAATAACAAACCTGGGCCCAGAATAACGGAGGCGGTATTTGTCGAGAACATAATGAATCAGACAAATACGCCGCTAGCATAGCCCACAGGACCGAACGCCGGTCGAGTGATGCAGTCACGGGAGAGCAAATCGGGAGCTTTCGGACGATTCGTGGCTGACAGGAATCGGATATAGCGAAGCGGAGATACGGGATGGAACCAATGTGGGATATTTTGAAGCTCAGCATGGTAGTCACATAGAATGGCCCGTCACACAAGTCCTCATCCGTGTTGTGTCGTGGGAAGGAAACACGGTGCATATGCGTATGGGTTTGTGATTTGTCAGTTGCACGTTCTCGTGGCAATACGCGCTCGGCTCGCATCACCACGTCATTCTCGCTACAGTATGACCCAGTTAACTTTAGCTTTGAATTCATTCCAAGCGTCGTACGCCGAACTGTGAATCTGTATACCCCAGTCAACGGTTGTTGTTAGGTTGTGAAGTTTGGAATTGTCAGTACCAGTTCGTTGGGTTTCGCCTTATGTATCAACCATACTTGCATAACACACAACCAAATGTTAGGACAGCATGGTCGCTACTGCACAGATGATGGACGTGTGCAACAGTCTTAACCATTAACTCCTCACTTGGCAGGATTAGGTCCACTAACGATGGTTTGTTTGAACCGCGGTGTCTGGTAGGTCTATGGACATGGTTATAGAAAACTACCACATGCATGAACTCAAGGAGTTTTAATTTCAATGATAGCTCATTAGGGGACACTGAGACAGTTGAAGTTACATTGAAGTCACTCATTATAAGATTGTGAGTACTTCCGTTACACAGCATAGCGGCGAGTTTTGAACAGAATGTTATCGCTGTATACTGACGAGTTCAGTGGCCTGTAGACAACTGCTAAGGAGCAAGCATCACGCGTCTTCTTCTGTGATCCAATATCTCGCCCTGCTAGGTGCAGTTGGCAAAATAATGCGTCGGGAATAGCAAGGGAATATTCGGTAAGGGCCTCACATTTAACGTAATCTCTATAGTAGAGGGCAACACCGCAACCGCGAGATGGACGATCATTTTGAGTGGCTGACATCCCACTGAGTTCAATCTCTGGATCTAGTATATCGTTTGAGAGCTAAGTTTCAGTAACTGCTATGAGGTCCCAAGTTGTTGTTTCATGTCGATGGCGAAGTTCCGGCACAAATAGTGCCGGTCTGCTGGCGTTTTTCGAAACGTGTTTTTACTGTCGATTGGTCTGAGGTAGGAACAATCGAGATTGGCTCATCGGTAACTGAGTTTTGTACTGCTTTAAGGAAAGGTCTGAAGCTTAGCGCTGGAAGCCCAAGTTTCCTGTAGTCATGCCACGCTTGGATTGCCATGGTGACCATCTCGGATGTAGCCAAAATAACTTTCAAAATTCTTGGCCCATTGCTGTGACAGGTTGGGGTGACAACTGGATAGGCCACGTCAAAAGCGACGACATTTTGCATGTTATAGTTCTGTGATGTACCTCCACTCTTCGATGCCCTGCTTTAGTCGTTCACTGTTATCGTCATGCCTTAATTCCGGACACTATGAACCAGTACCACATTCTCCGTCTCACTTTGTTGAGATACGTTGGGGTCAGATTTCCCCTTCTGCCTTTCTGCCCATGGCTTTTCCAAAATAATGCGGGCACTGGCAGAAAAGTTCACTAGCACGTGTCTTGCTAAAAGTACATCTTCCAGGTTCCGTGTGTTGTTAAATGTTACTCGCAGTAACTGAGGTTCTCCTACCTACGGAGGTGGTGAATTTCGTGAAAGACGAGTAAGACTGGTTGGGAGAACTCAGCCCGAGTTCACAGGTTATTTCAGCCAAGCGGTTCGTCTTCTCGGTTTAGCTGCGGTTTAACGATTCACTGGTGGATTCTGGAACGCCCGAACACATCACTGTTAGCGTCTTTTGGTTGCGTAGTAATTGTTTGTTCCACAGTTCTTCATGAGCGGAAGTTTGTCGTGTGGGAGCGTCTGGTCTGTATCAGTGGAAGAGAGGCCAAGGCTGCAGCAAGACTGTTTACGTGCAACGCCGTTATTTGCAATATCTGTAGGAGTGAAGCGTTGTTGCTCAGCTACTGACCGAGGTGATCGTGCAATTTGTGCGTAACTTGGTATGCTTTGCAGCATTTCATGAGACTTGGTAGACGGTTCAACTGGCCTGTTTTCACTGCTGTTTATCACTAATGGTGTTTAGCTTTCGTTGGAATGTATAACATTGTTGCTAGAGAGCTTTAGCCTTTCAGCAGGTCTGGGATTTGGGTTAGGTAATACATCAATATGTATCTAGAATCCTGAGATTTCCACTCCCATTACTGCCATCATTTTCGTTTATTCTGCCGACGTAACAGCCAACATTTTGCACCTTATCGTAAGTGTTTGAGGAAGCTTAAATTATGGCACGATCTGAAATTGTCACAGAACCACAACCTATCTAGTCAAGTCAAGTCAAAATAAGTTTATGCATCCAGATGGGTATATTTTCAGCACTTTACTATACCGACTGCGAATGGGCTAAAATTATTATCAGAACTTTAAAATTTTATGAATAGGAAAAGGACACTGGGTACAGATGTCGGTTGAGTAAACGGTCAATGTAAACTAGCAATAATTAATCATTTCCGGATAGAATGATTTAAAGCTGTTTTTTGTTTGTAAGCCAGCGTTGCAAGCAACAGTTCCAATCGAGACGGCCCATCTTCAAGCGCGCAAAATCATGTTTTTCTCAAAAATTAGGCCAATGACAGCAGTATTGACCTTGGAAATAGTTTGACAAACGTCAATGTTGAAGTATTCCGAGAAAACTAAGGTACCCATAGCAATATGGTAAAAACGATTTCAGTGAAAACGGCACGGCCGATTTAAAGGTCCTTGTCGATGCGCTGTCATCTCAGTTGCGTTTACTTTTCACATTAGTTGCGTCGTAGGAATTGGCACAGAACAAACACGTGATTTTCGACATCATCTGTCCCACGCTTGTCCAAACTACGATTGACCTTGGGTTTGTTGTTCACTGGAGTCCCGGTCGACAAACTTCACAGGCCCATGGTCCATTGGTTGGAATGCACTTTTATGTTGCGTTGTCACGCCGTTTGGGCTGCCTCAGTTGTCTGCTCCGATCAGCGGGAGCGGTAGTGGTGCGCCACTAGGCGCACTGGTAGCCAAAATTACGTAGGCTTTGGGCAGTGAAATACACGTAACAATACGGTGGTAAGGTGTGGCGACAAAAAAAGCCTGTAGCTATGGTATACTGTGGTGCAGAGTACTGTTATATATTGTCTGGTAGTCTTAAAGAAGCTCTGTCGAGTGGTGTCTCAAAGGTACTGATGTCACAACTAAGCAGTTACACACCTTGGTCTTGGCGAATAGAGTTTCGAAGACGTCGTTTGCGGTGCACTAGCGTGTCGTTGGACTTACTTCAAAAATATGTATCCCGTTGGATAGAACTCGGTGATGCGAATCGATTGTACGTACTTCCGAAGAGGTGGCACAAGAATGTGAGGGGATTAGTCCAATTTAACCCAGAGCACAGCATTGCACGATTAGTATGCACATGCTGACAAGGTCACGCGTCTTTAAGAAATGCTGGAACTGTAACGAAACCCAGAATTTAAACAGAGCCATTGGAGTAGCTATTGAAAGTCTACACTTATTGATGTGCAGGTAGACGATAGAAAAACTATTCATAAAAGCTGTATGGAACCATTTTAGTGGGTGACGCAGAATTTAATTCTACATTTAAATGAATCATTTTGCTACACACTTCAGAGAATATCGTGCGAATATCTGGGGAAGGTAACTTAGGCTACTTAGTGGAACAAGAAATCGAACATTTGCCCACTTAAATGTCAAAGATTGTCTGCTATATTTTGGCGGCGGGGGGGGCCGAAAAGTTACTTGTAGCTGGATTAACAAGTGATATGGTGCGGGAACGACAGATTGGCAAAATGTTGGGACTTACCACAGTTCCGACAAATTACATTCTTGGCTGGACATACTTGACTATTTGCGCGACTTTCAACCTTCTCACGGCGGTAACACTTGCTCCCCACTTAGAGATATTGTAGTAGATGTTGAAGAGTTCAAGCGGTCCATAGTAGACGAAACGGTGAAAAGAAAAAGTTTACTTTGCCGACTAACTTCAACCTTTGCACGAGTTATGTCGCAGGCCCTATCCTACGAGAGTTTGTCAGCGTTCTCAATTAACAGGTTTTCTTAGATCCTAGAATCGGACAAGCTGAATAAGCATAGTTTCTCCTTGCTTCCGCTTGAGGACATTGTCATAGTCACACTTTCGACAGAATAGATAAGACGGGAAATGAGTTTGTCCCAATGCTTGCCGGGCATTTGCTTCATCTGGGTGAATTTGTAGCAGAAGTATATATGTGTTCATACGCACTCCCCAATTCTTTTCGAGAGTCACGAATGCGTCCTTCAGACTTGGCTTCTCGCGAAGATTCAGGGCATCAATCTAAATGTAACCGAAGCAGATTCGAAGTTTCTTCTGGCTTTAACGTCATTGATGTGTTCAGCATCGGCAGAACCGAAATGTAATCCGAAAAATCATCTTCCAATCTTCGCAACATTCTGCCGTTGGGATAATGGCCGGATCCGTCAAGAATTGAGTAGCGGTTGTTTTGTGTAAAGACAGTGGTAGCCTGCGACGTTAATTTGTTGTGTCCGTGAAAGCAGAACAGGAACTCAGTAGGCTAAACGGATGTATAGACACAATTCGGGTAAGGACAATTCACACAAGCCAATCAGTAGCAAGCATACATTCCTCCAATGACCGTTAAGTGGGTATATGATTCACGACCAATCAATAGCGATGAGAAAGAGTATGGAGTAATGTGACAACACCACAGCCATCAATTTACATATTCTTTCCGTGTATCACTCATCCCCATTGTTACCTGATTCTTTAATCCCGCTGTTCTCTCGCAAGCCATCAACTCAATCACACAGTCTTCGACATGGAGCGGCTAGCGTCGAAGTCTGCCATCTTCGTTACTGCGACCTGGAATGCAGTTCAAACTAGCAACCCTCAACGTGCGCACATTATTACAGATTTGACAGTAAGCTGGACCTGCGCACACACTGGAGACCCTTGCAATTGTTGTCTGCTGCCTGTGTGAAACTCGACTGAAAGATTCCAACACAGTCTACCAGATGTCGTCACCAGTCTAACCACATACTCGCCTTTCTCTTCGCCTTTCTTGTGACGCTGAGTCCGCAGCATCTGGGCAAGCTGATATTGGAATTGCCCTCAGTGCTACAGCCGAAGCAGCCCTCATTGACTGGATTCCAGAAAACAGTCGCCTATGCGCTATGACGCTCCGTGGCTTTTGTAAGTTTAGCAGACATCGCACAGACAAGCGTGCTCTTTTCGTGATCTCCGCCTAAACGCCCACTGACAGCAGCTCGGATGCAGTCAAGCACCAGTTCTAGCAACATCTTCATGAGCTGCTCCTAAGTGCGCCTAAGACGGACATCGTTGTTATGGTAGGAGACATAAACGCACGTATTGGTCGGCTGCTCTCATGTGAACACCTCCTCGGTGGGCCGCATGGGTTTGAAGATGTCCTCCCTGACAACACTGAAAGACTGCTCAGTCTGTGTGCAGACCACCAGCTTTCCCTTCCGGTACGATCTACCGTCAACCTGGACGTCAAAATGCCAGCTGGTGTCCTACATCGTCAACCCAGCGCTGGTCACAAATTGATCACATAACCATAAGTCGCAGGTGGCCCGGCAGCGTACGCGATTGCCGGTCATTTTGGTCAACTTGTGTTGACATCGATCTTGCATTGTTATGTGTGATAATTTGTATGCGTTTCGGCGGTTCACCTAGGGTCAAGCAAACCCGACTCAACACTCATAAGTTGGAGGACCCAACGGTGAAAACACAATACCAACAGAGGCTTCGCAAAAATCTCGCTCAACCCCATGCTCTGGAAGTTGATCAGCGCTGGTCAAATTATCAAAAATCAATGCAGCTACGGACTCACCCGCTGCACAACAAGAAGCTGGGTTGCGGTAAAATCCTGGGAACTGCTAGATAGACGACAGCCTGTGCCCGTCGGTGTGGAGCACAATGAGCTTCCTCCGTGCATCTTTCAAAAGCTGTAGTCAAGCCTTCGCACTGACCGTGAAGCCTGGTGATCAAAACGAGCTGCTGAGACGGAGGCCGTTGCATCGCCTGACAAATTCCGCAGTTTCTTTTACCTCATCAAGACCACTGGTCACAATGCACTTGCTGTCAGACGATTTGTGAGTCAGACAGCATGAAAATAACCAGCCTGCACAGGTGCTTGGCCAGCTGGGCAGAGCACTTTCTTTCCAACATAATTGCTCAGCACAGTCCATTGTGACACCTCCGTTTCCCTCGGATGATGCATTGCTTATCGCCACAGATGCTGCTACCGAAACAGAGATCCGAAGGGCAAACCAATCTTTGAAGTGTCATAAAGCTCCCGGTTCTGACAGTCTACCCCCGGCTCTTTTTAAAGATGGCTGAAATGCACGAGTCAACGTACTGTTATCAGTGTTCGCGAGAAATTGCATTGACGAGGAAGTCCCAATTGCATGGGAAGTGTCGGTCATTGTCCCGATTCACAAGAAAGGTACCCGCGAGGATTGCGCCGATTAACACGAAATCTCATTAATCTCTGTTGCCTCCAAGATTTTCGTGTCTGTTCTACTCCGCAGGCTCTCAGCGACTAGAGAAGGCGTTTCCCGAGAGGAACAAGTGGGTTTCCGTCCAGGTCGAGGTTGCACTGACCACATCTTCACACTCTGCAAACTTTCTGAACTCCGTCACGTCCACCGACGGCCAACAATTGTAGTGTTCTTTGACCTCCAAGCGGCTTTTGACTCAGTAGACAAATCTGCTTTGTGGAATTGTCTACTAAAGTACGGTGTGCCCGACTAGTTTGTAACCATCTTGAAAGATTTCTACAGTCATATGTTTGGCAAAGTCAGGGCCTATGGCACGCTTTCCACTTCGTTTGCTATTACCAGCTGCTTGCGTCAAGGTTGTCCTATCTCACCTTTCCTCCTCCACCTTGCAACTGAAGATGTCATCCAGCGAGCATTGGAAGACCCTCCAAACAGCGGTACTGAGCTTCTCCCAGGTCACAGAGTCAAGGACTTGGACTATGTCGATGATATCGCTTTGATTGGGGACGAACTACAAGCCATCCAGAGCGCTCTGAACCGCATAACGATGAAAGCATCTAATTATGGCTTGTGTTTCATGTCAGGCAAATATGAAATACTACTCCAGAATTGGCGATTGCCTGTACTTGCCCCCAAGATTGCTGGTTATGTCCTGCAAGAAGTCCACTGCTTCGTTTATATGGGGAGTTGCATCACAGCTGGCGACTGCATTGAAGATGAGGTCTTATAACGGATCGCAAAGGCTCGCCTTTCATTCATTAAACTGAGACACTTACGGCGCCGCCGCGATGTCATTCTCAAACTCACACGCAGAGTATACATTGCAACTGTCCATGCGGTCCTGTTGTACGGCTGTGAGGACTGGCCGACTCGCTCGGAAGACATAAAACCATTGTCAGTTTCCGGCAATCGTTGCCTGCGTAGGACTGCTCGCGTGTGGTGGCAGCATTAGGTGACTAACACATAAGTCCGAGAGCGAGTGTTTGGCGCAAACAGCCCATGCGTCCAAACCGTTACTCTCCGACACTGCATGCGTTGGCTCAGCCACGTACTGCTCATGCCAGGCTATCGTCTTCCTCGTCGAGCGTTAGTTGCACTCCCCGGAAACGGCTGAAAAGCTGCCGCGGTGAACAAATGATGAAACGGAGAAGCAGCATGAAAGAAACAACCTCAGGCTAGGCATCCGTCAGACCTGTCCGCCTTCCAGGATGGAGACCACACGATTCGGACTGCCTGCGGTAAGCAACGTTGGAGGCTATGGCGCGCAACAGACATCAGTACAGACAGTGCTGTTCAAGCGTTTTATCTGTTAGTTAACATGACGTTGAATATAAAACTTTAAAACACAAAAGTCTCAAAACGGCGTGTGTAAAGAGGCAACAAACTCACTTTCACCTAATGCTGTATTTTCTTCGCCTCTTTATTTGCCATGGTTCTGATGGCACATTATCTCTAATAAGATAGGACATATATATATATATATATATATATATATATATATATATGCCTCATGCTGAGCTGATGTTGCATTCATGATGCTTCTTCACCGCAGTTGGGCAAAACCAACTTACACTTAAACTAAGTCTTTTTAATGTGGCTAAAATTCATTCCATGTTATTTGGTTTGTTCTGCGTACTTGATACTCTTCTCCCAACTTGCACACGTCGCTCATGCAAATTGTGGTAAACTTGCGTAATTTTATCGCGTGGTATATTTTAAATAACTCGGACATTTTGTACTGATCACGGATTTACTTATAACCAATTTCTTCTATATGCTCATTTAGCGAGTACTTATGTCGTCATACGAGTTCACTTTATTCGATATCGGCATTTTGAGTGTTTGGCTGTTGCTTGATATCCCCGATGTGGCTGCGCTTCATGTGCATGTTGACAAGGTGCCTACCTGTCTATTACCCACTACTTCGTCCATACTGGCTCCAGGAGACAGTTGGTCGTTGCTGGAGGGGACGGGGTGCACGGTCCTTGTGGCCGTGCTAGGCTCGAACAGCGGCTCCATGCACTTAGTGTGGAGCGGACTACGGTCCAGCCACCGCCTTGTGTGCGCTTGATTCCCAAATACAGTGTGCTTGTGTTTGCCTGTGAAGGAGTGTGGGCCGGCTCCGTTGATGAAACGTGGTTCCCATCCGCATGCCTCCCGGTCTTATTTCTTCGGGTTTACACTGGATATGGGGTGTGTGGATGGAGCTGTGGGTGGTGCAGCGCTAGCCATCCATGGTCCCTCTGTAGGCGCAGGCGTCATGTGACTGCCTGCAGTGACAGGCATATATATATATATATATATATATATATATATATATATATATATATATATATATATATATATATATATATACGAAGCGCACTGTGTAGCTGCTGGTCAAGCGACATCACACTCCCAAGGTTGCAGAAGCGAGATGTGGCTTCCAATACTTCAGCACCAATGCTGATTTGCGGCGTTATTGAAGATTGCACTCCTGGTGAAGGCTGAAAGAGACAGACAATTGTGCGCGCGTTGATGGTGAGCCCAAATTTGGCCGTTGTCATAGCCAGAGCATTAGCCATGTGCTGCAACTCATCCGCGCTGTGTGCAAACAACGCACAGTCGTCAGCAAACAGCAACATACGGATAGTTGTCTTACATACTAGGGTTCGCGCAACGAAAAACGGATGTTCAGCAACGCACCGTCAATACTGTGCTCCACACCAGAACTACATGCAGAAGCCGCATCTAATGCACAAGATCTCAGGGTATGAATATAAATATTAAACGGGGCAGGAGCTAAGACACAGCCTTGCTTCACACCAGAGATGACTGCAAAGTCATCCGATGTCTCTCCACTCAGCTTCACCCTCGCTCGCATACCACTGTGCAGACATTCAATTAAACTTATAAACTTACCTGGACAACCGAACTTACCCAACACCAGCCACATTGCCTCGCGATTCATCCTGTCAAACGCCTTGGTGAAATGAATGGGTGGCGGGTACAACGGTTGGTGTGGTTCTCTACATTTCTCCTGCAACTGACGAGCCGCCAACGCCATATCTATAATGCTTCGACCCGAGCGGAATCCACACTGCTCCTCCGTCACTTTTGGTTCCACAACCTGACTGACGAGGCGGTTGAGCAGGATTCGGGCAATCATCTTGCCCAAACAACTCATCAAGTTGATGCCATTAACATTTATTTTTGACATTTGCATTCATGGCTCGAGGGATGAGCTGTACAGCAATATGCCAAGAGAGGACGAATGTCCCGGCAGAATAGGAAACACTGATTGAAATAAAACTTCAAACAGTGGTCGGAACCGCGTCACTTGTCACCGTGTGGGATTGGGTGCATGTTATGTAACATTGCTTGCAACATTGCTTGCTACCTTTGCCCTTGTACAGTGATAGCACAAGGACATCCATCAGCTCAGGAGGCACCTCCTCCTCAATCCACACGCGTTGCACCAAGTGGTGCAGCGAAGTCAACAATGCGGATCCACCGTGTTTCAATACTTCAGGCATAATCCCATCGGCTCCGGCACATTTGCCGTTTCGCAGCTGAGCAAGTACTCTCTGCGCCTCATCCAGTTTCGGCGTATCCGCCAGACTCGCCTTCACATCATGCTGCTTCAGGTCGTTCACATTAGACCAGTCGATCTCTGGACGATCGTTCAAGAGACAGTCAAAGTGTTTTCGCCAGATCTGCATTATATCTGCTGTCTGTGTGCAGGTAGCGTCCGAACTACCATCGATCAGCGTCCTCAGCGGCTCCAATCTCGGTCCATACACCGCCTTCAAGGTGCGGAAGAATTCCTCGTGTTGGCAGCGTTCGGCGTAGCATTCCATCTGCTTCGCCTTCTCCGTCCACCATGCATTTTTTATGCGACGGAGCTCCCGGGTCAGTCGCCGCCGAATTCCGCCAAACTTTCTCTTCTGCCCTAAGTCACTGCGGTCTGCCAAAGGTGCAGCAAATGCTGCATTTTTCTCCGACACTAATGCGCGCATCGTCGCATCGTTCTCATCAAACCAATCAGGCCGCTTACTGTTTCTGCACCCGATGGTCTCTCCGGCAATAGCTGTCACCTGGTCGCGTATGTGGTGCCACAGATCGCCCACTGCGGCTATGCAGTCCACATCACACAGGCGTGCAGCCACCGCTTTCTCCAGTTCAATATCAAGGGAGAGAAGGTTAAATTTATGCCGATTCACGGCAGGAGTGCAATACATAGATTTACGAAAATATATGTACAGTTTGGTTCGCACCAATTTGTGATCAGTGCCACACTCAGCTGCACGCAGTACACGTGTCATACGCACTTCACGCGTATCACACTGACGTACGATGACATAGTCGAGCAGGTGAGCGTGACCACTCAGTGGGTGTGTCCAAGTTGTTATATCACTCGCACTCAGTGCAAACCGAGTGTTCGTGATCGTCAGGCCGTGAGTGGCACTCAGTGAGAGCAGCCTGTCACCGTTCGCGTTCGCTGAACCAATGCCATGCGGACTGATGACATCTGTCCACACCGATGCATCACGCCCAACGCGCGCGTTGAAATCACCCAGCAGAAATAGTCGGTCGCTCCTCGGAGCAGACCGTATCACGGAGGATAGCTGAGTGCAGAATCCAGCACGCGTGTCATCAGGAAAACACGTGTTCGGACTCTACGTGCTAATAATAGTGGCAAGCTTACCTCTTCCGAGTCGTAGGCGAACAGCCATCAGTCGCGCGCTGATGCCCGTTGGTTCACCTACCAGCTGGCCATGGAGGCGATCGAATATTGCAAATCCGACCCCATGTTTACGTGGTGTTTAGGTGGCGGTGCCCGTCCGGTAAATGTGTAGCCAGCGCCTGCTTCATGCAACTTACCTTGCTCAGCGAGCCGAGTCTCACTGAGCGCCCAAGATCGATGTTGTACCGCGACAATTCCATCGCGACCAGTGCATTGCCTCGCTCTGGGCGTTTTTTGCAGCTCCGGTCCAGTAGTGTGCAAACTTTCCAGTAACCGATGTTGAGTGCTTTGCGCGCAGGCATACGATTACATTGGTGGGCAATCGCACACAAGGTGCTCGTTGTGCTTCTGAGGTTTGTTTGAGGGACTCCGCCAGGGGACTTTAGCTCAATTGCCTGACTCAAAAGGCAGTGGGGGACAGATTCAACTCGGGAATGTGATTGCAGAGACAGAGCGAGATTTGCTTGAGGTACGTCACACGCAGACTTTGAGGTGCTGGAACGATTCATATATGTTTTGCGACCATAGTAGAATACACCTGCGACAGCGGCCAGACGCAGGTGGGTTTTGGCGGGTTTGCACCAATTTGACCAGGGGCTGCCTGGCTTGAGGCTGGCCGTAGCAAACCATTGAGCACCCGGAGGTGCCCTCCCACCGTCAGCGACAATGCCTGGCGCTCGTGCTCTACGCCAATCGAGTAGTTAGCTTATAACCCGTGGACCTGTTGTCTCTCATAGTTATGTGTTACGGGAAGAGGGCCATTGACTATTTCCTAACCTCCGCAGAGGATGGACTAGGATACTAGCAGGGCGCCCACACCTGACAGGAGAAGGACTAGGGTCCGCAGCCAAAACCTTCGATTAAATGAACACCTGAAAGGCAGCGGGTCTAGCACATGGTCAATTCACGTGGATTGCTGTCCTGGATTTTAGCATGGAGAAGGGCATAACGCAACTTCCACCCAGCGGTCGCCAAGATGAGGCGTCCAGGATTTGAGCCTATGGCGCAACAGTAGCAGCAGTGAGTAGACCAACTGTCAGGATCTAGCCACACCTGGCCTCAGCGCACCATGGTTTCTCCCGCCATATGGTTGGCGGCATCCGGTTTCAGATTTGCCTGTCACTGTGGCCAGCCACAGGACGCCTGCGCCTGCAAAGGGACCATAGGTAATTTGTGCTGCACCACGCACAGCTACATCCACACATCCCATATCCAGTGTAAACCCGAAGAAATAAGACCGGGAGGCATGTGGATGGGAACCACGTTTCATCAACGGAGCCGGCCCACACTCCTTCACAGGCAAACACAAGCACACTGTATTTGGGAATCAAGCGCACACAAGGCGGTGGTTGGACGTTTGTCCGCTCCACACTGAGTGCATGGAACCACTCTTCGAGCCAAGCACGACCACAAGGAGCGTGCACCTCGTCCGTCTAGGAACGACCAACTGTCTCCTGGAGCCAGATGGACGAGGTAGTGTTTAATAGACAGGTAGGCACCTTGTCAACATGCACATCAAGCGCAGCCACACCTGGGGATATCAAGCATCAGCCAATCACTTGGGTGAAAGATAACAAACAAAATACATAGAGTAATGCATAAGGAAATGGTGACATGAATCTTACATTAGTCAGCATATGAAATAAGTGGTCTACAAAGGAATATATATATATATATATATATATATATATATATATCGTGAGCTGCCTTTTTCCACTGAGTAGTCTTAGCAGAAAACATTTGCCTAAATTTTTCGTTTGGCTTGTGCCAATTTTTCATCCACATTAAGCACAGATTTTTGGAATGTCACAATATGTCGCATATTACCATGTGGCTTATTTCAACTGGTGATCTACAGAAGTTTTCAGTATGACTTATTTTGACTTAGTGGGCTCATTATCTCTATAAAGGTTGCTAACTGCAACATCGTACATAACTACTGCTGCTGCTGGAGGGCAAGACTGCAGGGGCTATCCTTGTACTCGGCAACGTTCATAAATTCATAGGACAAAAAGTGTTAAAGTTTAGGTACTGTCCTGTCCAAGTGGGCTTGCCATACAGGGATCGAGTGAGCGTACCACCTGGATTTCTCTCTAGCTTTACATCCAAAAACTGCAACGTCATAACATCAAAAGTTTACTTGACAGTGGAGAATGAGTCGTGCTATAACACAATTAGCTTGGAAGTCATGACGGTTCGGCGCCATCCTACAAGGCATAGTGTTATACGCTGTTGGTTATGGTGTGAGCCGCAAATGTCAATATGTTGTTGGTACGATTACTGGGGGATTAAGAGGATGCGCTGTACTGACGAGTACCGAGAATAAAAATGACCTCTAATGTTTTATCGTACTCTAGGTTAGCTGTCTAATTTGTATTTTTATTTCAACAAAGTTTTAGCGAAATTCCATCCTAAATATCTTACTCACCTAGCTACTTTTCCGCGTTTGTTATTAGCAGACGCAACACGGTTTACAGCAACAAGCCGATTTCCCTCCAGCAATTGCAGGAGGAATTCGTGAACGAATGCTACGCCATCAACACCGTGACGTTGCAGAAATTACTTACTAACTGCATCAAGCGCTTTCTATACTGTAGTCAGAATCCAGGTGGACACTTTCAACATCTCCCTCCATGATATCTATGTCCGTCTAACCCTGCTTCTATTAATACATGTATCATCGATCGCACATGACTTGAAGAATAAATTGGTCTCCGGACGAATGGTGCCAATGAAGGGTCGGGGCGAACTTAATTCTATGAGTATTGCCTGCTTCTTCAGCAGCCTGCGCCACTCCGAACGCCGTGATAATTTGGGGATATCAGATGCGTTGATCGGAGCCGACATATTGGAGCCGTTGGTGCAAATCTTCTCCAATCCACACCGCAGCCATAAGTAAGAGATTAGTGGGGTCTCCGATACGTCGTTTATAGACAAATTAGATATCGATTATGGGGCTACTGTACACTGAGCTTCTTGCTTGTAGCAGAGGCCTCCGTTTGAATACCGTGCACCTTACCGATCTGTGTCAATGCGTCTAGTCTACGCAACGAGTTTCGAACTCTACCCCCCAACTGCCGTTGTAGGGTGAGCAATGCTGAGGTCCGCCAGTTGGTTTTTGCAAGAAACTCCTCGGTGCCTCACCTCAGTGTCTCTTGAAGTTGAATGGCTAACGTTGGTTAGGTCCTGTACTCCGTACACTATGTAACCGCCTTCCTCGACAAGCATTATACACCGTCAGTGCACCAAGTTCGGCAAAACCACGAGATGTTCAATCGATGACGTGGAATAGGGGTATGGAGAAATTGACCGAGAGACTTTGTCAAGCACTTAAATACAGTCTTCGTAAATGGGGGCCTCGTGCTGGTCCAAACCAAAGGTTAGAGACTCTATCGGACGTGGCCCATTGTCAGAGTCAGTGCTGCCCCTGGATTCGTTTTGCGTTTAGCTGTTCATATTGCAAAGCGATTAGCTTCATACACCTCGGTTTTGCTTTCATTCTGCTAATACCATATTTAAGTCTGATCGCATTTACTTAGCATTCTTCAATATTGCCACTCTGGCGACACGAGTCGTGGCAACTGCATCCACAGCATTTTGGTGCCCGGATCATGATTTATCAACTGCACTAAACTGAACTGAAACAGTCGGGTAATCTGCAAGTATCTTTGTTTATTTAGAAAAGAGAAATTTCAGATAGAACTTGGCTCACTTAACAGGAAAGCAAGATACTAAAAGCGGGAAAATACTCCTCTACCAAGTTTCCATTATTCCTAATGCGCAAAGCCTAGTTGAAAGTGGTGCTTTTTCCTACAGTGCTTCTTTGGAAGCTGGTTTTCTGTCTACCGGCGTGCTCACCATAAGTGTGTTTTAACATTACCTTTGATACAAATACGGGCACATCAAAAACTTACTGCTCACGTGAAAGTCAGCCTGTCTACTTTAAGGGGAATACAGCTGCCATGAAATAGCAGCCCTTGTGCACCCCGTGCACGTTCGTCCGACAAGGCGGTAACTTCAGTGCTACGGTTATACATCGGTCAGTACAGAGCCCACAAGCACCCATCTTTCTGCGAAACCTCTCCTCTAACACTGAGCAGAATGTATCGATCGTTCTAGCATCCCTAGTCTGCGCCTCATCGCGTGAAGCGCCGTGCAAGTTTGGGTAGGCGGACGCCGCGCCTGAGTGCGTCGTATGAGATCCGATTGAATCTTCGGACTGCCGTTGGAATTTCTCGGGGTTTTTTCCGGGGGCACAATGTGCGGCAATTTACTTGAAAATCGGGAGAGACATCCCGGTCACTCGATAGAACTCTTCCTCAGATCTTAGTGTTAAACCATGGACCTCCCTCGCACTGTACTCCATTCGGTGTACTCTTGCCACCTGACGCGCTTGTTGAAATAAGTTCAACCGCCTGTTGTCGGATGCAGCGACTGCCTTGTGGGAAGGTGTTTCCCATCTTGTCTATGTAATGTGCAGTGTTTTTCCAGTTGAGATGCAAGCAAAGGCTTGGGTACCCTGTTTTCCCTATTTTTGATCTCCTGATCTACAGCTGTTTCAGTAATAGTTTGAGTAAGCACATTTTTCTTTCCACTTGCCTGGTGCCTGGGGTTTGATGGAGTCTCTTCATAGTCCTGTTGGTTACAGGGACTCCATGAGCTGTTATTTGAATGCAGATTTCTAGTTGTTTGTTTACTGCGGCCATCTCTTGCGATACGATGAGCCGGCTTCATGAATGTCGTTGATTGCAGCAGCCCAAGCGCGGTGGTCCGCTGCAAGCTCCACGCAGATACTGATCCAATGATTCCTCCAGTGACATGCGGCATGCACAACATGGAGTCCCAGAAGATCGACATCCAATTTTACTGCAGTGAGCCATGTTTTAATTGTCCACCATGGCGATGACACTAACCCTGGCAAGGCGAGGGTGAAACCACGGCCCTAATGATGTCAGTATCTGGTCTGCGGAGGAGGTGACCGAACCACTGAAGTCTGCGGCCTTGGATAAGCGCTGAGAGATTTGGAAGACCGTAACAGCGCTTACGGGTTTGTCACTGGTGATACGCGCACGCCACTGCGTTTTCAAGATAAGCCTTAAACCCCAATGGTCGAAAACTCCCAGCTTCCGGGTGTCTTCGGATCGTAGCGGATATATTTCGCAAACAAAGAGTAAAATCGCACTTGCGGTTGCTGAGAATACTCGGATCTTCGCTCCCAGACTAATTTCCGTCCTTCGCCACAATATGTTTCTCAGTTGTAAGTAGGCTGTTCTCGCGCTATCAATACGATTCCGGATTTCGGTTGTAGCCTGACCATTGGGGAGTAACGTGGATCCAAGGTACTTGAACTCTAGAACAGATTCGATGATTTGTCCATGTAAAGAGAGCGACGGGGCGGGCTGTGGGCTGACGATGAGAAGTAGTTTGTCTTGATGATCTTAATTTCGAGGCCAATCATAGAGGCTGATTGGTCGACTCGATTTAACAGTGACCGTACTGATATAGCATCTTCTGCAAGGATAACGATTTCCTCAGGAAATTCTAGATCTGACAGCCAGAAGTCAGAGCTAACTTGAACACCACGATAACTCTCAAGGACATGAATCGTAACCCAGTCGACTGCGAAGTTGAACAGCACTGGAGAAAGTGGGCAACCCCGCCGGACTTCAGTATTGATGTCCAGTCCCTTTGTTTCTTTACCCTAGACACGAATTCGGGCCTTATTACAACGGTATTATGATCTCATCAAGTTAACGAGTTCAACCGGTGCGCCATCGGCAAGTAGGATTCTCCAGAGTGCTTCAGTGCCAACTGAGTCAAAGGCAGCTGGAAAATCAACAAAGCACATAAACATGGACTGCTGGAACCAGTAGAGGAGTTCGAGTACCCGACGTAGAGTGAAGATCTGGTCAGTGCAGCCTCTGTCTGGTCGAAAGCCATCTTGGTTAAGGCGAGTTCGCAGTTTCCTCATATTGGCAAAGGGGAAAAACAAGATTCGTGCGAAGGTTTTGGCAGCCACATCAGTTAGGCTAACACCGTGATAATTACTGCACACAGTTGGGCCACCTTACTTGGGAAATGGCAGTAGTACTGAGGTACTCCACGTGGAACGGCAGCTTTAGATCTCCCATATCGGGCAGAAGAGCTTGTGTGTGTGTGTGTGCGAATGATCAAGGAGAGCTGGTAGACAAGATTTGTAGATTTCCGCTGGAATCCCGTAGGCTTCGTGAGGTTTCTTCGATTTCAGGCGACGAATGATATCTTCAATTTCTCTGGGAGATGGCGGTGAGCGATTGGCGTCATATCCCGGGTGGGTTAATGCTGAAATGGGTGCGGTGGTGTGTATTGGACGGTTTAGGGGTTGTTAAAATACTCTGCCCATCTGGGAAGTTTTCCCTCCTTATCGGGGATGATTTGGCCTATTGAATTGCGCAACATCGGTTGTGGTGAATAGCGCTTACCCGAAGCTAAACGGACTAGACGAAAGATGCGACTTAACTTACCAGAATTTGATGAAGATTCCATGTTGCTTGCCATTACAGACCAGTAGCGGTTGTCATCATTCCGTGCTCAGCGGGTTGCCTCACCTCTCAAGCGACGGTATTCTGGGGAATTTCTGAGACGTGCTCCTCTCGTTTTAGCGGCCAAGTGGATAGTATCTTCAGTGAGCAAGTCCTTCACAGGCATGGAGGTAGAGCCCAGGGAAGATGTATTGCTCTCCTTCAAATGCAAATCCATAGATTCATATTTGCTGCTATCACCGTAATCGTATCGACTTGTGTAAAGGTTAGCATTGATTTATAAAATATGAAACGGTGTCTCCTCGGTCTCTCAACTAACAGCCGCACCAAGCTCCCACCAACCATATATCTATGGTTGTCAGACCTAATGGGTTCCAACACAGCACAGTTGGTGAATTGCAGATAACTAAAGGAGCTGCAGTCGTGGCATGCCTGACAAAAGTTTGTTATACCCTTCGGCTGTTGTAGCTAAAAAATGCAGTCACGCTGCCCTTCCATGCTGTTATTCCTAAATTCCCTGTTTCCTTGTGATGGCCACTTAACAATTCTTTATCCATTGAGTTTGGGGCTTGGAGTTTCTTAGAAAGCCTTTCTGATCGTAGGTAAACACACAAACCTTATCCTCATTATATACGTTGTCCCATATGGCCCAGTTGGTGGTTGCACAAGTTACAGGCGTGAGAGTAAAATGGTATCACATTAACTCAGAATAACTGGCACCGATAATGAGCGGAGCAAATAACAACAACAGATTCTATTGATATTGTCAGTGCTAATATGTAGTACAATAAAGTAGGGTACATTTAAGGTATGGATGATTTAACTTACTGCGTATTACATGTGCAGCATCTAGTGTGATTGGTAGGGTGTGCAAATGACGGGGTGCGCTGGGCTCGAGAGCAAAGTGGTGTTCGTTACAGACTCCCCGGGACGTATCTTAAGCCTGAGCCGACCTGATCGTGCCTATTTCGAAAAACGCACAGAGTCACAGATTCATACGAATGAAGCTACCAAATGAGCTTATTTTGTACTTTTCAACGTAGTGTTCCCTGAGCATCTTTTCGGCGTAGATACATCGACAAAATCCCTAAAGTGGCTGATTACATGCTTGAAATGAAACATGTGGTTCTGTGACGCTGTTACTCCCATGCATTAATATTAGCACAGCTGTAGGTAAACAGAGATTGACGATTTGTATTAGTTTCACTGCATGTGCAACGTTTTTGCCAGGGAGCGAAAACAGACAGTTACGTCCAAGTCGCAGATGGAATCTGTCGCACTGAGCCATTCCCTGGTTTATCATTAACCTGTTCTCACGGCATTTTTCACAACGGTACGGTCAAAGTTATCTGGAGGTTGTCAAGCCATCCCGTTGCTTGCATCTGACTACGCACATTGTTCCACCAGACGCCAGACACTGTGTCAATTGTGACCTAGCGGGCGTGCCTCAGATCAGCCCATGTGACGCTGTTTGATTCCCTTTACATGTTCCAGGGACATAACTTGTCGGCATCAACACCACACGTGACATGTGACTAGTTTGCGACTGCTTGCTCGTAGCGTTCCAAGCCATCACCTTGGGTCATCATCATCATTCTTCACATTAGCTAAGCGTGTAAACATTAAAGATATTGGGCTGCAATACATCCCAAATGGGTATCAGTACGAAAGAAAAAAACAACATAAGAGATGCTAAACTATTAGTTTTCCCTGGTTTGGTGAATGCACTGCTGGCAAGGTAATGCTTGTTGGATGAGTGTGCTAATTCCTTTTAACAGTCACTGGTTAGTCTTCCATCCTCTCCCTTCATCCATACTCCTGGTGCGAGAACAACGCGTGTAGCGGGAGCCAGTGTGCCAGTCTGTGCAACAGGTGGCTCAGGCATTGGAGCCTGGTGCTTTAAGACGCTGGATACTCTTGTTTGGTGCTCACCCCATATGTGAGCTAAGCTACGAAGGCACCGGAGAGCAAATCGAACAAGCCTCTATATCTGTCAAGTAGATGCGCAGGATTTTATCAGGGTACAGTAAAGTTGCATGGACAGCTGTGAGGTTGCATCAGTGCGGTCGCGACGCAGTAGTAGTAGTATTGGTAGTATTAGTAGTATTAGTAGTAGTGGTGGTAGTAGTAGTAGTAGTAGCACTAGTAGTGGTAGTAGTAGTAGTATAGTAGTAGTAGTTGTTGTTGTTGTAGCAGTAGTAGTATTAGTCTAGTAGCAGTATAGTAGTAGTAGTAGTAGTAGTAGTAGTAGTAGTAGTAGTGGCAAAAGTGTTATTATTGTTATTAGTAATAGTAGTATGGGCGTCAGTCTATTAAATAAACATAGAGCCAAACATAACCATAAAAACCCAGTAGAAGAAGACAGGTTTAACACCGTAGCATCATCATGTACATTAACTTAAGTTGAGTGATACACTTCAGCTATTGTTCCGCAATAAAAGAAAAAAACGTAGCATTTCTTTGTTATTTTGCGCAACCATTTTTAATTTTTTCTCGTTTTAAATCCTTAATCACTAAACAACCAAATATAATAATAATAATAGTAATAATGTGTCAGCTGTACGTCGTAACGGGGCTTCGTTGTCATGCGACCACCACCAGTCGCACGCTGGCTGAGTATACCTCGAGGACACCCACCCACAAGCGGGTTCGAACCCGAGCTGCAAGATTACGGCACAAGCTCTTCACCGCTAGGTAACCAAATCTAATCAATTATGCACACAGATCCTCCACTGGTTTCCGTTACAAGCCACATCCTGTATTGTTTCTAGCCATCGGCACTCCTCGTCCTTTGATCCCCAACCAAGCAGATGTGTGGATCAAATAGTAGCATGAGGTGAAGGCAACGATTTCATTTGCTGTCACCAAGGGGATGGCGGACCACCACGTGGTCTCTTCCAGTTGAGTCCTGCACGGGCAAACCGACAGCGATAGGGCAAACGTTCAGCTGACATATGCAGGATGTGACTGAGCCATCTTAACTGGCACAGCAAAACCAGCTTGCTGAAGGGAATACTCGCGTTCCTTAAGACATGATGTAAGAATCATTCAAGTATTTACCACCACGGGAAGCAACTTTGAAACTGTATTTGAAGCCCCTTTGTTAAATTTCTCGACCTAAGTACTCTTACTGCCATCTAAAGGAGGCAATTGATTGCAAAACTCTTTTAACATCAAAATTCATCCCATTTCGTTGTGTGTGCGGTGTCCACGTTGCCAGGTGGATAATTCGGGCTTTTCCCGTTCCAGAAAATGATTCGGCGACAGTGTTCCAGAACGTGGTGGGTTTTCGCCTGGCAAGTGTTCTCCCTATAAAAAGCCACATATATCCGTTTAATAACACTGTGACGTGGCGGACGTGACACGCCACTCAATAAAGTCACTGTCTCTTACTTCATCCTTGCGAAGCACTGTATTCTAGGGAGCATTGGACCCCTGTTTGACAAAGGAACAAAAGAAAGACGGATGAACTGAGCAATCAGTCACCGGCTCCCAATGGGTGCGATTGTCTGAATTCGCTCCGCTGCATTGCGGGCAGGCTATTCAGCCAAAGGCTCGGGGTGGTGTCCCCTAAGTCAACATCCTACTTCGGCTTGGGCAACCGGGTAGTATCTCGCCCTCTGACGAAACCATGGACATTATTGTGTTGTGTTTTCCGTTACTATTTCTCTGCCTTCGTTTGAGTCCCATGGTTTCTGATGGCTCTTGTCTATCCGTAGACTGTTGATAAATATATAATATATACTCCTTCTCTAAAACTCTTCCCTCGATGTATGCCACACCGTTAGCTCTGCCATCACGTGACCAGATCGCATCGATCTGTCCTTTGAATGACTACTGGAAGCTGCTACTAACCGAATGTAGAAACGGTCTTTGACTCTGCGAAAAGCAAACCTCATTAGTTGAATTGCCATTACTAACTGGGCATGTGCCAAGAAGGAATGATGGAAAGTGACACCGATGGTTGAAATAGCTGAGCTATGCATGTTAAGCGGTTACCCACTCGCCCCAGTAGCCTACCAGTCCTTCAAAATGCCTCCGAAATTGACGAGGAGAGTGTGATAACAAAATTTCCGGGAATATATATAAAAACTCGATCACTTACTCGCGTTGATGACCAGTCTAATTCGGCAGCTCCAACACGTCGGCAACCACATCCATTTGCTATGCAGGCGCTAGGCATGAGGCCTACTCTGACGGGAAGGACCACCAGGTTGCCTGAATGGCCGCCACCTGACCCACCGCCTTTAACCCCTCTTAATCTGGGAGTTGGTCGTAACATTCTGACCCCACTAACCACTAACCCTAACCAGACAGTGTGGCCTCCAAGGCCATGGTGGAGGCGGATAAATCCCGCTCGGCCAGCGGAGCCTGTTGTACACGTGACCATAGGCACAATAGAGGCGACAAATTCTCTTTCGGTTCGATTAGAAGAACGTCCGGCTCGTGTGACTTGGAGAAACACTAGTGAGGAGGTTGATGTGGAACAAGGAGTGGAACTCGAGGAGGATGAAGAGGCTTTGGAACCACAGCACGCTTTTTGGAGCGAAGTGGAAGAAAACACTTTCGAGAATCGAAGCCATTCAGTTGTGACTACGACCACCCGAGCGATTGAGCCAACAAATTCTACGATAAATCAACCGTCACGAATAAACAGTCGCACGTCCCTTATTTTCACACACACAGACCCTTCATCGTTCTCACGGAATCTGCAGTCTCCATATGGAGAGGATGATGGGGTTGAGGTTTCCAATGCTGCAATTCAATTGGACGAAGAAATAGCTCCGTTTAGGTCAGATGAACAGCAGGAAGAAAGCAGCTTTCAGGATTACTTTTTTGCTGTTGATTCAAATCCTGCGATGCATATGGGATTCACTTTCACTGAACCCGTCAGTTTCCGTGTGAGTCTTCAGCAAAGTTCTCGTGTTCAAGGCGAAGGTGTTATCAACCTGGAATCACAGTCTAACCTTGAAGATTCCTTATCCACAGAGCATTGATTTCGTTTTGTTTCACTCTAATGCATGCCTTAGCTAATAACCGGATTAACTTGCCGTATCCCAGACGTTCATTCATTCAGTTATTATGTGCTTTTATTTATGGCATATTTCGTCGTATGTGACAGGTTTGAGATTTTAAGTTGCTTTGACACAAAAATCGTATTGAGTTTTGGTTGTAAACAGGTGTTTAAAGCTTGCCAGTCGAAATAACCACTGATGGTGGGTGAGGCGATATATATCTCTAGTCTGAGTCATTCAAGTGAACCTCCGTGTAACCCGCTGCCATGTAGGTCAGACTGTTTAGTCAAAAGCTAGATATAGGATATCTCGAAAATAACCCCTCTCTCAGGATGGGCCATCCGGATATCGTCATCTGCTGTCTCGACCCCGTCGACAACACTCCATCTATGGTGCTACTAGGTCAATTGCTCAAGATATGTCCGCTGTTGGTAGCACCCACAACCAAAATGAACAAGGCTACTTACCTGATTGTATACCCCAGTATAAGTAGGGTTTGACTTCGAACCCATATTGGGTTTAGTAAGCACCGTCTGAAAACAAGGTGCCTTTTCATTGCATCTGTTTAGGCCCCTAATAATTGCAGCTCAGTGATGGTTTCTATTGATGGCTATCATACTTTCTCCGATGATCGAGTGTTTTCACATCATGCTGAAAGGAGCATAATGTCTGCATAGTCGACGGTTTGATCAGAGTGTTTGGGGAGCACAGAGCGGTTAGGTAAATTAGCGCTTTAATTTTAAGAATGTGACATGAGAGGAAGTGTGTGTCTCGGTGATATTCCTTTCAACACGAATGTAAGGAGGTATTTCAAACTGATAAACTGTATGCCGTTACCAGGGTTAATCATATGGTTTGCTGTAATGAAAGGGTATCTGCTTTACTACATAAAGCGGAGTAAATTAAATGTTCCATCTCGAGGTGACTATTAGGGTACTCTATAGATGATAACACCATTATTCAGGGAAGGTACAAAGACCTATAACGGTCGGGTACCAGGTAAGAGGGTATGCGAAGCAAATACCATTTTCGCTGGTGTTTTCAGGTAATGTTGTAAAATCTCGGACACTGACTATTGATAACCTCCAGTGTGCAACGTGCCGTTCTCAGATCATAATTCATCCATGTTTAAATCTCAGGATAATTTGTGAGATCATTCCTCCAGGCACCGAAGGAAAAAGTTGGGTTCCGGCGTAGCCTGTATGGTCGTCAGAGTACACTTTCACCATTGCCTGTACACGTAGTCAATACATCGTGGATCACTCCTAGTGGTCTCCGTCAGCCACCTCGCATAATGTGCATGGGAACCAGATTTGAACCAAGCAGCTGACAAATGAACATTAAGCTTGTGCTGGTGAGCAACATTAGGAAAGTACATCAACCTACCGTACGTTTGATAAGAGTCTTTCGTTTCTGCTCAGTCGCCGTAGATCAGCCGCGCAGGTCAGGGTGAGATTGGAGTGCACTAATTTGCCGACCCACCAATGGCATGTAAGTCTACTGTATTCACTCACCCACGCATGTCTGGGGGTGTGAATACGACGTGAGGACGCATAGCGGTGCATGTGTCCTTGAAATATGTTAATTACCCCCAGCGAGTTTGACACCGCTCAGTTCAGATTGGGTCGCTGCCGACGTTTTTGGCTGGTGGTTTGCAACATTTCGACAGCATTGCATAGTGCATTGACTACCGTGTTCAAATGTTGATGGCGCTTCGACAGTTGCTTAATGTTATCCCAGCAAATGATAAAAGGGTTAGTGACAACGCTGTTGTAGACTGAATGTTACCTTCACATAAACCACCTTAGCAAAATAAGAATTCGTAACAATTAGACGGTGAAAATATGAGATGCTACTTCTGCATAAATGAGTCCGGAAAAGCTGTCGTTGACAGACTACTCCCGTCACAGTCTTGATAGCAATTGCAGGAACCAAGTGGGGTGCACGCTGTCTAATTTGTTTAACAGTGACCGTGACGGTGTAACATGAAAGGCTGACAGTGTCGCTCAGTCTCTCAGGAAAACGTAGGTGTATCTCAAACGAAATGATCGTTACATGCTGCCGTGTATGCCAATTAAGAGACTACTCGCTGCACGTGTTTGTGGAGAAGGACTGCCGATGAAATCGCATTGTATGCGTCATCGCGCAGAAATAAGAGAGGTCATATGCCATACTGTGATGATTCGGAACCGATGGAGCTGACAAAGGATCTTTCTCCTGCTCTCAATATTCCAATGTATTCCAGCGTGTTCCAAATCCCATCATATAAACGTAAGGGTTTGTGTGGAGGACGCATGCGTGTGAGCTAGCCTGACCTTATCCTTGTTGATGTTTCATCCAACCCGTCCATGTACTTTTGATAACCACTCACACGATCAATTGTTTTTAGTGTGCGACGTCCGTCCCATTTAAATACAGTGCATTTGAGAAGAGTCTTTCGTTTTTGCTCAGTCGCCGCGCTGGTCAGGGGTAGATTGGAACGCACTAATTTGCCGACCCACCAATGGCATGTAAGTCTACTGTATTTACTCACCCACGCATGTCTGGGGGTGTGAATACGACGTGAGGACGCATAGCGGTGCATGTGTCCTTGAAATATGTTAATTACCCCCAGCGAGTTTGACACCGCTCAGTTCAGATTGGGTCGATGCCGACGTTTTTGGCTGGTGGTTTGCAACATCTCGACAGCAGTGCATAATGCACTGGCTACCGTGTTCAAATGTTGGTGGCGCTTCGACAGTTGCTTAATGTTATCCCAGCAAATGATAAAAGGGTTAGTGACAACACTGTTGTAGACTGAATGTTACCTTCACATAAACCATCTTAGCAAAATAAGAATTCGTAACAATTAGACGGTGAAAATATGAGATGCTACTTCTGCATAAATGAGTCCGGAACAATGTCTACCAGCTACTGGAGGCTCACCGGATCTATTTGCATGTGCGCGGCCGCCTAAGGAGTTTATTCCAGCAGAATACAGAAATAAAAAGAAAGCTGAGTGCAGTGGCTTTTGAACAGATTTTATCAAATCTCATTTTATTCCATCAGCTTGGACAATTAAATCAAAATCAGTTTCGCAATGAACACGAGAAGGAATTTTACCGTATTGGTATGGTAAAAGAATCCTGGAAGTAGGTAAAGAAGCGTTTAGGTCAAATCTAATCACCCATTTTAGAAAGAAAGGTGATGGAAGAATCCAGCGCGTACGATGCATTTATTTGATGAAACCAGTCTGTTTACGGCTGAATATTCAAGCGTTGTTGGTGTATTAAGCATTTTATTGACTTGACTTGAGATCCCTGCCTTGGCAGACTTGAATGTATAAATATTCCTTATCGCCCAGATACGTATCCGGCCGATTTGGAAATCTTTAATATGCCATCGTACTAGAATTTTTGGTATTTTAAGTATCCATGGAAACTGTGTAAATAGATCACTGACGATTCACGCTCAACCGTTTGTTCCACGGTCATGACACATTCAGTAGTTGCGAATGACTTAACAAGCGTAAAAGTATTGCCCATTAGTTAAGTTCCCGTGGGCGGTGGGACTCTCTGGGACTCTTTTAACTTCCGATATAATTCCACGGGATGTACAGCTGAGCGGCTAATCGTACTCCCAAAACGACAGAACAACAACAGATCATGGTGACGTGCTGGTATAGATTTGTTTTCCTATTTCGTTAGACTGCTGCTACCAAAAGAAATGCGGATGTTCTACGTGTGCCCTAAAGCTCGATCCACCTGAGTGTTGGCGAAATGTGGGTGGGTGAGATTTACTGTTTTATGTAAAGCTGCCGTTTGCAGTAGTTGCAAAATACCCAAGACAAAATGAACCGTAATCGCTTTCAGCTCATACGTGCTTTTGACACGTCAAAGAAATTGACCAGGGGTTCAAATTCCCTACAGGCCTTGTGAACTGGAAGCAGAGAGTGCGGAGATGATATCTGAGATCGGGGCAGCACTACACGTCTGCTGGTGGACTCGCACCAAACCGCAATCAGATCCCTCATGTATGAATTTGAAGTTGACGAGCTGCTAGCAACTTGTCATGGAGTGTGAGGCATGAATCCAGTAATACCTAGTGAACATCCAGTGGCCCTAGCTTGGCGAAAGCTGCTGCTGTCACACTCGCTTCCGTAGCAGTCATCCTAGGAATACTGTAAACTGGCTTCCATGAAATTACCTGAGCTACAAATCAAGTGGACTGGTCACTACAGCAAGATTAATCTATCGAAGCAATATAGGCAATCCTAAAGGAGTATGGAAAATGATTGTGCGCAAGATCCGTACCCCTCAATTATCAGATGATTGCACTAATGAAACTAAAATGGTTCGACAAGTATATTTTATTTGATTAGACATTGAAGTGTACTAAGGAATAAATTCAGTCCGATGAGTTCTGCCGCCGATTACATGGTGTCATAATCATGGCTGATTTCACGCTACAGCACCAGTGTTCAAAAATCCCAGGCACAACGAAGACGACCCACAAGAGGATCATTCATTAAATGACGCTGCACTTGAGGAGTACAGATGACGGAGCAATGTTAAGGGGTTCAGCC
>OX104071.1:8395834-8430362 GCA_944474145.2 Dicrocoelium dendriticum
TAAAAATAAGTAATCCGGAAAAAGGAGTCTCACACTTTCTTTGCTACGTTAAATTGTAGGTCAGACTTCTCAGCTTCAAAAGGTAGTGATAATAAGACGAGTCATCAGCAGTAGAAGTACATCAGAGATATAAAGGGATGCTTCGCTACCGCACAACAACAATCACCTAGGGAATAGATAATAATAATAATAATAGGTGGGAGAAAAGAGGGGACTTAGTGTCAAACCTGTGTCTTAAGTAAACATTCAATACCAAGACGCATGCACCTTGTCAGCAACAGTCGCAGTTGTCTTTCGGAAAAGTGTAGTATGACATGTATGGGAAAGATTCTTCACAAGGCGTAGAAAAAGTAGAGACTGAGTGGATATCAGGACTTGGTATGACACAGTCCGAGTTGCGAATGGGTGTTGAGAATCCTCTCCAACTGCAGATGTCTCACAGAAGGCAAAGCCTATATGCTTCTGATACATTCCGGATAGATTTAAAATAAGATCTTGGAGAGTATTTTCAACAAAATACTGTTGTGGTACTGTTTTGCTCTGTAGACAAAGAGCAGGGAAAAAGTGAACACGGGCAACTGTAGATACCAACTGTAGATGCCAACTCATAAGAGTTGGTAGTCAGGTGCCAGTCTACAATGTTTTAATAAGTGTCGTTACCATGCGGAATTGTCCATCGCCTGGCTGTAGACTGCAGGTGCCGAGGTGAGGTCAGTGGGAAAGTAGGAGCCCTGAGAAGGACGCGCGATGACGGCACTGCTAGATGAGTGTGGTGACAAACATAACAGGCGACGAATGTCGCATTAGGGTGGTAACAGTAAGACTTGTAAACTCGGACGACACAGGTATTGGAAACTGAGTAGCCACGATGTGTGGAGTCAAAAACAATCAGAATGTGAGCATATGACCGGGCTGATGCGTATCCACTTCCCTGTGGAAGGCGGTTACGTAAATGCCTCATCCTCGCGTACATTTGAAACATCAGTGATGAAGGCAATGCAGCTACAGACCATAATTCTAGTGATCTGGTAGAGACAAGCAGTATTGACGGAAATACTTTCGCGGATGGCTTGCCGAACAACATCCTCGTGCTGCCAGCTGTATGTTTCGGGACCATCACGTCCCAGCGATGGCAATGTTCCAGAAAGTAGTGGGTTTTCGCCTGCCTAGTCACATACAACAGTTTAACAAGGCTGTGACGAGGGCACGTAACTCGTCATTAAATAAGGTCATCGTCACTTTGTTTCACTCGAGTGGGGCTTTGTATTCCAGTAGACCTTTGTTGGAATTGTGGGGAGGGTTGGACCCCTGTTTGACAACTAATCAGCGTATGGGATCGAATAGTCAGTCAGTGTATTCCAATGGGCGCTCTGCTGCCTAAAACAACTCCCCACTTCGGCTTAGGCAACTAGGTAGTATCGTGCCCTCTGACAAAACCGTGGACTGTTCCGTGTTGTGTCTGGTTTTCCTTTTACAATAACTCTACCTTCTATTGTTTACTAAAGATCTTAATGACTTTACGTCCATAGGTAGGATGTTGAAAACACTTGAATATATTTTCGCTGTTGAATGTGCAAGCCACATAACTAATGCCCAAGGGTGAGCAACGCCTGATTTAAGCCGAAGTGCACAAGGTGGATTCCTGTAGCTATACTACTCTTCTAGCGAGTAATTGACCAAAAAGTAGAAAACCTTGGAACAAATGGGTGATAGAGAAATGCAGACCTTCGTAAATACCAATGTAGTGAAATGTTCGAGGGACGATCAATAAAAGTACGAAAACTGGAGTGAGTTAGAGTAACTCAGTCAAATCAATCGCACACAGAAAAAACGGATGTGTGTAGCTCAGACAACTGAATGAAGTATAGGGCATGCAAGCTCGGTGTGTGATTACTAAGGAAGGGTAATTCGGTGTACTAAAGTCATATGGTAGGAGTTTGGAGTAGGCGAGTTGATGACTGGTGTAGCTGGGTAGGATGGTGAACTAAGCACGAGGCTTCTCGTGAGAGCTTCACATATAGCGATGGAAGATATGAACGGATATCCAGTGTATAAACTTACTGCTAAAATCTCGGACAATCGCCGTTAAAATCATAACACTCTAAAGGGTAGAACCCAACAAATACGACACAAGAGAATAGAAACTGCTATCAGATGGAAGAAACCAGGATCACAATAGGCGTAACACGAACAACTTACTTGAAGTTGATGTGCAAGTCGGAGTGCAATGTGGGCGTCGGAGAGACAAAAATCAATCAACTGTTTCACTAATTCCGATGACGTAAAAAGACACCGCAGATCAGCAGAATCGATGTCAAAATCAGTCAGATCGAAGCCCAGTAGATCGTCGTTCGAAACACCGGTGGTCTTGTGTAGGAAACGCAGCAGAGGTTCTGGAATTTTGCGACGTGCTGCCGAAGATCCGGTGGAGCCAGCGAGCACCTGACCGGCCAAATCGCTTAGATTGTATGTTCGTGAACGAACCAGCTCACGAGCAGATATAAGCGTGTCACATACCAAGCGGCCAGGGATGGCGTTGCGAATAAGCCAGGTCTGAAGTTGAGAATACGAGAAATTTAATCAAGGAGAGTGTCGAAGGTCGAAAAGAAGGAAAAGATAGAGGAGCGAACGACAAAAACGTTAAAAAACTGAAAAGAGAGCGTGTTATGTAAGAAATGTGAACTGGAGGGTTACTGACTATATCATCAGCAAGTGAGAACGGAGACAGCGCAAAAGAGACAAATCGCACAAGTTTAGAAGTAATTCGTTAAGCAAACATGCAATTCAACTTAGTTACCAAATGGGATCCCATCATCTAAGTGGTATAGGTCGAGTTGTCAAGAGATGTACAGCAATGGTAAACAAATTTGGTACACGGAAATGGGAAATACGCGGGTGAGAATCTAAAGGAAGCATGGATGGACGAAATAGCAGCAGCTGAATGCATGATCGGCTTCCAACCGCTGTGTCAAGCACTGCTCGTGGAGCCAAATGGCCTAGTGATCATGGTGATAGCCACCAAGCACTATGCGCCGAGCTCAGCTCCCAGCTAAGCTATCTCTACGTGATGAATGCAAACTAAGACGAAATCGTCGGTCGTGGAGTGTAGGGATCAGAGAGAACCACACCGAAACCCTCCACATGAGCGGCTTCGTTGGCAGGGAAAAACACGCCGGAAAACGTGTGCAACCATCGACGTGACCGATTCCTTGGCCAGCAACCAAAAAAACGCCTAGAAAGTGTCGTATCTAGTCTTCCGGTTGGTTGCCGCTCGTCCTTTGGCTGGATATTTGGAGGCTTCTGAGATTTCACCCAAAGGCATCAGTAGTACGCCGATACGCAGTGCCGACGCTACGCTGCCGCGCAAACACCATCAGTCGCGCATGGGATAGGATACTGCGAGGGTCGCCCGGTCCTTACGCAGGCTCGAACGGGCGCCCAGGGATTATATTGCAGACTTGTGGTCTTTAAGGCTAAGGGCTGGCGATTCCACCCAACTGCAAGTGATGCTTGCAAACAACATACGCTGAGCAAATCAGCCGACCGGCTTAAAATGAGAGCAAAATAGTCCATGCAGATGATCTAGACGAAAGACGAACAAACGCGTTACCAGATCCTAAGTAGAGGGGATTCGACAGGGTTCAGTGACTATTCTCAAATGATTCCGGCGTCAAATCGCAGATATCGGGTACTACGATTTGTGCTTGTCTGCCCGATGAATGCTAGGCGCAATCCAACGTATGTGATGTTATGGTTGATGGGTTAACACCACGAAGCTTCCATAGAGAATTTGGAGTGATAAAAAAGTCCACTGAAATCCCATCAACGTACCAACCGTCCCTGATAAATCCAGCTCAAGGTAACAGCGGAACTGCTCTCCCAAAAATTTAGAACGCATTAGCTGCCAATTATTCCATTCAGTGAGGCCTGTGTTTAGTACGTGAAGCGGAGAAGTGGAAAGTATTAGACTGTCCCAACTCACAACTGTTTCCCATAATCGTGTGGAGTCTAAGCCATACTGCTTGCTGTAGTGACAAGTGCTTGGCAAGTTCGTTCTCTGGGTTGGATAAACCTGACGAACAAATGCCTCGAAAATACAGACACCCGGTGCTGCTAACTTGCACAAATGCATAGCACATTCAGCTTCAGGATGCGATCGCAGGGCAGGGTCGACAAGTGCTCGGTTATTGCTATCTGAATATTTACCTGAAGTGGTCGATCAGTGACTTATTTTACCGGTGGTCAGATAGACGAAGGGGTTATTGTGCACGTCAATAGAGTTCAGATGACTTCTCATGATTGCAGCTACCTGAGATCGACGCGCGATGGTAGCTTTCGAAATTTGTACACAGCATATATATATATATATAATTGACTGTGCTACTGTGGGTAGAAATAAAGGGTAGCCTCGTCTACGGTTGCCGCAGCCCGCGAAGAATCCGCAAGGCACGATAATGACGAGGAACAAAAGCAACTTACCTTTACTAGATTACATTTTTCGTCCTCTAAACAGAGCCCAGAATATACGTGGAAACGAAACTTAAGCTTATATTTTAATGTTATCTACCGATACAATCAAGGACAAAGTGCCTGATCACCTCCAATCAAATGTAATCTACAGGCTCACCTGCTCCTGTGGAGCTGGATATATTGGGCGCACGACCAGGCACTTAGAAAATCGAATCAAGGAGCACCTATCGAATTCGCCCACCAACCGCAGACAGATCTAATTTAAATGCAGTTACTAACCCATCTGATTGCCACTATGCACAACACTGACAAATGTAGTGCATTTGAAATCCTGACCAGTCTGTTAGCAGCACGACGGCTTGCTACTGCTGAAGCAGTAAGCATAAGACTGATGAAACCTAATCTCCGCATCCAAGAGAAACTCATTCAAGCATTGTAACTTCCATGGCCATCAACCACACGAGAGGAATCTGTTCCCACCCATCAATCCCACTTGTCGCCAATGAAGTCAAGTCAAGTCAATATAAGCTTTATGTACCCAAAAGGGTGCATTTTCAGCATTTTACATTATCAATTGTAAATTTACAAGAGGGTTACCAGTAAAATGCAAAGTTTACAAAAGGATATAAAAATGAGGATGCACTGTCATAGATCAATCAAGCAACAATCCCAAAAAGTTGGACTAAATCTTCCGGATTTATAACTATTGAAAACGGAAAAGGTTTCGTGAAAATGTTTCTTCAGAATTCGTTTCAACTGACGTAGAATTTTGTGTCCAGCAACAATATCTCGGGGATCGTACACGATATGTTGTGTGCATATTCAATGTTGGATGGAGTAAAGGGTCAAGGTGACCTTGGAAGTTGATTTAACAAAATACCTGTCGGTGTAATGTTGCAATACTGAGATATATACAGTAGATAATGTAAAAATGATGTTCGGCGATAAAGGCAACGGCTGAGTTAAAGGCCCCGCCATCTGACGCACATCATGGGAACTGGTTAAGTACAATTTTATCTAAGCAACAGTGTTTTATGTAGCCATTTCTCTTTAGAAATTTTAAGGGAGCGATAATGTACAACATTTGTGTCTTCGCAAGCAGCCGCTTGCGGATAAATCGTGGAAAAAGTGAAAGAATGCAACTGAAAAGGGGACCAATAGGGGAATTGATAAAACACCGAGAAAATTAAGGTCATCGCCTGTCTTACCAAGATAAGACAAAACTGACCCTAAAGCCGAGCTGTTTGCAAAGGTTAGGCTTAACTCGCCGGATGGCAGAGGCTTCTACGAAACGAAGCACGTTCGCGTTGTTCTGTCTGCTGATAATCTTGAATGCATCAAGTGGGTTCACGTACAAGGTGCAATCGAACACCTGCTAACTGACTGAGCTTGCAGGAAGTTCAGGGCCACTATTTGTCAAGTTCTGTGGAACATGTTCCATGATCCTAGTTGATATCCTTCTCGAGGTTCGGCCAATGTACGCGCTACCGCAAGTACAGGTGAATTGGTAAATACATGCGGCGGTAACCTGAGAGTGAGG
This sequence comes from Dicrocoelium dendriticum, assembly GCA_944474145.2. NCBI lineage: Eukaryota > Metazoa > Platyhelminthes > Trematoda > Plagiorchiida > Dicrocoeliidae > Dicrocoelium > Dicrocoelium dendriticum. The sequence continues at coordinate 8,401,845 of OX104071.1, forward strand.
CTTATCCAAGTTGGATTCATGGAACAGTTTCTTGGCTTGATGTATCAACATGAGCTCAGCTGCATAGGAGCACCATTTTACAGCTTTGCGTAATCGGTAGAAGATTCTGCCGTCGTTCTGTTCTTCTTTGTAAGGTAGCGTAATGAAGACCTTTTCCTTGGGACATCCACTCGTTTTTATTTCTTAGCAACCTCATTTCCATTTCTGGAGATAAATTTGTTCGGATAGCCGTTATTGCGTAGGGTAGACTTGATGTAATTCAGCCTCGATTGACTCTTTAAAGCATATTCAGTGTGATCTAACAAAACAAGTATGAACTAGAGGTCGTGTATAGTTCATTGAACAGTAACTGTTGAAATTGATCCCCTTTTCAACTGCATTCCTTTACTCTTACCACGATGTGTTTGTAAGCGGCTGATTGAGAAGACTTGAAAACACATGAATTCAGGTTATTCCGCACAGATGTTGTTAATTCTTTCTAGCTTATATAATCAATAGTCCATATGTATACTGTCCACAAAACCTGATTGTTTGTAAGTATATTGCTGTAATAGGCCTGATGAGGAAGAAATAGAGAACAATTTTTGCCTTACGCGTTCTGCATACGTTTCTTCTCGGGTTTGACAATCAAAACTGTTTTGTTTTTCTTTCGACATAGGCAAACACAGGATTACCGACGAAGTGAAGATGTCACGAATCAAAATGTGGCAATTCGGGAAGAGAATTAATCGGGATGGAATACGAGCAACTAGATGAAAGAAATCGAATATAGAGGAGCCAGCGATTTCACGACTACATGATACCCGATAAGTTTGCGGCCACGGATAAGGTTTGGTGCAGTTCATTCGCTCAAGAAGGTTCACATATCATCGTATTTTGCGGATGTCTGGTTTCATTATGCAACCGGAAATCAGTGAACAAGTAGGGGTAGCAAATAATCGAAGTAGGTGGAAAGTCGATGAAACACGCATCAATAGCCAGCGGTTAAGCGTGTCGATCGACAAGATACTGTACTACCAGCTAAAAAAGATCAGCGGTACGCCGGCATGCAGTATCGACGGTTCACTGTCGTACAATCACCAACAGTCATGCGAGGGTAACCCGGTTCCCTACGCTAGCTCGAACCCTCAACCTCAGATTATAAGGCAGACTTGTGAGCGGTAAGGTCATGCGCAGACATAACCGAAAATAAGATGGATGAAAAAGGAAGACGTGCAGCCAAATGATGGAGTTGAGGAAGCTCACAAATGTGCAAACGTGTCACATATTAGTCTGGTGGTTGCTGCCGCAGCAATGAACTCCACGCAGATCAGGATAAATCTAAATCATACAGGGGAAAAATAAATGCACATTTCTGGTCGGTAATCAGATAAATGATGGTATCACCCAAGGCAACCAGCTTGGAGTACACAGAGAACACTCCGCGCGCGCAGCGAAGTCCACATTGTCCACAGTGCCCAGGGATAATTGCATGACGAAAGCACATACACACAAGTGGTGCATTTAAATTACGGGGTGAGAGAATGATCGTAAAAAAAACAATGGCTTCTTAGTGAGGGAACTAGAACAGAGGTAGGCGCATGGAGGCTCACGATCGGAATGCGGCAGCCATAGAGGAATCAGTCTGATCTCCATCGCCTCCAAATTGCTTGCCTCTATCATCCTTCACAGGCTGCATGGCACTCGTGAAAGCCAGATTCGTGAAGAGCAAGCTGGATTTCGTCGAGGTCGTAGCTGCATTGACCACTTCTTCACCTTGCGTCAGTTGTTGGAGCACCGTCACATACTGGCGGCCCACCGTTGTCGTGTTCCTCGATATCAAAGGTGCATTCGATCCGGTGGATAGACATGCACTTTGGGACTGTCTACTCAGGAAAAGTGTACCTGAGAAATATGTGAATATTATCCGAGCATTATATGCGCGTAGCTCGGGCAGAGTGAGGGCTTACGGCAAGTTGTCGTCGCCCTTTCATATCTCCAGCGGCGTGAGACAAGGATGCCCGCTGTCACCTTTCCTCTTCAACTTCGCTGTTGACGAAGTCATGGAAATCGCGTTCACAGGACACGACTTAGAAGGTGTGGAGCTACTCCCAGGAGAACGACTTCTTGATTTAGAGTATGCTGATGATATTGCCCTCATCTGTGACAGCTCACAAACGTGCCAAGCGATACTGGACAGATTAGCACTAGCTGTCCGTCACTTCGGGCTTTGCTTCGCACCCTCGAAGTGCAAAGCGTTTCTCCAAGATTGGTCTGGACCGCCTCCTACGCTGACCGTTGGTGGGGATCAGCTAGAAGTCGTTCAAAAATTCAACCAACTGGGAAGTTGTATCAGCGCCCGTGGGATTGAAGATGAAATCACGAATCGTATAGCAAAAGCTCGAGGCGTTTTTGCTAACCTTCGCCACTTATGGCGCCGGCGCGACATCACTCTTGCCCTGAAGGGTAGAGAGTGTACAATGCAGCAGTACGTTCGACCCTATTGTACGGTTGTGAAACTTGGCCGCTTAAAGCAGCGGACCTGAAGAGGCTAGTTACGCTCGACCACCGGTGCCTTCGTAATTTAGCTCACATTTGGTGGGAACACCGCGTGAGTAACGAGCGTGTTCGACGCCTTGTTTATGGCACAGGAAAAGGAAATGAACCGCTCAACACCGTTATTTCACGCATCAGGCTCCGATGGCTCGGCCACGTGTTACGCATGTCAGCCCACCGACTTCCGCGACGTGTATTGTTTGCGCGCCGGAGGTGTGGATGGAAGAAGAGGAGGGGTGGCCAAGCGATGACTTGGTCGAGAGGAATGAAGGCCCTCACTTCTGAGCTGGCCTCGGTTGGAGCGTCTCGGCTCCCTGGTTGGGGTCCGAAAGACGATGAACACGTTTGGTTGGACACACTTGCTGATATGGCTAAGAGCCGACCTCAGTGGTGTTCGTGTTGTGAGTTTCTTTGTCCCACCCCATCCCTTTTAGCCTCACCCTCCAATCACGATCTCATTACTTAGCCTTATATAATTTTGCATAATAATTTTTTTGGGTGCACAGCAGCCGGCTGGTAACTTACAGGAACGATGCCCATCCGTTACCGGTAGCTCAACCAGCTTTCACCAGTTGTTTTACTTTTCTCTCCTTTTTTCTTTGTATTGCGGCACAGTAGCTGAGGTGTTCCCCACCTCTAGCTAACGTGTATGATGATGATGAGGCGCATGGACTAGGGTATTGATAAAAAATGGGACACCGGTCACGCGAAAAGCGAAGTAACAAACAGATGGCTGGAAGTAGAAAAAACGGACGGACCATGGGAAAAACAAAGATGAGGAAACGGGTGATTGCGATCTCAGTTTCAATGAGACATCGAATGTTTACTTACTCGGCTGTTGGCATTCGTCACAAACTGGGCCGATCGACGTAAGCGGCCTACACGATGCCAATGCGGTACTTTGTTGGCAATCAGTCGTTGGATAAGCAGTTCGATTTGATGACCCCACAGATCGTGACCGACGAGCAAGTCCGGATCCAATCTGTGCAACCGGGTGAGGAATCTAGCCAATAACGCCCGTTCATTGGGTTCCACATCAATTCCACCAACGCTGCCTGACACGATGCGTCGTGCACCTCCGCGAACCTGAGCAGAATGGTTTTCATCATCCGAACTGGGTTGGTTATTAGGCCAGTTGGGAGCTGGAGGAGCGTATTGTTCACCGAAGTTGGGCAATTTGGTGCGCAAATCATATGGAAGGGCAGCATCCTTGGGGCATCCTAAAACTAGAAAATCCCAGGAGAAACACAGATTAAAGTCAGAGCAAGCCGTTTTAGCAGCAGCGGAACACAGAAGAGAGGGCATATAAGAGATATTCGATCAATAGACCAGAGTAGAGAAAACTAGTTCCACCTTCCAGTGAATCGGTGATAAATAGCACAAAGTGCAGCAGTTGAGTTTTCGTGTCACCATGACAATAAAAAACGAATCATCGGAAGGAGAAAAGTCACATGATGCGTCCGAAAGAATGGCTAGCAGCGGACGAAAAAGTGCGAGGTACAAACAGCGCGGCAGAGCCCGCATCAACAGCATATGGCATCAACTCATGCAAATGAGCGATTCTGAGACCAGTTTATAAATTCGTCAAACACGAGTGCAATACGGCTACTGAAAGGGAGCCTCATGTGTATTTGCCACAACAGAGAGCAGCCAAATTGTGAAGGAGCCGGGTACAAAGTAACATGGTGTGGTACAGTTAAGGTGGTTTGAGGAAAACGGAATCGTACGGGAAACCACATGCTCAAGTCCTGCCCGCGACCCAGCGTACCGTTTCAAGTAAGATGATCCGTAGCTGATGCTGTAGTTTATCTCTAATTGAAGTGTTCCATTAACCTAAAAGCTATACTCGATGTTTGCTTTCGGTTGTTCTGATGGAAGAGTTTCCGATGAAGGTTAATCCTCCCAGTCTCTAGTATCCGGGCTTCGCGTTTCGTCTCGGGGGTGAGGTTACTCTGGAACACGGTGGTCACCTACATTGCCAACACAGTGGAGTTGCGGGGGCGCGATCAGTTCGGATTCTACGCAAAGAAGCCGAGTATGGGAAAACGTTACGTAGCTATCAGTTGGTTGCCCATTTTGTACGCAAGCTAGAGACAGAAAGAAATGTCAAACGAACGGAAAAGCATCCAGCTATGCCCGAAATGTAGAATTTTCAAGTTTACCGACGCTACTGGCAGCAAAACTACTCAACAACTAGCCCTTCTATGGCCAAATCGCTAGAATCAAAAGTATCGCATACACTGTAAAAAAGGGGGGGCGAACGCTGGTGATGGCCGAAGTATTGATTGGTTCCCCAAGCTGATCAATTTGACTGTGGTAGTGGCTATGCGCTGGAGCCTGAAAATTAACTGTAGGGTGTAAAAGAAAGGTAATGAGGTGCGCGAGACGTCGCGTGTCAACCTGTTCGGAGGTGTCTTATGTGTCACTGCCTTATCCGGAACCATGTTGACAATATCGCCCGCGCATCAGTCAGCCATCTGATGATGAAGGACGACCTCAGAGCCAGTAGCGTTATTCGTCGCCAGTTGGAGAGAAAACGAGAAGCACGTTAGCCACGATGCAATTTAGTTGTCGAGCTGTGTGATACATCACAAAGCAAAGAAAAGTACCCAGTAAGTAGAATTGGAGTATTCACAACTTAATGTTCAAACAAAAGCCCACCTATTCAGTTATGCACAGGCGGACGATGATCACGATCAATATCATTAGCAGACAGTATGTGCAATATTGCGCCGGTTATTTGACTCATCTCTGAATGTTTACAAGCAAAGAAATGCTAATCGGACAACGGTTCGATCGCACTAGATGCGGCGCATGCACACGTGGGCGTTCGCGAAGTGGGAGGCTCAGCTAACGTGAACCACGCAGACTGCCTAATGAACCAATGATCATGTGACAGCACCAGATGATCTCACTGGATATCCGATCCTTAGCGGATACAAGCACAGTTCAAATTCGTTCAAAGCTGGCGCAGAACTAAAGGCAACTTGAAAAGTTGTAAAATAATTGGAACAAATGGAAGTCAGAATTTCAGAGAAGTTCAAAAGTAATAGAACGATATACTTGTCGGTCAACATCTAGCATCTGACACGAAATCTTCGCCAGACTAGGTGAACTAGTATGCGGAACAGATGGCTGTACAGCCTATCGATAAAGTAAATTAGATAATACAAGCTGATGCAGATATTCACATTTTCAACGATGTGAGTGAACAGATGGCCCCAAATGATGTACATATGATGACCATTAGGCGCAACCTCCGACGAATTCAGGAAGCTGAATTCTGTTTGCCAGTGGACATCGAGGATATGTTTCAAAATTCTCTCCTACATGGCGCGATGGCCCAGCGAACCAAAAGTTGTTAGCTGACAATGCAAAGGGGCGAAAATCAGGAGTTGCAGAAGGCAATAAATTGACGGAATGTGAGAATTCGAAATATACTGCAGGAAGTATACCGTCTGTCTGAACATATAAAATTTCCTGTAAAAAAGGTCCAACCTCGTCTTCGGAAAACACACAGATTACAACAGCGACTACCGAATTTGGGTTTTAGTGATTGAAATTGCGCATCTCGCATTTCTTATGATACTCAGTGAACGATTCACCTTCAGCATACGTGAAAAGTATGTTACTGCAGATGGGACTTCAACGAACAGTTACACATGTGCGACTCGATTTAGGATCGTTGCCCGAAAATATGGTGTGTTTCTGTTGATTGGATGTGTGCACGCAGTGGCTGCACCTCGGTGGACCTCAAGATGGAATTCCAGGGGTAGCCATGTTCCCCAAAATGGGGTTGCCACAAGTAGGGAATATCGCGATACAGACCGAAGCACATCGTCAAGGCACACGTCGAGGACATTGAAGTGTTTCAGTAGCATAGAATAGCAGACATATGAGAACAGAGGAGTAGCTGGCACAACCGTGGATGAAGCCATTGTAGAGGCACCACCGAGAATGTTACGCACATTTAGTGAAAACAAAGCGATAAGAAAGTACAAGGGCATAGATGGACACTTGTACCTACCGAGATAGTGGGATTGAAACATGCTCCTTCCAAGCGGACGATCCAAGGAATATGTGTGGTCGATTAATAACCCAATAGAAATAATCTAGGAAGGAAGAAAGTGCAGAGATTCAATCTTGATCCAAAGTCGATGTGCCAGAATGAAACAACTGTCCCGCTTTATTCATAACGAAGTCTGTGGTGTAAATTTACGGCGGGGTCACATGATGACAATGAGAAAGAGCGTGAAGCAGTACGACTTCATCAGTTTAACTGATCAACGCGAATGTAGTAAAATCATAACGAGGCGCATGCAATCGCATCTACTCGTCATCTGGCTTATACGACCTAGGAGGAGCGGCATCCCCATTGGTTCGTAGGAGAATGGTCAGTAAAGTCACTCAGTGCAGGGCTGACAACAACAACAACAACAACAACAACAACCCACCAGTGGTGCGTACAAATAGACGGAAAGACTATTCGGTTTCACGAGGTTCCTTATGGTTGTGCAAATCTGATAGAGGTAGATTTAGCCAATGCAAGAATGGAAACTCTAAATATGGGTTACACATTGAGAATTAATCATGAGAGGATTTTTGATTTAACTTATAAATGCTTATCTGCAGTGGTTAACAAATGGACGAAACGATTGTCAAGAGGTTTTTCGGATGAGATCCAATCTTTCATTTGTATCATCAAACAACTATCTGAAATCCAAAGACACTGAAACAAATTTAAGGTGAAGTGGGTAAAAGAGCAACCGTATTCTATGGGCTTGAACTGAATAGAATGGGATAAGCTCCACTAGTAATAATAATAATAAGATAATGTGTCAGCTGGACGCCGTAACGGCGCTTCGCTGCCGCGCGACCACCACCAGCCGCGCGCGGGCTGAGTATACCGCGAGGACGCCCACCCCTACGCGGATTCGAACCGGTGACCTCCACTAGTCATCTTCAGTAGCTGAAAATCAAATGAGGTTTCATTTATCTGCAACCGCAGACAATACGGGTGAGCACAACACTTGCGAAGAGAACTCTATTCGGCAATTCTCTTCAGGCAAATACAATTACAAGACAGATAAAGGTAAAGATAAACGAACGCTGGGGATGCGATTGTTTGAACGAAGTCGATCAATGGTCCACTGGATACAATCAGACGTCAGAAGTCGCGCGAGCATGCACGGCGACAAACACACGTACAAAGCACAGACAGCTTGGCAGGCAGCTCTACAATAATCACTCTCAGTCGTAATTGCGGTCCGACATTACGGTCACGGCAACAGTTTAGATTATATCAGTGTTCTCTGCTTGCATAAACTCGGCTGAAGTATTCTGATTGCAATGGCTTCAGCGGTGGCCAACAAGCGCTTTCTGATTCATTTGGAGTTGTGGGTCGGTGCCGCGTAGACCACCTTGAATGCGTCACTAGTCCGAATCTGATGGCCGGTACCAAGTAGATGTTTGAGGATCGAGCTGCGGACATTCTTAATCATGCCATGTTGCAAAGAGGCGGGGCAGTGCTCAGGTATCCGTCTTGCAAGTGTGCAATTAAACAAATGGCAATGGGAAGACCCCCCACTGCGGCCGAGCTTTTGTGCATCACAACCACGCAGCGAGCAGATTCATTTACAGACGCAATTCTAAAGTTTAATGCAACAACACACTGATTTGACCCCCACGTCTGCCTGCGCCCAAAACACTTTCAGAAGCACTTTGGTGCACCTTTCTCAGCAGTATCTGAGCTACAAGCCTATATATATATATATATATATATATATATATATATATATATATATATATATATATATATATAGCTAGATAATCAGTAAGTAGACGTGGAGTCATCGAAAAACCATGAGGAACAAAATTGAGAGAACGCGCAACTGTCAGAGAAAGAGTACAAGTGTCGCGAAAAATGAACAATTTATTTGCTTCATATGCCGCTTTATTTTATTTGTGTCATCTCAGCTTGATGCAGCGCCAACCACATTAGTCCATTAGTTCCTGTTTCGCATCATATCAACAAGTGTGTTGAGCCATTGGCAATTCACATATTTGGGTCCCCAAACATGGAACATTACAGGGTCGACGGTGGCGAGACAGGTCAGGGATTTCATGCTTTGCCACCAGCTGGTTGGCTCGCTTGCACGCGTTCACTTTCAATTTAATCCCGTGCGAATAAATAAGGCGCAGCGTGGTAAGCGATCGAATGACATGCGCAGGACGTGACTAAGTCCCCCCCCCCACAACTGGCACATTGCAGCAAGGCGATTAAATGGAAGGCTCATGTCTCCCAAGAGGCGTCGTCGGAATTTCTCTTTACAGACACGGTGCTGCCACCATACATGGGGTGTCCTCCACAAACAAGTTTTGTCGAAGACCGAAAGTCGATACATGCCGTCCACGCGAATCGGCCAAGACTGCCTTCCGTACAAGACCGCGCGGACACGAGCGTTGTAAACGTTTCTTTAAGGCGGGGAATATGCCGTAGATGCCACAAATGACTCCTATTGGTAAATGCCGACCGGCTTTGGTGATGCAGAGGGGTATCTCTTTCCCAAAAGTGCCATCAGCAGAAATGCAATTTCCGAAGTAGGCAAAGTTGTCCACCAGATCTAGCTGTGCTCCTTCAATGGTGAGTGAGTGGGCAGACGACTTCCAGCTCTGGAGTGGCACCGTACACCTCAAGGGAGAAAAGTGCGTGCCATACTTGAGTGCTTCTATCGCTGGACGGTTCAAAAAGAGCTGTAAGCTTTTTATTGTCGGCCAGCGGAGCGATATCATCAGCATAGACCAAACCGGTCACGCGTTACTAGGAAGATGCTCAACACCAAGATTTTGGAAACCTTCTAGAGGCCTTAACAAGACATCATCAATTGCAAAGTTGGAGAGGAATAGGAACAAAGAGCATCCCTGTCGTACGCAACTAGTGGTAGCGAAAAGTAAGGAAATCTTCCTATAGACCCACATTCTCACACTTGGAAGTAAAGCGCCCGAACGATGGAAGTGTAGGTTTCGAGGACTCCATGTGTTAGAAAACAGTGTCATGAAACAGGCGAAACGACTGCGTCAAATGTAGCTCGAAGGTTCATGAAGATAACAACTGTTGGCCTCTGTAAAGGTGGCGGTGTTCAAGGATTTGTTGTAGTGTGAAGATTTGTCCATACATGGTCTGCGAAGCGAAATCCGGCTTGTTCTACGCCGTAAGGTATGTCGTGGATGGGGAATAGTCTACCGATCAGAGTGGGTTCCAGCAATTTGGAAGCAACCGGCATGAGACTAGTTCCCCTGTGATAGGCACATGATGTACAAGCAACTTTCTTGGAAATAGGCACAATTACTGACTTACCCCAGGAGAAGGGAATCCTCTCTCCATGCCATATCTTGGAAAACAGCGATGACAACTGCTTGAAGAGTGCTAGGCCGCCAAAATTGAACTTTTGCGGAGGAAGTTTGTCCGAGCCGAGAAACTTGAATCACCTGAGGTGTCTAATCTCGAAGATCTCCACTTCGTTAGATGGTCCCAATGAAATAGCCCAAAGCATGTAACTGGGTGTACTTGGCCTACAATCGGACGATAGAAGATGATCGAATCGAGTGAAAATGTTCGAACTAACGCTCTACGCATATTCGCAGGTTAGTGATACGTAATCCATCCGCTTCGCATATAGTCTCGGTGACACCAGTCCTTCCGGGGCCGGTGAAACGAATGAGCGAAATGTGCTTGCGGAAATTGCCGGAGAGAGCAGTGGTCTACAACTACGAGGCCCCCTGAGACCACCAAGTTTCGCGGTCATTGCGCAAACGTTGTTTGAGTGGCCGATTGCAAGTCTTGCGAATAGAATTGCAAACTGACTCTGGTGGCACATTTCGCCGTTGGTCAAACACTAACAGCGAGCAAACAGAGATCAAACTGGTTGTCTTATTGTTCGCTGAGCTCGGCAGGTTGACTGCAGTCAACCTGCCGAGCTCAGCGAACAATCAGACAACCAACTGAACAACTGAGCCACCAACATTTGCTTCTATATCGCAGAGATCAAACTTTTCAAATGGCGTTGGATGAGATCGCAAAGCGATTGACCGGTGGGAAGCATCGCTTCATGCAAACAAGCCCAATATTGCTCAACAGACTGGGTTGGATTACATGTGAGACCATCTGATATCGCAGCTAGATAGCTCAGTTAAACAGTGGGGTCAATCTACCTGTTTGTGTCAATCTTACGGTGCAGCTTTTTCGACGACTGCCAAAGTGCGTGCAGATGTTCGCAAAAACCAGCGCATAATCGGAATCGAGATGGGTTAACCAGAATGACCCGCAGTCCTTCGCCAACGGAAACTGATTGCGATGTGGTTGATCTGGGATCAGAATTGCATTGACGACGGAGAGCACCAGGTTGCGGAACGTCTCTTGTTACGCCTGAAGTTGATGCTTGAGAGAAACTGGTGGTTGTCCCACACAAGCTGGAGAGCTGGTCTTCGTTATCTGAGCGTCTGTCGTTAAGCGCGTGATGCCCTCCAAGGTGGAGTTGATGTAGAAGCAGGCGAACGACTCATGCAATAAAATCGCCAGCAGGTAGGACGACATCGGACTTGTCCGATTTACTCAACAGAAGGTGAGGTTCGAGATACAAATCTTACTTGATGGTGTCGTGGCTACGGTCATTTGAGCGATAGGCAAAAATAGCGAGAGTTGCGCGTTCCCTTACGCTGTCCGTTGACACGACATAAGCCATGAACCCGAACTATGAGCGAGGCAGCTTCGACTTACTTACTTAGTGCTACATCAACGCTAACCAAACCTGACGTACGTGCCTCTGCGGAAATTGAAAGACGCAAGGGCATGTGATTCCGCGATCAGAAAGGGACGTGAACCTGGGTACACTGCTGCGATCGTGCAATCTGATTCCAGAAACGCAATAAACGTCAATGGCAAGAGACTCCGGGGTCCGCGCCAGGCCGGCTTGTTGACCAATCTGCATAAGTGTTCGTATGTCGAAGCATGCCAATCAGTGTAGAGATTAAGGTCTAAGTGTAGTAGTCGACTGAGCTTTTCCGGTGTCGATAAAACCGAGATAGGGAGTGGAATCCACGGAGCACACACATGAAGAGTTGGCACGTGGTTGACGTTGGCAAACGATAAATACAGCAGTAGGGGAAGCGTCAGAGGAACCTAAATCCATGGGTTTTCTCAGCAGGCATGATACTACGCAGTTACACAAGCCGAAGTAGAGAGCTGACTTAGTGGAATTCGATCCACTGCCTTGCGACGCAAAGTCATGAAATCGCGCCCACTGAAAGCCAGCGACTGATTGTTCAGTTTACATGCTTTTTATAAAGCAGGCTGGCAAACTGGGGTCCAACCAAGACAGAAATGCAGCCTCCAGATGTGGAATTAGAATGTATCGCTGAAGCAAAGCAAAGGGCAGCGACTTTATTTAGTGGCGAGTCACATCTGCTACGTCACAGTAAGATCCATCACGTCCTGAAACACTGTCGCCGAACTTTTAGCTGGAACAGGGATAACACGAACCACCCAGCTGGCACCACAAGAAGGTAATTCAGCAAGTCAGCCCCTGGGTCTCAAGTGCCATGCGCAAAGTGAAGCCGTGAAGTGAAGACCGTGTCCGAGGCAGACGCATATTAGGTGTTGTCAAGTGGCTATACGGTACATCCAGACCAATTTCGAACCTGTTTACACTCGCCAGGTAGAGAGAGGGAGAGAATAGAACTGTGATTGGAACGAAAAACGGATGAAAACTTGGAAAATCAAGTTCACCTCAGTAAGTGGAAGGCAGAGACCCAATATACCAGCTCGATTCGACGTAATGTGCTCACCTTCTTGAACTTGCGGCATGTTTGACGACAGAAAGGGCGGGTATACAAGGCCAATGTGAGGTGATTTTACGCAGCTGAGCTCGTGTTGTTACATCAAACCAAGAAGCTGCTCCATGAATCCAACTTGGATAGGCCTCACTCTCAGGTTACCGCCTCATGTGTTTACCAATTCACCTGTACTTGCGGTAGCATATACATTGGCCGAACCGAGAGAAGGCTATCAAGTAGGATCATGGAACATGTTCCACCGAACCTGGCAAATAGTGGACCTAAACTCCCTGCCAGCTCCATCGCTCAGCATCTGCTCGATTGTACCTTGTGCGAAAACCCACGTGGCGCATTCAAGGTTACCAGCAGGCAAAACAACGCGAGCTCGCTTCGTTTCGCTGAAGCCTCGGCCATCCGACGAATGAAGCCAAATCTTTGCAAACAGGTAGACTTTGTGGCCAGTCTTGCCTTACCCTGGTAAGACGCAGGCAATGACCTTTGTTTGCTCAGTGTTTTATTGATTTTCCTATTGACTCCCTTTTTCAATTGCATTCCTTTACTCTTTGATCATCGTTGTCTGCGAAACATTGCTGCTGTCGGATAGCGCCAGCGTGTCCGCAACGATGATGTGCGTAGGCAAGTACTAGGTGGTGATAATCACGCTAGCTCCCTAGAACAACAAATAGCACTGAATAAGTTGTGTTGGCTCAGGCACGTGCTACGTATGCCTGGCCACCGCTTACCTAGGAGGGCTTTATGTAGCCTGTCAGGTGTAGGGTGGCGTAAGGCTCGAGGTGGACAAGTTGACTTGACAGCGGGAAATGAAGTCATTGATGACCATCTAGGTGCCGTTGGTCTGTGTCGCCTTCCGGGCTGGTGTCCACATGATTCGCTTTGTGCTTGGCTCGAGACTTTACAGGACATGGCTCGCAGTAGACACCAGTGGCGCGTCTGCTGCCATCTCCTACTCTGATTACCTGTTTAAAGTGTGACTGGTGCTGAGTTATCTGCGGGGTAATGGCTGGTTATGACGCGTGGTAGTGGAAGCCGCAAGGAAGCTGTCTCGCCGATGCCGCCTTACCTTTGCACGATAGCCAGCTGTTTGTGACATGTTACTAACCTTAGGTGTAGGCGCCTTGACCCTGAATGTTTGCTTAGGGCATTAAGGTTTACAGGTAAGTCCCCCTTCTCTCCCTCTTCTTATTCTTTATTTCATAGGTCCTCATGGTTGTATGGCAGTAAAGCACCAGTTCAAATGGCTGATATACTACTGTTGATGATGATAAATGTGCTCACTTCGAGTTGCCGAACTATACCAAAGATCACAACTGGGTGCTCGTTCGATTGTGGTGAATTCACTGGTGCTTTCAGACAAAAACGACGCCCTATAAGAAACGAGAGGCAAGGAGCTGAGGATACCCTACATATTCAAGGAATTCAGCCAAGTCTAACTGTCCCGTGGAATATTCCCACTTTAACTTCGTGCATGTGACTTTTATGGTAAAATGACTTTCGAGGAGCGTGTAGAAACTGATTGACTATCGAGTTATGTCACCATGAGGCCGAATAACAAACTGAATAAGAGAGAGACTGCTCCAGTCGTCAGCTACATTGAAGCTATCCAGTGATATGTTCTGCAACGTCGAGGGGATGCACACACACAACGCGCATAAATATGAGGTTGAATATAGCGTAATATAATTCTGATAAACAAACAGCTTACCTCTGAGTGATTCGCTTGCGGCTGCGTGACTGCCTTGATGTTGATAGCCACGAGACATAGGGGTGGAGACGGAGGGAGTGATGGAATGGTCTTGTTCGAATCGCCGCGGTCAGCCGAAGCGCGCTCGACAAGTGTGCTTAATTTGCTCAAGGGACACTGCGCATCGCATCGCCAACTAACCTCATAATCGGAATTGCACCAGCTAAATTGCGGTTGCACCGGAGCTGAAGAGCAAGTGCCATATGCGTTGAGTAGCAGTGGTATAGGAATGTAAAAGAGAACAATGACGGAAAAGCATGATGAAAAGGCACAGTAAGCAGGCTGATGCACAAACATTTGGCTCACTTGCGCTGTCTACAACCAGCCAACATGGGCCGCGTAGCTGGAGATCGAGGATGAGATTTTCCAGACTATAGGGGGATAGAGAGAATGGATGATACACCGATGAAGAAACCGCATTCATAGAAGAACACGCGGATGCCATAAATCCACTAACTAACTTCGTTTGAATCAAGAGCGTGAGAAGGTTACAAACTGGATACATGTGCGATTTCGGTAAACAAAGAAGAAAAGAGGCGTTAGAATGGATATTCAGCTGCAGTGAGATAGCTTGAATTAAATAATCATACAGGTGAATCTCCAACGAATAAACGGAGAACGGAAACGGTGGAACAGGAACGATCAGCCGGTGTGTTACAAACCGGAACTAAGTCAAAATGCCCATAAGCGAGGCCATTCTACACGGAGATTCTAGCAGTGTTCATCCAAAGCTAGATCAGAGAAATAGAGGCCCCGCGAAACGCTCGACTGAAGTGGATACGGAAAACTGAAAGCCGATGGTGGCAAGGTCTTTAGAAGAAGGATGTCGTGCTCTACGTAAGCAAGGCGTCTCAAGTACTTATGAACAGCGATAAGGTCTACACGGAGTTAGGAGGTTGCAAATATAGTGTTACCGGGATAAATGAGCGCTATTCGTTGTTAACATAGATACAGAAATGATTGCAGTTCAAGATAAAGTGTGGTAATCACACAAAAAAAGCGGAAACAAAGAAGCCATACAACATAAAAAGAACGTGCACGCAGCGTTGTAACGATCAGTAAACACTATCACTCAAGAACTGGGGGGGGGTATCAAGAAACTCTGGAAACATAATAATGATATTTATATTTTTGTATTGTTGCCATCCGAATGAATTGTACTGCGACACAATAGACCGGATGTTTCTCACATATACCGAATGTGGAAAATGATGACCATGATAATGATAACTGCTATGTTGAGGTTGTCAAACGGGTTGCACATAGACTCATCATCACCATACTACACGTTAGCTACAGAGGAGGAGCACTTCAGCTACTGTACCCCATACAGACAGATGTTGATGGACATCCAAGTGCCGAGAGCGGTTTCGGCCCCAGAACGGAGAACTGATCTCTATGGTTGCAGTATCACAAGTACCGATTATGAGTGTGATCAATCGAACGATGATAGACGAGTGCCGGTCATGAATACAATTCCAGAGGCGCAGCGTGGGGCAATACTTAAGGAAGCCAGTGTCTTGGTATATGACTTGTAGATTTATTCGCTTACTGGTACTTGCGACGAATAGCAAGAGTGGGAAAGCTAGGAGACTGATGGGCGATGTGTTAGACGGCAAGGCTTTGGTGTCCATGGTAACCATCGGAAGTTGTTCCGTCTGGTAGAGGAAACGGGCAGCAGGAGACCTGATGTTAATGAAACTATACCTGACGAGAGTGGACAGCCCATACACAACTTGTCAAAACGTTCGGAGAGTTAGGCTGAGCATTTTGAAAAACAATTTAATCGGCCAGAATTGTTCGATTCCTCATCGGCCAGTGAGCTTTCCGCTCTCTGGGATGACCGTTTGGATCCGCCCTCTAGCTCAGAAGTCGAAATTGACATCTTACTGCTGAAGTTGAATAAAACCGGGGGACCAGATGATCTTCCCCCAGTGGATATTCTACAACAGTTACTAGTGAAACTGTAGGAGCAGGAAGCTGTTCCGACAGACTGTAGCCCACACTGTTATAGTCGGAATGCGATAAGCACAGAGGGATCAGTCTAGTCCCCATCGTCTCCAAATTAATTGCCTCTGTCATCCTTCACAGACTAATTGGCAATCGTGAAAGCCAGATTCGCGAGAAGCAGGCCGGGTTCAACCGTGGTTGGGGATGCATCGACCACATATTCACATTACGTCAGCTGTCGGAGCACCGTTATATATGTATTGGCTGCCAACCGTCATCGTGTTCCTCAACATCAAAGATGCCTTCCATTCAGTGGATGGACGTGCCCTTTGGGACGGTCTGCTAAGGAAAAATGTGCCCAAAAAGTATGTAAATATTATCCGACCATTTTACGCGCGTAGTTCGCGTAGGATGAGGGCTTACGGCAAGCTGTTGCTGTCCTTCAATATCTCCAGCGGTGTAAGACAAGTATAACCGTTGTCACCTTTCCTCTTCAACTTCGCTATTGACGAAGTCATGAACATCGCATTCACAGGATAGGACTTAGAAAGTGTGGAGCTGCTTCCATGTGAACGACTTCTTGACCTGGAGTATGCTGAGGATATTGCCCAAATCTGTGACAGCTTCCAAACTTGCCAAGCAGTACTGGACAGATTAGCACAGGCTGTTACCCATTTCGTGCAATGCTTTGCACCTTCGAAATGTATAGCTTTCCTCCAGGATAGGTGGGGGACCGCCTCCTACGCTGACCCTCGGTGGGGATCAGCTAGAAGTCTTTCCGAAGTTCAACTACTAGCTAGTTGTAACAAGGACGTTGGAATTGAAGGCAATATCATAAACCGTATAGCAAAAGCACAAGGCGCTTTTGCTTACTTTCGCCACCTATAGCACCGGCGCGACATCACTCTCTCCTGAAGGGTAGAGTGTACAATGCAGCCGTACGTTCGACCCTACTGTACTTTTGTGAATCTTGGCCCGTTAGATCAGCAGACATAAGGAGGTTAGTTACGTATGATCTCCGATGCCTACATAGTTTGGCTCATATCTGGTGGAAACACCACGTGATAAATGAGCGTCTTTGACACCTTGTTAGCGGCGGTGGAAGAGAAAGCAAACCACACAGAACGGTTATTTCACGCACCAGGCTCCGATGGCTGGGTCACGTATTGCTCCTGTTAACCCATCGACTCCCGCGAGGTGCGTTGTATGAGCGTCGGGGTTGTGGATGGAAGAAGAGAAGAGGTGGCCAAGCGATGACCTGGTCAAGAGAAATGAAGACCCTCACTTCGAATTTGGCCTCGGTTGGAGCCTCTCGGCTCCTTGGTTGAGGACCGAAGGATGATGAATACGTTTGGTTGGATAGACTTGTTGACATGGCTAGAAGCCGAGCTCAATGGCGTTTGTGTTATAAGTCACTTTGCCCCTCTGCTTCCCGCTTAGCCTCCCCCACCAACCCCGTTCTCATGTATGTGGGATAATATGACTACTTATTTTGCGGAACAATAGCCGGCTGTTAGCTCTTCGGAACGATGTCCATCCGTTACTGGTGACTCAACCGGCGTGCCTCTGTTTCATTTTTTTGTATTGAGGCACAATAGCTGAGGTGTTTTCCACCTGCAGCTAACGTGTAAAATGATCACATCGAAGAGGGTGACCCTGTCGAAGCGCCGCAATAGCTGATGCAGGCTGAAGCTACGGTTTGTTGGAAATAGCGAAGTTGTACGTGATTGTGGTAGTGTCACAGGGCGCAAACGGGGAAAAAGAAAAAGTCTATGGTTCCCACCAAAAGCCTGGTGGGGAAACAATGAAAATATTATAGTGCTGGTATTTTACAGAAATGAGTGCCACCGACCTTTACCTACCAACATGGAGGGCGCTAAGGGAGTGTGTATGTTAGAAGAGCATTTCACCGAGCCTGGTAATTAGGTTTCAAAGGTTTCGTCACCGCTCGAGTTGATATCATCAGTGCGTTAATGTTTATCTGAACGAGAGATGCGTAAGTAGATGTGAAGTGAATAGTCGTGCGCGTGCGTTTTTATAGATCATCTTCAATAGACGTTTGGACAGGCGAACGTTGAAAACGGCCCCTTTGACCCATGACTTGTGACCATGGTCCGTTGGTCTCCGCGGTTAAAAATACTGCCTGAGCTGCTCGTAAGGTGTCCTCTTCTATTTGACGTATTCGACTGTGGTGGTGGTGGCACTTTGCACGCAGATTTGTGTGGATGGCGTCCAAATCGACAAGCCGACTGATTTAATACTTCGTGGAGTGCTGTGCTTCTAAGCATTCATTTGCCTATTTCGTATTCCTAACCACCATAAGCTATACGTTTTCTGGGTCAAAATGATGGCATGCTCTATCCTCGTGTAAAGAAACCAATGAATAGGGGTCATGCCTTCTTATGCACTGTGCTCTGTGCGGAAAGCTTTTCTTCCAGTTTGTCCGATGTGGTGCTCATCACATTCGGTACATGTTGTCTGGTAAATAACATGGGTCTGATGAATTTGTTCTTCAGCATTCGGTTTTGAGAGCAACATTTTCAGCTGAGCATTCGGTTCATGTACTGATGTGATTCCGCATGCCTGAACGACCGATGACGATGACCAACAGATAAGCACGCGCGCGACTAGCCGGTTCACCACTACCTACCCATCGCTCTGCTTCACTAAATGCTAACGCATTGATAATGTCATCTCAAATGATGACGAAATGTTCGCGACAAAATTGCCGAGGTCAGCGAATAGTTTCAGCTAACAAATGAAAAACCTCAGCTAGCCATATTTGCTTTTATATCAAAGGTTGGGTTTATTTGACAGAGGAGCATCTAAGACTTCAAATGGGAATCCAAAATAAGTCTCATTGTGTCAAAGTAACACGCCAACTACCGCACCAGATTAGAATTCAGTTACGTCTCAACTGCACTGAAAATGTCGCACATAAGCGGTAGGTCACAGCTGCGTTTGTTCAAAGGATAGGCAACCGCGGAGGAAAGTAAAAGTGGCGTGTAGAACGATTGTGGTGGGGGGCCAAGTCTAGGTTGTCATGAGTTCGGTACAAAAAAGCGTTATCAGGACGCTCAACGGCACTAGACAGTTACTAAGGTATCTTCCGGATGAGTCCTAGCCGTAGTGAACATACTAACCATCTTCAAATTCTTATACTACTGCTAGAAAATTAGTAACTGTTGGAGTAACCAAAACTAATATAATAGCCGGCGTACTGGCGTGGAAACTTCAAATAGCGAGAGCGAATGCAAAAGGACAGCCCATGGAGCGGGACAATCACTGGCTAGTGAAAAATCTAACAATTCCGAAAGATTAAATTGTCCTTCAAAATGCCCCAAGCGCATTGACAAGTTATGAATAGGCTATTCACTCTCGTCATAAATAGTTTCACAAAAAATGTCTCCCGTTGTCCGCCCCCGTACCAGAAGGACTAACACGATGGTCACCAGCGGTAGCGGCCACTTTTACCTCTGACGCACAATGAGATCACCAGCATTCGCGGTCTCTCGTCAGGCTACCACGTAGTTTTGCCCTGAAGTCTCCGCGAGTCATATTGTGTTCGATTACAGACGGAATTTGCCGGCGAGCATCGATACATTACAGATACTGTGTAGAAACCCAATGTCCATGTTGGCTGCTATTGGATTTACCACATGAAGATTTACCTGCTGCTAGTAAGGTCTGGTGAACATGCAACCAGTGACCTTCAAGTATATTTAGTGAGTGCTTGCTCAACCCGAACCCCAGCGTACCTCGATACGCATTCAGAACATTCGGCATCGCCAGTTGGTTGGTGTCGTCGAGGGCGCCAGCCAAAACGCACCCAAAGGTCAGCACATAGAAGTACATGATCAGTGTCCACACATGTGTTCTAAATCGAGCGACAGTTTTGGACGCAGTCTCTCCCGCGGTAACTGATCGCGATGTGATCGATTTGCGTCCATGGTTTGTGGGCGCCACGTCACCCTCCGGCGGGTGCTGTGTCAGAAGTTAGTGCACGGCGTACGTGAAAAACACATAACAGCTTGCGATGCAATCGCATGACGCGAGGTGGTGTTTTCCAAGGGAATGTTTAGTGCGGAGAAATACCAGAGTTTCAGTGAACTACATTGGGAAAAGATATGGTGTGCGCCATTGCCTTTGATGGAGTGTCTGGGATGAGTTTAAAACATGCCTTCTGACAGTTGCAAAAGCAAACGACGTTTCTTTCACCCAACCTCCGAAAGTTAAAACTACTTATTATGACCATAAAATATTTCAATTTGCTAATTTCGCTTGGCTGCATCCAGCATAATTATTAATGGAGATGAAAACTAAGGAAACTGGATCTAGGGAACATCGAAGATGGGATCACAATGAATTAACAAAGTGATCCAGCTGAGGGAAAATCTATGCTTACTAATGAGTAGAAGGAATTTTGATGAAACTTTACTGATCCATCCCAGTAGATTACAAGCTGGAAGTCTAAATCAATACGGAAAAGCGCAAGAAAGTCGTTTTGCCCTATTGCCATCATGTGACTGTAAGCGGGTTAAGATGCTATGGAAGTATCCAAACTCATGCAGGAATGAGGGTTCGAAACTGGAACATCGAGGTTGTTAAACGCGTGTGCAAGATCAACAATCAAAACACAACCAGATAGGAAAGTTTGAATGTGGATCCTTATAGGAGGGAGACGCTAAAGATCGGCATATCATGTTGCCCAGCGGATCACGTATTTACATGAAGAAAAATGACTGCTCATTTGGGATAATTACCAAACACAGTATCGTGTGAAAAAAATAATGATCAGTTGTGATCAAGCGACGTTGGGAGCAGCTCAGCAAAACTGCACTCAAATATGCCGATGAAATGAAGAATTTATGCTCAGTAGAAGCCCCAGAAGAAAGTAAACGTCCAAACTTGCTAACCGTAACAGATGAACATCATCATCAATACACGTCAGCTGAGGGTATGAACCAAACCTCAGCCAATGTGACGCAGTGACAGATGATAAAAATGACCTATTTATCTAGGGGTCAGCAAATATGTCAGATCACGAATTGTGGTGAGAAAACAAGTTTTCATGCAACCAACTATTTGCCACAGAATCGGAAGAGAGATGGTGGACGATGTGTGGATTGAGAAATGTGGTATAATTAAATTTACAAGCAAGAGTGAAATTCCCATCACCCCATAGGCAGCATAGAAGAAACTACTAAGTCCGAAGCAAGGCAGGTAAGTGAGAAAGTAAACATTCGGATTCGGTGTAATCAGAAACGATAATAAGAAACAGATCGAAATGAGTACAACGAAAAGCCGGAAATCTGCACTAGACCTCATACGTTAAACTCACAAAGAAGTGTTAGTTCCGAAAATTCTAGAGAAGGTTTTCCCTTGCAAATCCGACGGCAGTGATGGAAAGGCAGCAGAGTAGCGAACTTCTAGATATTCTGTCTCAATGGGAACGTCGGGTAGCTCAAAAGCGTAACGCTTTGTGGATGGCTGGAAAAACAAACCAAACCAAAAAACCGAAATTGCGGAACAGAGATACGCAACACGAGGTGTGGAAAAAACGCATGGGGGCATTGTGTCACTCCTACCTTGCACCGAAACTTGCCGATTTTTCGCTCCACGCTAATGTCGCGGAATTCTGCATAGACATCCTTCATGCTGAAATTCGGATCAGAATCAACCTGCACAAGGTGAGGAATTAGCAAGCATTACAATGTAGTAAGACCGATGGAGAAGCCACGGGTAGAAACGGAAACAACTACCGGAAGCGCCTAGGTACTCATGCCAAGTATGCATGGAGCAGGAAAAAGCGAATTGTAAAATGCACAGGTTGGTTACGAAGTACTGGAGCTGCATAAATCATAGCCAAGACCATCAACTAGGTTGGGTGATGGAGGTAGCTAGAGTATAGGCGACATCAGACCGTATGTCGTTCTAATGTGGATATGTTCAAAATCAATTACTATGAATCCGTCCCAGCAGAAGTGAAGCACATAAGGGGTCAATAAACAATGATTTAATGCAGTCAAAATGCAAACGTGTTATCACATGCAAGGAATAATCCAAGGGCTTTAGGATAAACACATGAGATATGCAATTCAGGCGGAAACGAATCCTCACCAGTTCTGGGCGAGGAAGAAGATAGACGCGTCTTTCCAAGTCCTTGATGCGAAGGCAACAAGTGTTGTGCGTTACGGAGCAATTGGGGGCTCCAACTTTCCCGAAGAGATACACAACACCTAAAAGGTACACGATAAGTGTTGCGATAAAAAGCGTTTGGGAAACATGAGTAGAACAGAAAAAGTTCGACCACTTATATGAAAGGTCATTGAACATCTATAAACGTAAAGTAGGTGTTGGGTTTAAGACAAAGGTATGAACTCGGTCAACATCAGCGCGGAATGACTTCACAAAAAGGTGAGATCTTGGCTAGGTTGGAGTATGCCACAAACAACATTGCAAATCACGCTTGTCTGGACCCTTGATGAAGAGATAGCCGTAGTTGGTAAGGTAACTCTGGAATTAGTGACTGATGACCGGCGCTTTCATCACTAGGCCACTGAGTTCCACCAACAAAATAAAACAGAGCGTTTAGAAATATATTATTGGGCTCTGAAGTACCGGCTGTGTGTTTAGATTGTGATACCACTAGTGATCAAGGCGTAAACTGTTAGGTACTCTGTGCTGGGTTTCAGTCTAAACTAAGTCACCATAGCCAAATTCAGAACGAGACCAGTCGTGGAGTGCGAAGTTGAAAGAGAGAACGAGAGGAAGGCAAAAGCCCGCGCCTTCGGATGTGATCTCGAAGGTGAAACAGGCTGAGTTATTTCGAGGGAAACAGTGGTCCCCTCTTCAAATTCGGGAGCCCAGCTTTTGATGCTGATTTGCACGGATTACTAATGAAACTGTGGTAGCAGAAAACTGTCCCCATCGACTGGAGCCGCACCGATAATGTCCCGATCGTCAAGGAAGGCTCGCGTTCGGAGTGTGGCAACCATAGAGGAATCAGCCTCAAACTGCTCGTCTCCGTCATCCTTCACAGACTGACTAGCATTTGTGAAGGCCAGATTCGTGAGGAGCAAGCCAGGTTTCGTCGAATTCAGGGCTACATCGATCACATCATCGCTTTACGTCAGTTGTTGAATCACCGTCACATTTGGGGGTCCACCACTGTTGTGTTCCACAACATCAACTGTGCATTCGATTCGGTGCGTCAATGTACCCTTTAGGACTGTCAGTTAAGGAAAGATTTGCCCGGGAAATAGGTAAATACATGTAAGATGTCCATTTCGGTTATTTCCAAGAAACAAACAACGGTTTATTCGTACTTTTCCAAGTGTATCGCCACTTTACCCCTTCATGAAACAGCTCATTTCTCCCCAGGGTTAAGCCACAAATTATTCTGAATACTGTATTATAGTGAAGTAGAAATGAATTCTGTACAACTCTTTCGAAGTATGGTGAAAAACGTTTTAAAAGTTGTCACCCGTGAATATCGTTATCGTTCTCATGTGACATTTAAAATACCTGACTCACGGTATTGTAAGACTCACAAATCTGACATGTCATCGTAAGTGTGCAATCGTTCTCTGAATCGAATTGTGGTAAAATATAAATCCAACAACATTTTGAACTGATATTGCCTCCATCACAGGTTTAGACAAACTGTTCCAAATACTTAGCACTCTCCGTTCGAAGCACAGTGGGTGGGGAACTCGCATCAAATCCAGCACCACAAGTTTGTATCTGTGTTCGCGTATACTGTATGGTTCTCGCAAGTCCAGCATTGGCCTCAGCATGGGGAAGTCATCGGTGTGAATTCCAAGAAGGAAAATGAGCGATAAGCTTTCGATAAACAAATGTTTTTGATTAATTCCTCATCAGGTCGTTGCAATAATAAACGCTATGTTGGAATAGGTAGATTGCTGTAAAACAGATCATTAGACCATACAGTTTAAAGTGCTTTCCCGACAATGTTCAGGTGATCAAATCACTGATGTCATGGGAGTGTTGGGATGTAATCCCCTCGGTTCGAGCGCTTCACGCGCGTAGTTCGAGGAGAGAGGTTACGGCAAGCTATCATCGCCCTTCAAAGTCTCCAGTGATGTGACACAAAGATGCCCGCTATCACCTGTCCTCTTCAACTTCGCTATTGACGAAATCATGGAAATCGCGTTCACAGGACACGAGTTAGAAGGTTTGGAGGTTCCCAGATGAACGACTTCTAGACTTAAAGTGTGCTGACAATATTGCTCTCATCTGTGACAGCTCCCCAACGTGCACTGGACAGATTAGCACCGGCTGTCAGCCGTTTCGTGCAATGCTTTACACCCTCGAAATGCATAGCTTTCCTCCAAGATCGGCAGGGACTGCCACGTGTGCTGACTCTTGGTGGGGATCAGCTAGAAGTTGTTCAAAAATTCAACTACATGGGCAGTCGTATCAGCGCAGGTGGAATTGAAGACGAGCTCGCAAACCGTTTGCGAATGTACGACGCGCTTATGCTAACCTTCGCCACCAATGGCACCGGCGTGACAGCACCCACGCCCAGTAGGATAGAGTGTACAATGCAGTCGTACGTCCGACCCTGTTGTAGGTTTGTAAAAGCCGACATAAAGAGGCTAGTTACGTTCGACCACCGGCGCCTTCGTAGTGTGGCTTATGTCTGGTGGAAACACCATGTGATAAATGAGCGTGTTCGATGCCTTGTTTATGACACAGGAGGAAGGGAATCGTTCAGCACCATTAGATCACGCAGCAGACTCCGATTGCTCGACCACCAGTTGTGCATGCCAGCTCACCGTTTCCCGCGACGTGCGTTGTTTGCGTGCCGGGGGTGTGGATAGAAGAAGAGGTGGCCAAGCGATGACTTGGTCAAGAGGAATGAAGGTCCTTATTTTCAAGTTGGCCTCGGTTTTGGGGCCGCTCGGCTCCCCGGTTGGGGTCCGAAAGATGATGAACACGTCTGGCTGGATACACTTGTCGACAAGGAGAGGAGCCAACCTCAATGGCGTTTGTGTTGCGAGCTTCTTTGTCCATCCCCATTCCGCTTAGCCTTCCCCTCCAACCACGATGTCATTTTCTAGGTATAATATAATGCTTTTTTGCGGCACAACAGCGGGCTGTTAGCACTTCGGAACGATGTGCATCCGTTACTGGTGACTCAGCTGACGTGCCTCTGTTACTTATTTTCCTTTTTATTGTATGGCGGTCCAGTAGCTGAGGTGTTTTCCACTTCTAGGCAACGTGTATAATGGTGATGATGATGATGCCAACTGAGCACGTGTCGCAATGCAAATACACACAGGGCACTCCAAAACCCAAAAAGAAAATCATGTGTGTCTGATACGTTTAAAGACGGATTCAAAGTGTCGTGACGTAAGGCACAGATTGAATAAGTTTGATTCAGAGGGAGCCAAAATGTGGTCAACTACAGTCAGAGCACACAGATGCGGGGGGTCAGTTGTCCCAATCCAGCGAAAGTGAACTGGGAGAAGTTTAAACGGGTTTGGCTAAAGAAGTCTTGTATGTGGTAGCAGATACAAAACAAGCAGATGATGTTATGTGTAGACTACTGACTACCGTCGACTACTGAATTAACTATTAATGTGAGCATAAGTTCGCATTAAAATGACGTGGAGTGGAAGTAAGTCCATCTTTGACAGGTAACCCACTTTTATGGCGGATATATATGAATACCTCAATACAGACTCAATACAGAGGGGGGTCAAACCGACAAACCAGTTTGCATATCAGCATACTCTCGATGACGGTAACATCGAACAGACTAAAGGGAACGAAACGCGAAACGCCAAAATGCCTATTAACAAGGGAGACAACCTATGGCACTCGTCTGAAGGGGGACGTAGTAGTTGAACAAAGTGAAAAACCTGCGACTACACAAAAACTACAGTGTTACAGATAGAATTCAGGGTAAAAAAACAAGTAAAGAAGAACCTGTGACGGTTAACGGTGACGATATGTAGATGAAAGTTGCGGTATAGTGGAAATGACTTGTTATTTTGCAGACATTTTCTGAGTGCGTCAATGTCATATCTGGCTTCAGAGGACGCTGCGATATTATAACTGAGAGGAAGTTGAAATTTGGCTGAAAATACGAATGAGACGGCTAGCACGCACGTCAGGTCGAAAAGGAAATTAGTTACAGGTCCCGATGACGTAATACGCGAGTGGTTGGGGTATCGCTGGAACGTGGAAGCCTTATGACCACGTTCAGTTAGTTCGAGACCTACCACTTACTGTGCAAGCCAGGTTGATCTGACTTCGACCTCATGTAGAATCAGAAGCCCACGACTTGACGCGAAAGTTTGTTGCAGGACCAGTTGGTGAAACGAGCACAAGTAGTGTGAAAAGTAAATATTTGTAGGTCAATCGGGGATGCGCTCGAGTGCTAGATCGGTTAGATCAGCTGTTAGAATTACAAGTTTAGTTCTGCCCTGAACAGTGAGAAGGCGAGCACATGCATCATGTAATGGATCCGAGTTTTCTTGAAATAGCCTAATGTTTCGGTGGTACACCATTATATCACTTGATTTTCTCATCGAGATGGTGGATGTCGCCGAGAGATTTTCTTCTTGTCGGACAACTAATAACAAGTTAAAACCATGAAACACCGAAAACCTAGCGGTTGTCATCAGGAAAAGAAGACGATGAATGCCCGGAACGTTTGTTCAAATGTTTCAATTTTGTGTTAGATATCACTGCTGAACATGTGAACAAACCAGTTTTAATCAGGCCAACTTTAAGCATATAAATAAAATAAAAAGCAGCGTATGACATGTTCGTAGTGAGAATCGTTCTGCTCAGATAAAGTTGGATAATTAGCGGCAGTAAACACCAACAGTTGTTTGTGCGTAGTTTCCATGGGTGGAACCCCGATCACAATTGTTCTAGAGGGTGGACGGACCTCATCACACCGAGTACTTTGCCGATTGTATGGCACATGGAATGGCCGAACAAAGTTAAACACAATAAAAAAGTGAAAATGCTGCACTCTCTGTTATGAATAAAGTAGATATAGTATGAACAGCATTACCTGCTTGGTGACGACTGTCTTCGTAGGCATCAAACCAATAAAACAATAGTCTATTCTTCCCGACCACAGAAGAAGTATCCAAAATGTCCATTTGTGTGGTCCATGTTTCCATGGGTGCCAGTGTTTCGTTATCTCCAGCAAACCAATCTGAGTCTGAGAGCTCCGGCTCAAAGGAAATGTGAGTCTCCATATCAGACGGTGTTGGAGGGTTAAGAAAAACCTCATCAGGTTGTGCAGTGACAGACTGTCCAATATCGGATGCAATTATCTCTGGCTTCATCTCCATAGCACTTGGTTTGGGGGAGGAAACTGGAAGCAACGTTGCACATAAGAGTGGAGATTATGAAAATAAAACGGTTCAAAGGAAACACTGGATACAGAGAAAATTATCGATATTCGGTGCCACTGAGTGAAAATAAGACAATTCACCACAAATTTGATGAATCGTCAAACCTCGTGTTAAGATATAGATGCAAATAGAGCTTACACTATCCAAGCGGGAGAGAATGAAAAGAAGAGGAGGCAGCAGTTTGCATCACGGAACATCGCAACCAAACAATAGGTGCTCTCTAAACATGAATAATTTTCCATCGGTGATCATGGGTCTCAACAGCTTTATCGGAGTGAGCGCAAGCTAATCGTTTTGCCGTGCATATTTCGATTCTAATTTCCCGATTGTGGATCCGAATAATGAAACCTCGCAAGTTAACTATCGCTTCCGTTCAATTCTAATGATATATTCGAGGTATGTATTCGTGATCGGGAACGCCGCTTCAGCTGTGATTGTAGTTGAATTATTCACCGCGGCTAGTATCAGTTGGATAAAATGGAACCAGTGATATTTGTCATGTAGCCCATCGTGAAAGCATCGAAGAGAGATGGCAAGGACAAATTAGGTGTCGAACCCCTGCGGATCCCGTGATTCACGTTAAAACCTATATCAAACGGCAGACAAATTCAAAAGTTCGTGTACCCCGAGGAGATTGCAAACGGCGGCTTTAAAAATCCAGATATTCGGATGAACATCCAACTCGAGAAGCAGTAGTAATAAAGTGTTGTTTAGTCACATACTCATCTCTACATCTTTTCTCAGTTAATTGCATCCATAACGGTTTCAAACTCAGGCTTAAGAAACTAGGTTCCGTCCATACATCTTTCAGAAACGTCCTTAAGGCAATCATCTACGTGGCGCGAATGCACCAAATCACGCCACCTCGTCGGTTGACCAATCCCAAATCAACCAATAGCATATCAGATGAGTTTACGACATGAGTTACCAGAGAAGGCTTGGGTGTAGCGCAGATCGCGTGCAATTTGGTGGGGGCCTAGTCGCGCTCGACACTCGTGTGTCGGGTATGATTGGATACACTGAAGCTACACACGT